>CM052712.1:57987810-58036317 GCA_028551405.1 Uromys caudimaculatus | reverse complement strand
GAGTCATTGACTGTAAGTCTACCATTTGTGAGAGATCACTCACTTTACTAGAGGGTCTGGTAAAAGAAAATGGAGAGGAAGTATATGCCCTTTCATTTTGACTGCACATAAATTTTTCTCACTAAAAAATGAGTATTAAGTTGGAAGCCACATGGAGAATAGAAGAATCTTCCTCTTGTTAGCTGGGGACCACAAGCTGGCGATTCTAGAGTGGGAAGGAATTTGGATTTTATCATATCCCTCCTCAAATGAAAAAAATTGAACATATATAATGTATTCATTAAAATTGTTTTAACAAGTTAACCAAATATGAAATAATTTTTGCCGTTGAAGAGTTTAAATGAAAAGAAAGTTTTGTTATTTGCTAGGTTCCCGTGCCCAATGGAGGGTATTTGTAGTCACAGGTGAGGAAGCACATTCTTCCTTGAATTCTTGCCATCATTTTTATCCCACTGTGTACTGTTAATTAATTTAATTTACTGACATGTTCCCAAACCCAAGAAGTAATTTCATTTTATTGATTTCTGTTTAATATAAGGTTAATTGCTCATTTCATAATGAGAGATGTGGGACTTTCACTTAAATTCTAATTGGCTGTTAAAAGGCCAGATTCATACCAGAAGAAGGCAGACATATATAAAATGAATACTCATGTATGGACAGAAAAAAATGGGCACAGTGAATAGTCTGCTCAGAGAGGGCAGAGAATGGGGTGTTATTTGTTTAACGCTTTTACCAGATCAGCATTCTTTTGATACAGTCAGAGTATTCATAATTAATAACAGATGGTATTTAACTTAGAAGATAAGTAAAGAGATGTTAAAAAATAGTTATGTAAACCTTGACGTTAAAATTCTGACACCGATTAGAGTATTTTAGCAGATTATGAATTCTAAAGAGCTGCCATCTTTCTCTATAACAAAGTTCCCATTTGCTTCAGGTGACTCTCATTTCAGTACTTAGATGAGTACTTAGTACTCATTTAAATCTTATTCAGAGCAGTGCTAATGCAGCTTCTCTGTGCAAACACTAGAAATGTCCTGGAGAAGTGAGGCCATCAAATAGAATGCAGTATTTTTCATATTTCTTATTTTAGCAAAATTGTAAATGTCTTTTGTGTTCTTACTACTTCTCAGTAATCAATAATAAAGGCCTTAGATGACTTGTCTCAAATTTAAATTGAACTCGAAATGTTGATTTTTCTGGGTTAAAGAAAACATGATATATCAGTATAGAAATCTTGCTTTCATTAAATTATATCTCCCCAATGCACTGTACTATTGCTTATGTATTTTCCACTTGCAACTGTTGAAAAACTTGTTGAAATTTGTGACATGAATTGCTGCCAAGGACCCTAATAGTTTTAGCATAGTGTTTCCAAGCTTACCCTTGAAAAAGACACAGTCCAGGTTAGAGGCCAAATGCTTCTTAACTGGAGCTAAGCACCAGGCACCAGAGAGGAAGAAATTCACCAATATTTTCATCCACTGGGCTGGAAGATGGTGGAAATAAGAACAATGGTTAGCTTTGATCGCATCCAACCTACGGCACATATTTACTAATTTAGAGATAATTAGCTGACAGACATTTAAAAGGTAGCTAAGAAAAGATAGATGAGAGGAGTTTGAGAGACTTGAGGATATTGATCTTAAAAAGTATAATTTTAAAAATGTCATGGAACCATGGGGGATCATGAAAGGAATGAGTTTCTGTATGAATTTTGTCAGTTTGATATACAGTATAAAAGTATAGAGATGTATCAAAGATATATTAGAGGAATTATGAAAATATGATGTCATAATATAATTATAAACACCAAGTTATGGCTAGCATATAAATATTTATTTATATTGTCTAAATTGGACTAGCCACTCCTAGACCTTGGGATTCCCACTTACTCAGAAGGTAATGTCATGAGTTGAGAGTCCTGGTAGATATAGTGCCTATGTAGGGATGGCTTGAGATAAGATGAAAGGCATACTGGAGTTACACATTGCAGGGTCAAATGCCTTTAGGGAAGCTAGAAACTGATTTATATAGGGATGAGTAGTTAAAGTGTTCTGAGCCAGAGACCCGCATGACTATTTTTCTTATTGTGTGAAGATTAATGGACATCATAACAAATGTTTGACAGTTCTGAGATGGAAAACAGTCACTTTTCAAAAAATATTGGACTCTATGTGATAACCAAATAAAGCCCAAATCACACAGCAACAGAGGAGAGGACAGAACAGATTGGGGATGTTTGGGACATGAAACCAGTGTAGTCACTGGTTGGTGGATGAAAGAGAAATATATAACTCAGAAATCCTTAATTTCTAAGAATTGTGATTTGAGAGAAAAATCAACTTAATTCAGAATGGTTAAAATGTTCTTTGAAACATAGAAAACCAAAAATATAAAATGTACCACAGAGACGTTCAGAAATCATATTTAAATATTGACTATATAATTTTTACATATTTAATATCTTAAACAGTTGATCCCTTATAATTCTGTCTGTCCTTGATTTTATGATAAATAATGAATAATTTTCCTTCTTTATGTTGAGCTGATTAAATTAGCATTATGTTGCAACACCTGCTTAGCTTTCTTTAGACATTCTGTGCTGTCTGTTTAGAATACACCCTGTGTCAAACTACATGTCTGCACCACCTATTTTGTGCTTGAAATAATATTCTCTCTTATAACTGTCTCATTTAAGTTGTTTAATCATTGTATATACTATCTTCTTAATAGTGAGCAATATTTTTTAAAATATGCTTTCTCCATTGCTTGAAAATACAGCTATCATTGTACCAATCTATCATTGTACCCATTGAACTTACCAGAGTAACCCTTACATTTCATCTTCTCAACATCATGCTCTCCTTATTTTCCTTATTTGTTTGTTTTATTGGTGAACAGCTGATTAGGATTAGTTCTGACAATACATATATATGCATGCCCTCCACTGTGGCATGAGCCACCTACTAGCAGCCATATTTCCAAAGGAAACTAACTTTCTCTCCCTCAGCAAACATTAATCGCTCCTCTTTCAAGGCGAGGGCACTGGGTTCCCACTTCCCCCATTCATGTTGGATTTTGACTATCATGACGTTGTGCCAGTTTTATGCAGGTAACCACAACTGCCAGGAAATGGTGTTTGCAAAGCCACACCTCTGTTCAGAAATCAGTGATTCACAGCTTTTCTCATCCAGTAGCTCCTCTATTTTTTCCAATCACTGTTCTGACATGTTCTCTAAACTTTGAATGGGGAGGGGGAGTTTATGAGGAAGATTGATCTGCTGCTGAGTTGGCTGGCTAAGAGTCTCGGTGCTGTTACCCACTGTATAAGGAGGCTGTCAGCAAAGGTTGACATTAACAAAAACCTATGGACACAGGATATAAACAAATATTTAGAAAGTAGCTTGACAGTACAACTATTTCACATAACAACAACAGTAAGTATGCCTAGGCTCTATGATGTCTCAAAACACAGGCTTAGAAAGTGAATAATTTCAGGCATGAAAACCATTCTATGGAGCAAGCCTCATATCCAATCAGAAAGTGTTTGGGTTTCCCCCATGGGGGCTATTCTTGGTTGTCAATTTGATTACATCTGGAATTAACTAAGAGTGACAGTGTACAGCTGTGGGAGTTTTTGTTAATTAAATCATTTGTATTTGACCCACTTCTAATCCAGATCTTTGAGATGGAAAGGTCCACCTTTAATCTGGGCACACCTTCTGGTGGAAGCCTGTATTAAGAACATAGAAGAGAGAAGCTTGTAACTCCTCATGTCTTTATGATGCCAAGAAGCATTTTTGTTAGTCTTCCCATCTTTGTGAGACGCGATGGAAGGGAGGGGAACTTGGGTGATGGCATCTTTCCCTTCAGAGGTAATGTTATGTGATGAGACCATCAAAAGAGCAAGGCTGCATGTTGAGTTTTCATGTCACTGTACCACACAGGGGGTCCGAAGAGCAGAATAAGGTGGGGAAGAGACAGCGACTCTAGTCAGTTTCTCAGGACAAACAAGGAAAGAGGAGCACAAAGGAAAGGGGAATTGGAAAACCACCTTTGGTAGAAGAAACTGTCACCATGAAAAATCTATTCACTTAGCGTAACTGAGGACAGTTCTGCAACCAGGATGACAGAAGGCACGTCAGTGACAATGACATGCTGGTACAGGTACCAGCAGGCTGTTTTTCCTGTGGTTGATTTTGAGATGGTTACTTCTGGCAAGGAGAAATTGCTTTTTTGCTAGTATAGGGCCAAATTCAACCCCCAAAGGCAACCATAACTGCTGAGAAAAAAATTTCTTTATTAATTTAGGCAACTGGCTCACATTCACTTGCCCTGGAAAAGACATAACTATTCCCCCATGATACGTTGTGAGATATGAGAGTGACCAGGCTATGGTTCATTCACAGGGTGTGTAGAGCTAGAGGTTTGCATGGGCTATGAGTCTAAAGTTAGACCGCAAGGAAGAGATGGAGATTTCCTCAGGGAGACTGCCAAATAGGAGAAGAGTGGCGAAGGATGCCTTGATTTTCTCACTTCTATCCACTGAGGGGAATGCAATGAAGGCCAGTCTCTCTTGCCTTCATTATAAGAAACACTGATCACAAAGAGAGATAAGGAGAGAGATCATAAAGACATGAGGAGTTACAGTTAACTAAGTACATACGTTGAGTAAGAATGAGCAGGTCAATTTGAGTTGGTCTAGTGAGGAGATGAGCTAAAAAGGAATGCGTTATTTAGCATTATGTCTTTAACTGATGGGCTGCTGTACAAGACGGTGGCAGATCTCTCTCCACAGTGTGTTAACTGCTCTAGAATGCTACTAGGAACTGAATACTAAGGCCGTAGTCTCCTTATCTCTAAAGAGAGATAGTAAGGTAGACTGTAGTCTCACAGTGTGGCCCGTGTAGGGTTGCATGTTACTCTCTGACACGCTACAGAATTCAGACATAGTTTCTGTGCGGTGTTAGGTTTATGCTTTTTTATCTTCTTGCCTGCCATCTTCCAGCCATGTATGGTTACCTGGTCTGTGTGCCAAAGTCAGCCATATCTCCCACAGCCTGTTCTGCACTGATGCTAGTTTCCAGCTGCCCGCTCTAATGTACATCAGTCAAGACAGAATAAAAAGTGTGTTGTACCGTGAAAAAAAAAAATAAAAGAAGAGAGAAGTTTGGTCTTTTACTTTGCCTGCTTGCTCTTACTTTCACTCTCCCTGGCAATTTCATTTCTTAACTGCTTTAAAGCCTGTATCTTTTGGGTTCTAGCATGTAATGAAGACCAATTGAGACATCCAGTCCCATGGATGAATTACTACTAGATTCTTGGATCTTCCATTGGTAGACAGCCACTGTTTGCTTAGTTGTACCACAGCCTATAAGCTACCCTAATAAATCCCCACTACCTCCCTTCCTCCTCTTCTCTTCTGTTCTCTTTTGTTCTCTTCTGTTCTCTTCTGTTCTCTTCTCTCCTCTCCTCTCCTCTTCTCGTCTTGCCTCGTCTTGTCTTTTCTCTTCTCCTTTCTCTGCTTTCTCATATGTATTTCATTTAAACAATGAATTCATTCAATTCATGCATCCAAAAATCAATTCATTCAAAACAGAGCATGTTCATTCAATAGGTTCTGGTCCTCTAGAGAACTCTGACTAATATATCCCCATAACATTCATGCCATCTTCCCAGGTATGTAAGTACTGAATTATGCATGGTCTAGGAAGACTACTATGTGTTTTCTCTCCCAGCGGCCAGCATAGCCTTTTCTGACACCATGTGAGCTAGAGAACAGAAAGAAAGTTTTCTGGTCAATTAAGGTTAATTTTTCTGTGTCTTTCATTCGAATTGTCTTCAACAATCGGATATGGCGTGTATTCGAGAACCAAGAGAAATGGCTATATCTAAAGCCTGTACTGCTTTCTGTACCTCTTGGGTCTCCCTGACTAATAACTAGTAGAGCAGTATTCTACATCTGGCAATGATATTTTCAATTAATAAGTCATGCTTTCTGGGAACAGAGTTTTCTGTCATTGCATGATGCTTCTTTTTAAACTCTTCCCCCCAGTATATTTTTATTTAGCTTAAATACCAGTATATTTTCTTAATGCTTATTTGAGAATCCTTAATTTTGGTGCACAACATTCCCTATCTTACTTATTCTATTTATCTCTTTAACTTTTACTCCCATGTTTATATGTGCATATGTGTTAGTGTTGGACACAAGGGTGCTATTGCATACTCCTGGGGGTCAAAGGACAACGTGAGTTATTCACCTCTCATCCACCCTAGATGAAGTGGGATTACAGAAATGGACAGTATGTCTGGCTATATGTGAGTTCTGAGGATGTGGACTCTGGGTTTCCTGACACGTACTTTGACCTCTAAGCCAGAGTAACTCATTGATGTAGCAGTAACACTGCGAATATTTTATCATGTGCCAATAGTGAGAAGTCAATTTCTATGAACCAAAAATAAGACTTTTCCCAGGAAGACTGCACAACATTCCTAGAATAAAGATTCTAGCTATAAATACAATTGGAGGAACTATAATACAGCTTTAAATGTAGTCATTGATATACTTCTCCATTCATGTCTCAGCATATTTTATATGCTATTCTCTGAGCACTAAACTTTTATATTACACAAAAATACATCTTTCATCTTATTTTGGATGAAACAAATTGATGTTATTCCTGTCTTGTCAAAAGTTCAAGTTCTCTGTATTTAAATATTTTATATTAACTACATGTACCTTTCTCTCCTTTTTAAAAAATTCATGTGACAATGGGTCTTGGCCTACATTGTCAAATAGTTTAGATTCAGAAAAGTCCACTTTATTCCTTGATACTTTGTTTCATTCTTTAGTTTGTTATATGTTTGGTGCTCAAGAATTACTGAACATAATTTATACAAATCTATAAAACTCTTCATATTTGAATTCATTGTTCATCAAATTCTTCCCTTAGAACAAGTGTTATGTAAGAGGTGACTGGGGAAAGATCAGAGGTGATTTCAGTACAGTGAGTGGGAAGGAACTAAGCCTGGGAAAGACCTTTAGAAAATGAGGCTGAGATCAGTGTAGCATCCAGGCAGGCAGGGACTAGTGCTTACTAAGTACCTACTGCACATCTCAGATGCATGCTGTAAACATGTTCGACAAATGTTGACATAAGCACCCACCCACACACACACACACACACACACACACACACAAAATCCCTGAAGTTCACCCAGAGACCAGAATATCAGTAGATACTTGTAAATTTATCTGTAACGTCCATGTCAGTTTTCCTCTTTTGGTAAATGACATTTGAGATAAGAAAACAATTGCAGTTACGACACCTATGTGTCAAGTTATATGATTTTAAAAGTTGTAATTTGACCACTCTTATGTATCATAAAACTTTCCATAGTTAGACAATATCTGTTTGTTGAAATTTGTTAAGTTCGAAATGGAGGGTGATTTGGCATGTAGTGATATTTTATCATCTGTATGGAACAATGGATGAGAAATGTGCACTGTAATTAAAAGTATCACCAGGAAGAACATGAAAAGAGGTAATGAAAACATTGTATATGCACACAATACAGGACAGGAAGAGAAAGCAGGGAACTCGTTGGTAAAAGGATGGAACTAGAAAAAAATAAACAAGCAATAAAACACTGATGAGGTCACCTGAGTTCCGGAAGACAACCCAGATGTTCTCTTTCATATGTCTGTCTGGGCACTGGCTGCTATGCTTTGAGTGCTTCTGGGGCCCAGGCAATTAGGAATGGGACATTGGGAGCAAATATATTAATAACAGTGAGAGAGCAAAATGTAAACAAAATGAAAACAAGGAGGGAGAATACTGGGAGCAGAAAGAAATAAACATGGAAGGGAGCCGGGGATATGAGGAAGTAAGAAAAAGCATTCCCAAATGAAAGGGATTTAAAAATCATTAATGGAAACTTACAATCTTGGAATCCAATTTCATATGTGTGTGTACACATGTATATGCATATATACATGTATATTAGTATACACACATATATTATTATATACACACATGCAAGCAAAAGTAAAAACATGAAGTTATATTTTCTTGTAATTTTTTTTCTTTTTTTTCTCTTTTCTTTTTTTTTGATACTTTATTTACATTTCCAATGTTTCCCCCTTTCTAGGTCTCCTCTTTGGAAACCACCTATCCCCTCCCCCTCCCCCACCTCTATGAGGGAATTCCACCTCCCACCCACCCACCCGCCCACTCCTATATTCCCACCTTGACATTCCCCTTTACTGGGGCCTCTCCTCCCCCTGATGGCCAACAAGGCCCTCCTCTGCCACATATGTGGTCCGAACCTTGAGTCCCTCCATGTGTATTCACTGGTTGGTGGTCCAGCCTCCATGAGGGCCAGGGGGGTGGCCAGGCCAGTTGACACTGTTGCTCCCTCCATGGGGCTGCAAACTCCCTCAGCTCCTTCAGTCCCTTCTCCAACTCCTCCATCTGGGACCTCACTCTCAGTCCAGCAGTTCTGTAAAGTGAAACTTGGGTATTCCGAACGTTTGGGCTAATATCCACTTATTAGTGAGTACATGCTATGTTCGTTCTTTTGTGACTGTGTTACCTCGCTCAGGATGATATTTTCAAGTTCCATCCATTTGCCTGCAAATTTCATTAAATCATTGTTTTTAATAGCTGAGTAGTACTCCATTGTGTCAATGTGCCACATTTTCTGTATCCATTCCTTTGATGAGGGACATCTGGGTTGTTTCCAGTTTCTGGCTATTATAAGTATGGCTGCTATGAACATAGTGGAGTATGTGTCTTTATTATATGTTGGAGCATCTTCTGGGTATATGTCCAGGAGTGGTATAGCTGGGTCCTCAGGTAGTATTATGTCCATTTTTCTGAGGGTCTGCCAAACTGATTTCCAGAGTGGTTGTACCAGCTTGCAATCCCACCAGCAATGGAGGATTGTTCTTATTTCTCCTTACTTTCCAGGAATCTTGAGACCAGCATATTCCAAAGAGAATTCATACACATATTATAATTTGTTATGCTCTTTAAATTTCTAATTCTTTGAAAGTTTTAACTGATATTTCTTGTTTTAATTTTAAGTTGTAACTCAGATTTTAACGCATGAAATAAATTGAAAATATCAGCAACTTTATTATGTTAGTGTATTTATTGGCATTAAATGTTAAGTGCATAAAATATTAAAGAAGATATGTTAATACATAATAGTTCCTAAATATCAAAGCCATACAAATCCTTATAGCCTTTTATTTATTAATGTACTGACCATGGAGTGAGAGACATAAAACTTACCATTATCCCAGAAGAAGCCCTTATGTTCCTTCATATTCTTTAAGCCATACTGGAGTCGCCATTGCTAAGTTCTGAAATATATACATTCCATTGGGAGTAGATATTTGAGTTTTTCATATTGAAAGTACAACTTTTTATACCTTTTTGAATTATTTGATGGGTAAAATAATTATAATCTGGAGGGCCATTAATTCATTTCAAATGCCAATTCTGTATGTTTTTGCATGGTCTCAGAAAACTATTTAACTTTATTTGCCTCTGTTTCTTCATCTCCAAAATTAAAATGAATAATTATACCCACCAGACTGGTGACTCTATCATTTATTGTTGGGAAATATAAAGCCATTGAGATGATGTCCATGATGTTTTGTCTCAGGATTGGTATTTATTTTAATTTTCTTCTCTCCATGGATCATGCTCTTGAAGTCATGTTTTTGCACACTGAGTGAAGATGTGTATCTGTCCTTTTTTGCCTGCTGAAGGCACCTTCTTATTGGTTAAAATAAAAGGCTTATGGCCTATAGCAAAAGACAGAATATTAAGGTGGGACATCAGGACAGAGAGTGGAACTCTGGGAAAGAGTCTGGAGAGATACAGCAGAAGTCAGATGTATGAAACTTAGGAGAGGTCACACGACAGACATAGAATAGTATAAATGGACGAGTAAGTTAAGAGATAGTTGGGGAGCAAGCCTAGCATTTGTAATAAATATAAGCTCATAAGGTCTTTTTCTTTAGAGCTTTGTCTTGTGTTTAGTGGATGTCCTGCCTCAGGTTTTCCTCTCCTAGTGTCTGTTAACCCTTGATATTAGTCCAGAGTTATAGGCTCTCAGCTTTAGATCCTCTTCCCAGTGCATTACAGGTCTTTGAAATTTGGTCTTCAGTTTCTTCTGGGCCATCTGAGAAGTCCTCTGCATGGGAATGATTTCACACGGTTATCGATTTAATGTTTTTCTTTTTCCTTTATAATTTCTGAGCAGCTTTGAGAATGAAGCAGAATGATATTTTCAGTCATGAAGTCTTTTTTTAACATGTCTTTAAAAAATCTTTATAATTTAATAGCATAGGAAATAATGTGGGTTTCATTCAGATACTTGCATTAAATTTTAGTTTTGTCTCCACAATAGTTGTGTGCCTAATAGAAAGGATTGGGTCCTATTTTTATAGCTCCAATAGCTTCATATTTAATATGACAGTAGTTATCAGAGTGAGATAAAAAGAGTAGGGTAGAGATGAGCAGTGAATTAGTCAATGAGAACCATACATTGCTTCATAAGTTTTAAGATAAATGGGGCAGGGATGTAGGAGGACACTTCCAAGCTGGACTCTAAGGTTTTAGTAACATACTTCTTCATGTTTTGTGATCTTACACTGTTAATCCAAATTTTTGAGCCATATTTTCTTATCTTTGGTATGAGGTGTATGTGTATACATAAAACAATTAAAAGGCACTGACCGTTCTAGCAGTTTACATCTCTAAGCTGAGGATGAGCTGGAACTAGTTTGCTATTTTTAAGATATGTATGTGGTTATGTGAGTGCACTTGTATGTGTTGTTCTGTGTGTACAGGAAGAGGTAATTTGGGGAAAATTTTGTGTTGGAATTAAACAATTCTTTTGATGCATCTATTTATGTCGGCAGTGCTGCTGGGAGGAGTGCTAAGGGCAGTGTGAGACAGCTGAACAGTGTGAACAAAGGCCACTTTGCATATTTTCTGTCATAACTTCTGGCCCCAGGGAAGCCTATTGCTGCTGCCCAGCCTAATTCAATTCCCATCTCAGGCAATTTCAAAGGCTGTCCCTTCACTTTTTTCTTTTTTGGTCTTCGTTCACATATTAATAGACTTTTAAATGATGGTTTCATAGAGAATCTATAAAATGGGGAGTTATTTATATTATCAATTATTTATATTTCCCAAGGAACTATTGTTTCTTCTTGAATAGGCAATTAAATATTTCTCTGTACATTTCACAATGGATCAAAAAAGAAATTTCCAATTTAGTGCTTTATTATGAAGGAAAAGAGCTGCACAATTATAACCAAGCTCTTTGCAATTAAGGGACATACCTGCATTGCTATTACTGAGATATCTTTGGATGATTGGTTTAATTTCTCTACCTAGGCAGAAATAACTTTCTTATTTATTGTGAATCATCTAACCTTGTCACTAAAACCTTCATGCAATTTCTAAGTGTATTTTATAGTACTTTCGTGGACACAGCATGCTTTGTAGCATTAATTTCTTCATTTGTAATGAACAAAGGAATCCATCTATTGACTCCGTGGCACTGAACATAGCTGGAAATAAGCAGATGTATCCAGTCTTGAGGAGTTTAGAAATTATTTAAAACACAATGGTGAAGAATTAGATAGTAATACGCATATACAGCTACAGATTCCAATGTTTTGAAAAATACCAAGCTGGTTGAGGAGTTACTTCATTGCATAATCAGTGCCACAAGGACAGCATCCCTGAAGGTGGTATTTAAAGTAGGACTTGGGCACTGAGAAGGAAACAGTCAAGTGGAGAGTTAGACGAGGGAGGTTTAGATGGGAAATGCTTTTTACACAGTGAGGAAGTCTCATAATTCATCTTCAGGTCAATTAGTTTTATTATTAAGAAAAACATACTAACAGGTCCAATGGGCCTTTTTTGGCCCAATGTGGCGAGATCTAATGGCTACACAGTGAGATAGATGTGTGTGGGAAAAGAACAATGCATATACTTTCTACCTGGAAATAGAGTTGAGAGTGTGTGAAATGAAGAGTAGTCAAGATAAAGGAATGAACAGGAAGATATGAGATTGGCTTGGTACTAGGGGACCACCTACCAGTGACAGATGCTAGAAGATGTATAGAAAAAGACTCGAATGTCCTACTGGAGATAGCAGTCTATACATTTCCAGACATAGCTATGCTTAATTTTGATTGTAAAATAACGTATTGTCCTTAAATGCAATTATACTTACATGCACCGCCATTTTATAGCAGTGGAACATATCAGTCTTAATAGTATTGTAGGGAAAAACATGCAGGAAAAAGAGTTAGCATTTCTATGTATTGCAGCTGGGTAAGTATCAAATGTGGTGATAGAGGCCCAAGCAGGAAGGGATCTGTGAGAATGAAAGGCCCACATAATCAACAAAAAATGTCCACCACCAACATTGATAGTTGATTGGGAGTGATTGTGCTATGGGGACATTTGTTAACATGTAGTCATTTTGGGTTATCAGCTAGTTGGGGTAATTTATTAGCAGTTAGGAGTGTTCCTGCCCTGTAATGGGAAGAAGGCCAAGGAAGATATTTGATATCCTACATACATTCAACAGTCGTTTTCCCACCTATAGCAAAAGACTATCTATTCCCAAATGTCGGTCATACTGATGCTGAGAAACCCTCAGCAAAACTCATTAAGCATGCCGGTCATACTCAGATCCCAACATTGCAGAATGTATTAACCACAAAACTTTGCCTTAGAAAATTTATAGGATCCGTCTGTTAGATTCCCCTGTGACATAGTTTACTTCTCATAGCATCTAAACAGAAATACATACAAAACCGGAGAAAAATTCATTTTTCAAAAAGTTTTCTGCAGGCGAAGCAAAGAAACATGAGCTATCGTTTTTTATCCTAGCAGACCAGAACAAGAAAACATGGATATTTTCATGAAATCCACTTTGATATGTAAAAATCTATTGATGAGGACAGTTAGGGTACAGAAACAGCATCGAGGCACTATTATTGACACATGAGCTGATAGCTTGATTGATCCTAGGCCATAGGGGGAAATCTACTATTATTCTGATAAATTGGCATAGTATTAAACCTAACGAGCTGATTCCAAATGACTTATATTTATGCCCATAGATTAGTGCATCTCCCGATTGTTGTCAGCGAAGCTTCTATTTTCAAGATAGTGATTAGCACAAAGACCCACAACTGGTTAACATGAAAATAGTAAGACACTGACAAGTACATAATTCTAAATGAAATATTTTTATCATCCCCCCCCCCAAAAGGCTCAGAAATCACTGTGGAGCAGGGAATGGAAAGACGGAAAGAGCTAAAGTTAATGGATAGCAACAGATGTACAATACTTCCCAGACATCACAAGACTGCTGTACATATGAAATCAGCTGTGTTGCAAGCATACCCCAAACCAGTGCAAGATTAAGCTAGACAAGAATCCCAGCAAGCACAAGAGAGATAGTTATGAAATCTCACTTCTAGCTAAGGCCGGTTGGCGATTAATGGCTTCTGAAAGAAGGGTCAGCTTTCTTCAAGGGTGTAGCCCCTGGAAGCTAACCTGGATTCCCACGGTTCTACATTCATACACATACTGGAAGCACTAACTGAACTATGGACCTGAAGAAAACTAGAACAGAGTACGTCGTGAGAGATCAGTGATGGTGAAATAGGGGAAGAAATAGAAGGGAGGAAACAGGGGGTCGACTTTACCAATATAAATGATACAAATGCATGGCAATAAAATATAATGGTTTTCTGCCTGAAACCACCAAAGGTCAGAGAAAAGATAAGGAATGTTGAACGTTAGGCAAAGAAGGACTGCAATCTTTGAGATGAAAGACAAACAAGGTCAGCTTTTTTTCGTTGTCTTAATTCCTGGAGAAAGCCGTGCAACTGTGGCACAAGGACATCACTGAAATCCCCCTAGGTTAGGAGGTAGTTGTCTCGAGTCCTGGAAGCTCAAAACACCTACATTTTCCAAAACAAAGAGGAGAGAGATGACCAGAAAACAACCAGTTTCTTTGTGGAGGAAAGGACGCCTGCACATTTCTCTTGAATTCTGATCAGCATAATGTGTGAAGAAATGGTTCAAAACTTTAAAAAAAAAAAAGCCATGCAAAGGCATTAAGAGTGCCAGTTGGAGCTTGGGCAGACTTAAGGGCAATGCACTAACAGAAGCAGAAGGCCAGGAAGCACATCCGAGATAGTTTAAGACTAGGCAGAAAGATGATTTGTAAAATTTTACATTTTGTAAAATTCAGTCATCAAACTTTTTTGATAATTTAATATTTTTAGCTTACTACAATGGGTTTTTTACTAAATTCATTAATATTAAATGCATTTTTTGTTGTTGAGTTGATTGGTCAAGAAAATGGCAGAATGTTTTAAGTAATAAAATTGCTAGGTATCATACATTTTTCATGGCATAAAAGTCAATTAAAATATTTATGTAAGAACCTCATAGGGGCTAGTAATTTGCTTTGTGAATGGGTAAAAGTACTTGCCCAGTAAGCCTAGAGAATTGAGTTAGGCCTCTGAGCCTAATTCATGGTAGAAGAAGCCTATACTAGAAACTTTTCTCAGTACCTTATGGAGTTACTCTTGTTAGTGAAGTAGGACCCATTGAATGGAGAAACAGATAAAGGCGAAAAAGAAAAAACCCACATGGGTTAAGTCTCCATAATTCTCTTCACTAATTTAATATGTTTTTGAAGGACAGAGGCCTGAGTTTAGTGAGAGACACTTGGAATGACATATCAGAACTTCAAGAGATAAGAGAAGAAAGCAGTCTGTCTCAGGGTTAGCATGTTATACACACCATTCTGAATGAATCTGTATCTCTAATACATTATTTAGAATGAGAGTCTTTGTTACATACCATTGACTCTTTGCCAAGAGGGACAAAGAAATGATAGTTGCTTTCATGGTTTGGGAAATTCATACTCTGAAGCTAGTAAAACAGTCTTCATATTTATATACATATAAAGTGTACTTTCTTGTAAAGAAAATCCGGGACATGAGCATTGCGTTAGTGAAATTCTGGTTGAAATCAGTTTTCACTTGTTTCACTCTCTCTTGTCTCTAAGGTTTGAGTGGGAAGTATACCATTTTCACAAGCTAGGAATCTATTTTTCAAAGTTCTAAATGTAATTCACAGTAGGAGCTGGCAGGAAATAGATATTCCAATCAGATTCTGCACACTGGAAAAACTTTGTTGAGTTCATAGTAGGGACTTTGCAGTCAGGTTAATTAAGGACAGTGTTTTCATCTTCATGACTCAGGGATAAAGACTGTTGGCTAGGACAATACCTCACTCTTGTTTGCTATAATGTATTTTCAGCTAATGGTACCTTTAACATTGAAGCATCATGGTGAAGTTGAAATTCATGGAGTCGGATCTCAGTGGTATCAATTCTGTTGAGCCTGTTGTGTTGTGATTTATCACTTGCCACCACACTACTATATTCAAAACATTATGTAATAAAGTAGTCATCATAGGAGGCAAGAGAGAGGGAGAGATAATAGTGGAGATGTGAGAGGGAGGGAGAGAGAGAGAGAGAGAGAGAGAGAGAGAGAGAGAGAGAGAGAGAGAGAATTTCATGTTGTGCAGAAAACTGAAATGAACAGAAAGCAACATAATGAGTTGAAGGGAATCTCTAAGTGGATTGAGGACTAAGGTTGCTGATCCATCCCTGATCCCAATTAACCTTAATTTGTTTGGAGGCTCAGCAACATCAAATGAATATAACTGGCCAATTAGCAGACAAGCAACATGAGTCCAGCTCACCAAAGGCTGTTTATCAGCTGGACATGATGAGGGTAAAATTCTGCTAATTTTGTCGTAAGTGCCAGCGTGGATTTGTTTTGCATAGCTGCTTAACTTTGGGTGTATAAAAACATAGGCACTCTGAAGTACTTAGCATAGAGACTCCAAGAAGAGTGACCTGTGTTTCATTTAGGAAATTTATTTCCAAGTACAACTCAGTGCTTAAAGGTGAATATTCATGTGAGTATTTCTTGAGCCCCTGGGACTTAGAATATGATTAATGCTCTGTCACATAAAGTTCTTAGCAAGAACTAAGTGTTCAACACATGCTAGTAGAGGTGCTTGGTTTCTTTGACCTTTACCAACTATTTGACTTTTTAAAAAAAACATCCACATATGTGTCCATCATTTCCATCTCCTTCAGTTACAGAGTTGAAACTTGGAGCTCTCTGTCAGGAAAGTGCTTCTTGCACAAGCATGGGTTCACATAGCTACGACCACATAAAAGCTATGTGTGGAAATGTTGTGCCAGGGAAATGTTAGTGATCCCCAAAAACATATACAGGAGCCAATCTGATGCAACTCACAGCTGGGTCTTTATTCTAGCTAGCTCACCCCCCCCCCCAAATGCACCACCATCACACAGGATGGTTTTGGTGGTAGGGAAGCCCCGAATGTTTAACAGGGCAAGGCTTTTATAGTAAGCAGCAAAGGGAATGAATACGTGTGCAAGCATCTAATTGGAAAGCTGCTGTGGCCTTGAACATAATTGGCTGGTGCTGGAAGTCACATCATAAACTTAACTTCTGTTCCCCTCTGCATTGGTGGTTGTTAGGCAAGGGGTGGGCTTGTAACCTGGGGTGCAGGTTTGTAGGGGAAATAACCTGGAGACACTGGTCTTGTTGAGAATTAACCTAGAGACTAGGCTCAGGTTTTGTTGGGCGGCAACTTGGAAACTAATGCTAGGTAGCAGCCTGTTAGTTTACCTGAGTTCAAACTTAGGTCAGCTTCTCTAAAATGGAGTCTGAACTTAAAAGCTTTGGCATCTCAGAAGCATATGCTTGGAACCCTAGGGTAGGGGAGCAGAGACAGCAGTGTTCCCTGAGCTTGCTGGCCAACCAATACAGCAAATCATTGAACTTAAGATGCAAGGGGAGATCCTTTCTAAAAATTAAGATGCTTAAGAGTGATTGAAGAAGATGCATGATATATTGACTTCTGGCCTCCATATGTACCGGCACATGTGTGAGCAGACACACACACACACACACACACACACACACACACACACACACACACACACACACACACACACATACACAGTGACATTTGTTTCTCACCATCAGAACAAGCTGAGATGAAGTCTTTGTAAAGGTCATATTGTGTACTAACATTGAACTTTCCTCATCCAAAACACAAATTATATTGAGAATACATAGTTGCTTCAACAAAAATTATGCAGAATGAAAACATGAATTCCTATTAGGCTTGGGCAGGATGAAATGAGGTCTCAAAATGAGAAAGGGACTGAACACGTTGGTCCAGCCCTGATAATAGCTTGTGTAGCCCTAGGCGGATTATTTCATTTCAGAGAGCCTTTACTTTTGTCATGGCGATGATGCAAACTACTTCTCAAGTGTGTTGTTCAGATTAATTATTTAATGTCTGCCAATCCTTTGAAGATGATAAATAAAGGCTCAGTGCTAAGTTTTGTACATGGACTAGGATATATCAGGCAATTTCAATGTATTTCACCAGTACGTGTTGGTGGGGAACTTGGGAGGAAAAAGCAGCTAAGAGTGTGAAAGAAACAAAGATGAAACAGCTACTTCTCAATGAATCTGAATTTCTCCCTGCCCGCTACTTTTTGATGAAATGTGTCTGACAGCTAAGCATAGAGGGAATGTATTTAAAATTATTTCCAGAAAATACCTTCAGGGCCAAAGCAATGTCAAGTTGATTTTTCTCATACCTAGTTTAACTGCACAAGGTATTCATGTTCTAAATAATAATATCTGTAAGACAACAAAGACTTCCCACCAAAGAAAAAGTGTGTATAGAATCTTACTGTGAATTAAATGTTGGTTAAATGCAAATTATTTTTGCAGAGTTTTGAAGTATGAAACAAAACTAATTAGAGAAGTCTTTCAAAAGGGTAGAGACCAAAAGAATATTCTAGCAAAATTATAAATGAAAAATCACAATCATCAGTCTACTTTCTCATTTACCTAAACATTGAATATTCAAGGAAGTCACATGTCTTGGACTGAACAATAAAAATCAATCTGGATAATGTTAATATCTCATATTACTTCCTATGTACCCCTAAATACATAACAATAAGATCCACACTTGAAGATCTAGTGTATTCTCTTACCATTTTCATCTAACAATGATGAATTAATTTTAAGAATCATTTAATGTATTCTTAGGTATAAATATACATATAATGAATTATAATTAATTCAGATATTAGGCTTTATATCAGTGATAATCACCGAAAAATCAATTTACACGAGGAAAGATTGATTTTGGGACATGATTTCAGAACATTTTCTCCATGGCTGCTTGGAATCGATCTGGATCTGTGGTAAGTAGAGCACAGTGAAGAGTAATTTTCTACTTCATGGTGAGAATTACACAGAGTGAAGCTAAGGATCCGATTCTACTAATATATAATCCTAATAATATACAATGTGTAATATATATTGTGTAATATGTAATATATACTAAATACTATGTAATATATTATATCATGTGATATGTAATATATATAATATTTACTTTTGAAAGTTTCTATCACTACCTAATATATTGTCATCAAGCAATGCCTAATAATGCCATCAATTTATGATTATATCATGGGCTTAGTCTACAGAACAGGTCGGAACTTTCTTGATTTAATCACCTTTGTTCTCATATCCTCTGCTGGGAGTCAACCCTATCCATACCCAGATCAAGCCATTCTACCTCCGAGGCCCTTTCTCTCTACTCAGGCTCATGTTCATAACACAAAACCCATCCATTCCCTCAGTAAGAGTTCCCAAAGCTTTAATCCTATCATTCTTTCAAGAGTCCCAAGCCCCGAGACTGAAGGTAAGTTCTTATCGTTAGCCTCTATGCAACCCAAGAGAAAAATAATTTATATGCTGGATAGTTTCATGTCAACTTAAAACAACTAAAGTCATTTGTGTAGAGGGAATTTCAATTGAGAAAATGCCTCCATAATGTGGGAAAGCCCTGCTAATTAAGGTTGAAGTCTACCATTGTCCAGATAGCCTTCTGGGCTTGGCATGAAATGGAGGGCTTTACTAGCAGGGTTTCCCCTTCTGTGATCTTAACTGCCACTTGTCTCTACCTGCATAATGTCCTGTAGCCTAAGTTAGAATATAGGTTCAACTTTCTTTCTCCTGATAAGAGCCTGTTCAGCTAGCACCTGAGATTCCTGAAAGCCTCCCTATGATAATGCATAATGTGGCATCTCGGTACCTTAAGCCTCAGGCAATGACTTTTGCCCACCAAGTATATCCCTACCCGTGTCACCCAAACTAGGTAACCCTTGAATCACTTCAGTTGTTCTCTCTCCCTGCAGCTGGTCCCTCCTGGTGTTTCATCATTACTGTACATACTCACTCCTTGTTTCCCAGTCTGTAGTCTGCAATATTAGTTGACAATCCCTGGCTATAAGGAGAGTCACACTGTAAGATTTAGCTGTAGACAAATCTGTAGAACATTTTCTCAAGTGGTGATCCTCAGTGAAGGGCCCAATCCTTTGTGGGTGGGACCACCCTTGGAATAGTTTTGTAAGAAATCAATCTGAGCAAGCCAGGGAGAGCAGCTACTAAGCAGCACTCCTCCATGACGTCCACATCAGCTCCTATCTCCAGGTTCCTGCCTTGCTTGAGTGCCTGTATTGACTTTCTTCAATGATGAATGAGAAACTGTAAGCCACATAAACCCCGTCCTTCCCAAGTTGCTTTGGTAATGACGTTTCATCACAGCAGTAAACCTAACTAGGACACAATACATTTCAGTATACAGCAGTGTGATAGTGAGGGTGCAAACATTACAATTCCAAAATGGAGGAATGGGGCATGGAACGTAGAGATGGAACCAGAGCAAGACTGAAAATCAGCAGAGCAAATATGAGATCCTTTTACTCCAGGACCTAGACAGGAAGTATGTGATGGGACATGCTTTTCAGTGGGCTCATATAGACCTACTCATAGATTAGTTCTGCTCACTGTGTCAACTTTGCTAAAAGAAAGTCCATGTCTTTGGCACCTCTTATTTCTTAGGGTCTCTACCAGATCATCGAGTTGGCTCTCACTTCATACACCATCTGATAGTCAGAGTCACAGCATTTTTATAGGCCTTTCATATTGTTGGAACTGTGACAACTTCAAATACTGAAATAATGTAATTTTCAGAAGTCATGTAAATTATTTCTCTTCATTTTTGCTCCCCACTTTATTGATCTCCAGTGATGGCTGACAAGAGAGATGTTTAAGGATTACCTGATTTCTTTAACTCATCACTCCCTGGTTACCTCTAATAGTAGCCAATCACAGGTTAATTTTTTTCAATATCCCTTTCACTGTTCTTCCTTTGAATCTGTAAGAAGGACCCTCACTCTCCCATGTGGGACTGAGTTCTCCTTAGCACCCCGCTGTGTTGCTGCCTCTGTTTTGGCCTATACCATTAACAATTTTTAAAAAAATTAAATCTCCTACCCCAAAGGATAATCCACCCCACTGCTGCTTGGGAACTCCATGTCTAAAAGCTTTCACTACCCTGTCTGGGACTACTTGTAAGGAATTGGACTTGCTACCTACTGCCTGGCCTCCCAGTTTCTTCTCAGAATTCTGTGTATAATCCTTTAGGATTTTACAACTCTTGTATTATGCCTGGAAAATCAACATCACATAGGTCATGAAAAACTGTGTATTCTACCTTAAACCATAGCATCTGAGTGCCTGGGTAGTTGAACATGTGCAAAACATACCTCAGGGAACCAAGCTCCTAATTGCCCAAGTATGAGCTGGTTACCCAGATAGCAACATCTTTTCAAGAGAAAGCTTTTCTCATGAGTTTACATTTTTATACCTAGTGGTTTAGGAGAGGTGGGGGTTTAGCCAATTCTTGAGATCTTTCTGATCTTTCTGGATAATATCCAACAATAAGGAATTTGATTTCCTGTTTATACTGCTTATTTATTTAGCTATTACATCCACCTTGTTAGGAATGTTCAATGGGTGTTTCTTTACTCAAACATTTAAAAGTCCCTTTGTATCTTCTTTTTTAATAATTATTACTACAAGCATCACTAAAATGCCCTAGGATATTTTCACAGCTAAAATCCTGGACTGTCTAGATGTACCTCTGCTATCGTATTTAGAAGGTCACCATTACACTCAGGCTCATAGTGTGAATAATGTAAATAGGTTAATTGTCAAAAGTTGACAGAGCAGTGTAACGTGAATTGTTAGTCCATATACCATGGGTTCCTTGTTCTAAATGGAACCTCGGGGGCATACTTTTCACTTTCTTTCTGTGGGTCTTCTCAGTAGTCTGCAGAATTACCTGTTGAGCTTTGGTCATAGAATTCTGGAGTGTCTCTAGACAAAGCCAACAAATTCCCCCCAATCCCCCAGCTAACCACTTACAAAGGCCTTTGTATCATATTTCCAAGTAGTCATAGTTTCATATCCTCTTACTGATGCCAGTTTTATAAATTTCAGACCGTGGTCTTTTGGTCCTGTTTCTGTAGCTTAGGGGTAAGGACCCTTCTCAAAGGCATTTGTGGTATATTATGGAATGATGGCTTATCAATTGCTCAACACATGGGCTTTTGGGGGTTATTTTATATCCCAATGAGCAATATACCATTCTAGTTACACATTTGGCCTTGGTAGATTAGATACCCACACTTAGCCATTCAGCTTTTTTTAAGCCCATTTTTTTTTTCGTACTCCACTCTTATATTGCTCTTTGTTTGGTTTCTATGGTCTCAGATACTGTGATCATTTTATGTGATTACAATGGTTTTATGGTGTCCTCTGCTTAGTCTTTCATTTGAATCTACTCCAAGTTCAAGCCTAAAAGAAGGAGATTTCTAATAATGGCTATTTGTTCTCTGTGTGTGTTTCTCCTTCCACCCTCCATCTGTCTTCTCCCCTCCTCCCCCTCCCCTCTCTTTCTCTCTTAGACAGGAAATTTCTACATAGTCCAGGTTAGCCTTAAGCTTACTATATCACTTCCTCGTTTTCGCGAGTCCTGAACTGTAGTATTATGTATGCATGACCAGCTTCTATTTATTTTTAACTAAATCATATTAATGACCCAGTTTTATCATAGGAGCACTTTCATATTTCTTTCCTGTCGTGTGAGTGAGTGGTTTTTCTGAATGTCATAAGTGAGAGTAACACTACCATAGACCTTTTAAGTTTTGAATAAATAGGATACTCTTCTACGCTGGCCAGCAGTCAATGTCTTAGTCATCTTCTGTTCCATTCCTCTGCTTTTTTAAAAACCAATATTTCACGAATTCTTGTCTCTTCAGCTTTGTACACTTTGTTCATGTTCATTAGGTATTATTGTGAAAGGGTACAGGGAAGGAATCTACTAGAACATTGAATATGCTTTGGACAGTGGCTCTTTGGATCATTTTTGGTACCATCTCCTTTAACTATAAATATATACAGAATCATAGACACAATGATGTCATATAAAGTACATTTCTACTGTTAAAAGAATCAGATGAATCCTTCTACTTCAGCTGTTTTGTTTAACTAAGTTTCTTGATTTATACTATTTTCTTTATTCATAGTGGCAATCATTTAGATTTAATATTGTCTGCATTGTAATGACAGCAAAACTCATAATTGTAAAAGGAGAATGCCTGAATTGACAATAGTTATAATGTGGTTTACTGAGTGCTTAGTGCTCTACTCCCACACCACATATATGAAAGTGTTGTTACTAGTCACATTTTATGGTAGAATAAATGAAGTTCTTAAAGACTTAGATGAACAGACTGGACCCAACCATGTGCTCCTGAAACCACATGGAATTTGTTTAAATAGTTTTTCAGACTTAAAACATCCCCAATTCACACCACCATCTTCTCTATTTACTGTCTAAACTGCAGGCAGTACATGGTTTGTTGGCTGGGCCTGTAAGACAGCTTTCATGTGTTTAATCTTTTCTTCCAAATAAGATGTCTGGCATTGGTGTATCTTTGTATCTCCAGTTTCAAAGTTTGCATAAACAGTATTCACAAGTAAGTAAGCCTGAAGACATTTAGAGAAAATCCAGTAGAAGGAATCAAAATCTTTTTATGAAGCAGATAAAATAAATCCACATACGTAAAGATGAGATAATACTAATTAAAGCAGTCGCCATTGCAATATCATACAACAGATTTAGTGGTGTGTAATTTTGTGGATCAACTTTGGTTGGCCATGGTGTGCAGAAATTTTGTCAATCATTATTCTGGGTGTTTCTATGAGGATATTTTTGCATGAGATTAACAAAGCAGATTGCTCTCCCTATCAGGAGTGACTCTAATCCAATCACTTTGAACTACACAGTCTGTTCTGCCCCTAAGGCATGGGTCTTCCTGCCAGACTATCAGCTGGGACAGAAGGATCAGCTCTCCTCACACCTGGAGCCTGTCAGCTTTCAGAATATAACTACCCTAGGGCTCTCTTGAGTGACCAGGTTGCTGACAGAAGATCTATGCTTAGACTTTGCAGTTGCTTTAGCCTGTGGGATTTGGTTTCTCTAGGCAATGATACCGCAGGGTATTTTGACAAACATTAAGAAATAACTGTTTAAACTACTTTTAAATATGTGTGGTGAATTTATACTGTGTGTCAGACTTAGGTTAGCATCTGGAGAAACGAAAGGTGAAGGACATCTTACCTACTCATTAGGATATAATGATCCAAATCGAAGCCAGAGGCATTCACATAAAACGTAAATAGAAGCCTATGCTGAATGTCAAATAAATAAAACCTGTAGGCAATACTACTAGAATGTTGAAGGGATGTTGTCTGCTTCACAGACAGTGTGGCAGGGACAGCTGGATATGCCTGCTGTCTTGACTCTATAATTTACAGCACTGTTTCCCTCTCAACAGTGTTCCAGATAGGCAATAAAATATAAGGTCACCTTACTCACAGATGGGGAGTGAAGGAAAGCTTCCGTTCTAAGGTGAATTGTGGGCCAAGCCTTAAGGAAAATAACAGATACGAATCATGGAAATGGCATTTTGAAATGTGTCTTTTTATCATTTCTTTAAGTCTGAAGCCATGAGTTTCTCCAAGCCTTATGTCTGCCTTCATTCTATACTGTTCTGGGGGGAAATGAGACATTTTACAATAGGGGAACAGACTGTCTTGTTGATGTGGTGCCTCAGCTTCTCTTCTCCAGAGTACGGCAGTTCAAGTTCAGCATCAGTGTGCCAGCATATGTCGTAAGAAGGCATGTGGTTTCCTACGCTCTTTTGTTGTTATAGTTATTAAAACAATTAGTACCTAGAATTTAATATTAGCTTGTGTAAATTAGGTAAAAAGTCAAGGATTTTATTTTCATTCACTCACCATAATTGCTGCTGAATTAAAATTGGCTCATATCTGAAAAGATAATGTAAAAAAAAAAAAGCCTATTGCACCCATTTAAATGCTTATCAGTGCAGATAGGAAGAGGAAGCATTTGGGGAATGCTAATATAACATTTAACTATGTTTTGCATGAAAATCATGTTCAGCTTTGTGAAGCAGTGTAGAGAGGCAACCCATGGCAAGTGATGTCCCACCCTCTGTACAATTCACGTCTCCACCAGGCTTTGACGAGAATTAGTTAATTAAATTAATTTTTAATTAAAAGAGATATATGGATAATAGATATTTTTCTATGGGGGACAAGAAGTGCATTGCACTGCTTCTGAGTAAATTTTATAAACAAAATAACTTGTAAAGACTTTGTAAAGGAGTGGCAGAGTCGATTGAGTGCTTACTCAACATGCTCAAGGTCTGAGGCTAGACCTCTGACACCACACAAACCAGACATATCTGTAATCTCAGTATTTTGGAGGTGGAGAACAGAAGACCATAACGTTTTCCCTAGCCTCGTAGTAAGTTTGAGGCATCCTAGGATATGTAAAACTGTCTGGGGGTGGAAGCTTAGATTTAATTATTCCTCCAGAAAGTGCCAAACATTCTAGCTCATTGGTGAGCTGGTATGATGCATGTGTAAATCCTTTAATAATCCTTAATGAATAGTACTTTTATTATAATTTTGTTATTTGAAATTAGAATATAGCCTAATTGTGGTAGTGCATGAATTTAATTCTGGCATTTGAGAATGGGAGGTGTGTGAATTTCTGAGTTAGAGGCTATCCTGGTGTACAGAGCAAAGTCCAAGATGGCGAGGCTATACAGACAAAGATTGTCTCTAAAAAATAAAAACAAACAAGAATAGAATAGCATCATTTGTACTGTGCCTTTCCTCCCTCCAACTCCTTCATTTCTTTGCACCCCTTTCCTCAAAATTCCTCACAATTCAGGACTTCATTTTCTTTAATTATTGTTGTATATATCTTTCCTAAATATGCTTATAAATTTTTTAAGATTATTTTTTTAAAACGTTATGTATATGTGTGTCTGTCAGCATGTGACTGCAGGTGCCTGGGCTTTACTGGAAATTTTGATTTGCCCAACATGGGTACCAGGGACTAAAGTATCATTCAATGGAAGAACAGCCAGCATTTGTAATCATGGAGCTGTCTCTTTGTACTCTGTATAATAGAAATTTAAAACTAATTTTTGAATTAATTTTGTTGAACTGTGTACATAATGAACTTACGGGTGGCAATTGACTTTTGATAATATATTTCTAGAAATTTGGTGTATGCTTTTTTGACTTTTGAACATGTAAGCAATACCCTTGGGACCATCAGCTAGCAGCTATGGCACATTTAGCAGAATTAAGTAAGTAAGGTATGGAGAAACTTTAGTATTTTAAATGTTTTGCTGTCTTTTTTATTTTTTTCCACTCAGGTTCTTCCTTGGGCAATTCAAATCTTAAGTTTTTCTGAGACGTCTATTAAAATCCTCACTTTCTATGCCAAAATAGGCAAAGTACATAGGCTATTCATTTGCATTTGAAAAACACTGCCTACTTCATAAACAAGGAGGAAGAAATCCTAGGTTATAGTTGTCATTGTTCTCTGAGAATACGGTCTCAAGCAAATCACTTACCCTCTGTGAGCCAGAGTTCATCTGTGTGATGCTAGTGGTGCTGAAGATTAATCTAAGACTCCTTAGATATTGAACAGAGTGCATGATCCTGGAATTTCTGGCATTGAGAGGAAAATGGGTAAGCTTTATATTACATGTGGTATCTTTTAGGGATGCAAGTTACAGAAAATGGCACAGGGCTGGCCGTTCATTTTAAATCCATCAGGAAAGGGAGGAGTGGAATTTTTATATTAGCAAACTAAGAATTTCCTAGTTCAAAGAATTTATTTGCTAAAAATCCAGGAATATATAAAAACATTTCAGTCAATCACAATGTGACTTAGATGTAATGTCGAAGCTCAGCTGCTAGGGGAAGTTCCTTTTGGATAGGATTAGAAGCAATAAAATGACAACAAGGGGTTCACGTGAAAACTTTTTACTAGGAAAAAATCTCAGCTTGAATTATAATGTTTGTCAATGTGTCACGAAAAATAAATGCAGCTGAGAATTGTCAACTATCCATATGACTTCATAATGTCATGCCATATTATGAAACACTCATTCTTCATCTGTTTCTCTGAAATATCAAATCCCTTGATACTTGCAAGGTACTTGCAGTGCACTCTCTAGGTTTTCCTAAATTATACCATATACCAAACAGAACTCCTCAAAACTGAGGGTAAGCTCGTATAGCACCAAAGTCCTTGGTTCGTACTCAGCTCTTCTGAAAACACTAGACATACGGTGATCGTGCTACAGGCTGGAAATAGACTGTTAACCTGCTAAAATGTGCTTTTTCATTTCAGGTCCCAGTCTGAAGGGCCTGCCCTTGTTTGGGTGCTATAACCCGAATGTTTAAATTAGTAGTAATTTGCATAGTGAAAACTAGTGTCCAGTGTGATGAGAGACCTTTGCTTGGTAGTTAGATTGTGAAGGAAAATCCATCAGGAATGTGGCCTGTGTCCAAATAATAAAATCTCCAGAGAACTTCTGTGGCCCTGTGGCCACGTGAACACTGAGAAGACCAATATATGTTCAGTAGAAAGGGAACCTCACCATGTCCATCGCCTTATAGTGCTTTGAGTTTTGGCTTCTGAGTCAAATTTTGACTGCTAAGGCACCGATTTACAGTATTCTCTCAGACCAGCTTGAGTGGAATGGGATACTTAGGCTGACTTCAAGAAGTGAGAAAGCCCAATCTAGAGCCTAGAATAAAATGTATAGCCCCAATTTAAACATGACCAATACAGTAGTCATTCTCACAGTGCATTTCCCCATGTATTTCACACAGTCAAACACAACCACAGTATGGATAAGATTTATCTATACATCATCTGTCTATATCTTGACATCATTCTTCATTAGAGAGTCTCATGAATTTGAGCAGATATTATGACAATACTATAAGTAATGGTAAGGTTTCAAATACCGCAAATGATCCCCCAATGTGCCGCCATTTTTCACAGGAAAATAACACCATAAGCATCAATTTGAACTTTCCAGAGGTTCCAAGCAAATTTTATGGCTTCCAGGAAAAGAGCCAAACACCAAGGCACTTCTCTTCTTCTGGAATGGCTCAACATGTTTGATGAATGATCTTGAAAACAATCACATCAGGTGGCCATTTCCAAGGCAAAGCCTTCCCTCCTCCAACTCTCTGACTTACTGAATTGCCAAAAAAGTTTGTGAGCATTTCAGTGACATTGATTTTCCCAGAGAGATGCTTAGATGGGGGAAAGACTGATAAATGGGAGACTTGAAAAATGGTTCAGCAAGAATTATATCTAAATTTAACCTCAGAAAATGAAGTGTGAGCCTTTTGTTCACATTGGTTTTGGAATAAACCTATTAGCACTCTCTGTTAGCTTAGATTAACTCCAAGTCCCAGGAGCTTCAAATCCTTCCAAGCTTTTGTTTTCACCCTTCTGTAGTTTCTGAAGAGAGGAATTCTGTGATTCTTTTCAGAGCCCAAGAAACATAGACAAAACTATAAGAATACAACCAGTAGATAAACAATTTGAGAACTGTAATATTTTTTGTTTTTGTGTTCTTCTGGTCTTGGTATCAATGTTTAACCTCATGGCCAGTTGTAACTTTGTTAATATTGTTTACTTCATCTTGGTTTAAATTTAAATTTGGTAGATCATATGTATCTTGAAATTATTTTGTTTAGATTTTCCAATTTAAGCATGTCCTGATGATGTTCTGAATGTCATTGGTATCTGTTGTGGTGTCTCATTTTCATCTCTAATTTTATTAATTGGGTTCTTCAACATGCCCCCCGAAAATTTGGACAAGTTGGTCAATATTGCTTATCTTTTCAAAGACCCAATTCTTTGTTTCCTCAATTATTTTGCTTTGTTTTTTTATTTAGTTGCTTCTTTTATTAAATAATTTATTTTCTTTTTATGTGCACTGATGCTTTGCCTGCATGTGTCTGTGTGAGGGTGATGGATTATGTAGTTAAAGACAGTTGTGAGTTGCCATATAGGTGCAGGTCCTCATGGAAGAACAGTCAGTGCTCTCAACTGCTGAGCCATCTCTCCAGTGCTAAATATTTCATTAATCTCTGCTTTGACCTTAATTATTTTGTCTGTCTAGTGTTTTATGGTATGGTTTGTGTTTCTAAAGCCTTGAAGTGCAATAATAAATTGGGTTCTCTCTGATTTTTAGCAACTGTAATAGAAGGACCTTATCATACCATATGCCCTCATAAACACACAGACACAAAGATGCTGAATCACTAGGAAAAAAAATCCCTATGATCATGTTTTTTTGGTAGTTTTTAGACTCGGTAATTGGGGTAGATAAATCCACTCTAAATGTGAGTGCTACCATTTCGTAGACTGTGGCCTTGACTGCATAGGAAGGAGATGGTAAGGGCTGAATACCACCTTTCAACACCCTTCCTTTAATGAATGTATATAATGTGAACACATGTGAAGGCTCTTTCACCAAGCCTTCTCTGCTATAGTGGACTGTAACCACAGGAATAATAAGCCAAAATAAACTCTTCCTTCCTATTACTATTGCTAAGTATTTTACTACTATAATTAGAAAAATAACTAATACAGAAAATGTAATTCACTGGTAATATGATTTTCAATATTACAGGATATTTGAACCTGTTTCTAGTTAGGTTCTGGCTCAGCCTTACCACACACCTTTAATCCCTTTGGCTGGACTACAGACACACCTTTAGTACTCACATTTAATCCCGAAAAATGAGGTTCAAGTTAGCTTGTAGGAGGAAGCATCTAGGTTTCAAAGTGATGTCTAATTGAGTGACTGGAAAAAGTGACACATCAGAGAAAGATTTGACAGAAGAGGTTATGTCCAACTCTCATGAGAAGAAAGAGAAAAGGCAAGCTACTTAATAGAGAAGAGTACAGTCCGGGAATATATTAGCAATTGTGGAGAGCTGTGCAGTAAAGATGAGAGAGAGAGTAAAGCAGCACAGAGAGGCAGAAGGGGAGCTGTTTTACAGGGAGAGTTTTATAGAGACAGATTGAAGAAAGACAAGTTAGATAAGAGTGAAAACAGAATGAACAAGAGAATGAGAAAGAGCCAGAAGATTAGAAGAAAGACCACTAGAGTTAATTTGAGGCCAAGCAGACCAATTCAGAGGCTGAGAAAAGCCAGATTGAATGTCAGTTGGGAGAGGAGGTTGAGCCAGAACAGCTGAGTCAAATCATCCAGCTAGAGCTCAGAAAGAACCAGAAGGGTTGAGCTTATTCAGCAGCAAGTCTCAGAGGCTGAAAGTATTACAGACCTAGATTAGACTGTATAGAGGCTAGCTGTTTCCAGGACTGGCCTAGGTTAGCAGATGAAGGAAGTAAGCCTCCCATAAGTAAGCTTCCCAGGCAACAACTACAACAAAATAATTGACACTTTCACATTTCGCTACCACCCTGATGCAACTGGCCTTATAGAATGGTGAAATGACCTTTTAAAGGCACCAACTAAATGTCAGTGGCCTGATGAGGGCCTTAGATCAGGGTCTCCAGAAAGATTTAAATGTTCTGAATAAACATCTGATATACAACACCATTTCTATCATAGGTATAATTTGTGACTCTAGTATTAAGAAGTAGGAATGAGAAAGGCACCATTCACTTGTCAGTGACTGGATATGAATATTTTTGCTTCCTGCTTCTCCAATGTTGTGTTCTTCTGGTTTAGTAATTTTAGTTATGAAAGGGAGGGTTATTCTGCCAGAAGCCCCAGCAATCTGTCCATTGAACTGGAAAGTACAACTTCTTCATGGTTGCTTTGTGTTCTTGAAACCCTGAATCAAGATGGTAAGGAGTTGTAGTGTTAAAAGACATGGTTAAGAAAGACTAGGTAATCTGGATTGCTTCTCCATGATGGGCTGAGAACAAAGGTATGCATGGAGTGCAAGGGATGTTTTGGGGTATCTCTTGATGTTTCCATATTCTGTTGTTGACTTCAATAGGAAACCTATCTTGGCAAGATGATAAATGCCCCACAATTCATATATTGTCTTAAGTAATGAAGTTTTGGGAAATATTCTGTAATATTCAAGAACTGATGAGGTACTTGTTGAGGGTGGGAAAACACGGAATGGGTAGTAGAACATGGTAATTATACCAGCTAAAGATACATGACCAATCGTAGAAATAATGATTACAACTGGAATGCATATTTGTGTATTATTTATTTAGAATATGTATGTGCACACCATGCAAATATATTAAAGTATCCCTCAAAGGATTTTTCTTTATATACTAGAGGAATAATTGTGTACTTTAGTTTTATGTGGGATAATTGTAACATTTTAGGTAGATTTGTACCACTACTATTATCTTATTTTGGAAATTAAACATGCTTTAAGAATATGTAGCTATGCATCAAATTGTCAAGGGTTGGACATAGCATGGTTAATATTGAATGCCAACTTTATTAGATCTATAATCAATTAATAAACATTCATCTAGACAAGCCTTATGGGCATTTGAAAAAACAGTTAAGTGAAAAGAGAGGGGTCCTCCCTAGAGAAGACTGTGCCTTCCAGCAGCCATGGAGGAGTTTGGTGCTGAAACTGGGCTGCTTTTTCTAGCCTCCACTCTCTGCTACTGAGAATGTTTCTCATTGTTGCTGCTGCAAACATCCATTATTGACACCTTCTTGAGATTTTTAAACATAACCTGAAGACCCGTTCTCCAGGAATCCTCCAGGCCTTCAGGACTCTCTTGATACCAAGAATTCATCCAGGTTAATGGTTGAGAAGCTGCTAGATTCTCAGCCTCTTTAGCATACAGACATCTATTGTTGGATTACTTAGCCCATATCTTGTAAGGCAATGTAATATATATTTTGTCATATATATAAACCCTTTTTAACATATATTTATTCTGTCAGTTCTGCATCTTTAGAAAACATAGGCTAACACAACAACCATTTAATCTTTGTAAGAACTCTCAAAGGACCCTACCCAGAGACAAAGAGCTACAGGCAATTAAGGAATTCTGAAAGATGGGAATTAGTGTTCCTCAGAAATAAAACCCTTAATCAGTTATCCAGTGCCATCCAATACAAAGTGATTAGTTCAAAAATATATACATGCAAGCAATATTAAACCAGATCAGGTTATATTTAAATATTTATTCATATGTATATGTGAATTTGTGTAACAATAAAAATTAAAGTAAAAGAAGCCATGAATTTGAGATATTGAGGGGCACATGATGTAATTAAAATAAAATTTAAAAAACAAGAAATGTACAATAGTACATCTTGCTTTTTGTTTGTTTGTTTCTTGAGCTCAGTGCTTTCTGATAAGTATTGTCTGTACCAATGAATTACAAACTTACTTAGTCTCAATAAATAATTCTAAACATGTACTTGCACTGAAATGTACAGATCCTAGAAGACTTGTCTTAATTATGGTGTACAACTTTGTAAGCAACAGACAGGACTGCCCATCTCTATTTTCAGTACTGCTTCCTTATTTCATATTAAATTACAGTTGAAGTGTTGTGTATCTTATTGGAATTGTGAATATTTTAAAGAAATTATAAAATGTTAAAGGACAGATTTTAAAGCAAATGGTGTTTCTTGTTAGACCTCATAACAGACCTCTGTAAGCATTCTAAATGAAATACAAATATCTAAATATTCAAAGCTCGAAGCCACAAGTAAGAGGAAACATATGGTATTCATCCTTTTATGTTTGAACTAACTCACTTAAAATTTGTGGTTCATCTACTTAGCAGCAAATTTCATTTATTTTAATAGTTGAACAATATCCTATCATAAAATGTACCTATATAAAAATGTACATTGTTATTATCCATTTGTCTGTTGATGGTTACCACTATCAGTCTTGTTGGCTAATGAAGTCCTGTAAATCCTCAATTATTACATGTTGTTGCACTGTTCTTGATTACCCTCCAGAACTTGACAATTAGATCTAATTGCTAAAGATACCACATACTTGAGCCATAAAACAAGGAGAGATCAAGCTGCCACAAGACTCTGACATCATCTCTACTGGCCAGGTTATAGTACACAAAGGTGCTATACAAGGGTAAGAAAAATAATAATTAGTTTTAGTCAGCTGTCTACACTGCAAGCTACAATAAAGACTTAGTTTGCAAGATATGTTTACTGGTATAACAGTAGTATGAATAGCAAGGGAGTATCCAACCTATTTTCAATTGGATTTAAACCTGCTCCTCAAGATGGAAATTATACCTGGCATGACTGGACTAGGAACCAATGGCTATACAGGTCAATGGCCCAAGATAGGACCTACTAACATTACTTTGCTAAACGGATATGGTATTGATCTGACTCCTAATGATTTATAACCATGTACATAGGCTAGTACATCTCTCAAACCTCATTATAAAAGCTGTTTGTTTGTTTGATTGATTGATTTTTGCCATGCACGGTGATATGATGATTATGAGAAAGAAATGCAACTGGTGAAGCTGCAGAGATTAAGAAAATAAAGAACACCCAGCCGTAGATGGACGTCTGTATCATAACCCCTAGTCCCAAGGCTGAGGTATCATTTCAGGAGAGGAGGCAGAAAGAGTATGAGAGCCAGATGGTCCAGATGACTGCAGTGGAAAAGTATACTCCAGAAACCACAATGCAGTTGTATCGATGAACTCATACTGATTGTGAGAACATGCACCAGACTAATTCCATGTCAAGCCTTAAAAAAAGATAAAATCACACCGTAGAGAGAACTAGAGGAGCTGTTGAACTGATAGCTGTCAGGAGGTGAGAGTTCTAGTTCTTTAAAGGTATAGTCCCAGGGAAGGTTGAACATGTACCACTGGATGGCCACATACCTACAAGGATGTAGTCATCACTAATTAAAGTAGAGTTTATTTTAATAAATGAATTAGGACACCAAATTTTGGGATATGTAATGGGTAATGTACCTTACAAGTGTTGGAGGATGATGAATATAATCAAGATATATGCTAATTTCTCAAATTATTAATTAAAAATATAAAAATCATGGATTATTACCTATTTGCTGGAAGCGTATTCCTTTTATAGAATTATGATCACATATATTTCTTTTAGACGATCTTTTTCAATTTAAACTGAACGTTTATCTTACAGATGGTGACTGGGACAGTGGGGAGGACAAGAAGTCTTAATGCATTAAAAGTTACATTTAATGTAAACATAGGAAACTCATTTGCATATCAATACTCATTGAAACTTCAGTAATAATGGCAGAAAAATGAGATGAAAAGTACTGAACAAGAAAAAGAAAAAATTCAAGATATAAAGAGTGGGTGTAGACTTATACATTGGTGGCAGGAAAGTAAATTAGTGCAGTTGCTGAAAATTATATGATCTAACTATATCACTCATTAGTTTAAATACTTAAATATTCTAAATAAGTATATACAAAGAGACCTGCATCCTATGTTTATTGACTATTCACAAGGTAAGGCACTAACCTGGATCCCAGTCAAGAGATGAAAAGATGCAACATTATATGCTATATTTATATAACAGGGTTTTTACTTGGCTATTGAATAAGGAAGGTTTATCCTTTATTCTAAAAATTAGCTTAAACTAAAAAATCAATTAGTCAAGTAAGTATACCAAAATAAGAAAGACAAATAATATTTTCTCTCATATAAAGAATCTAGAATGAAATAAATAAAAATATTGTAAACTGAACTGGAACTATTTGTGCATAGTAAAAAGGCCAGGATAGGATGGATATTGAACAAGAGAAGGCAGTACAGGGAGAATATAATGATTTTCAGGCATGGAAACATACTATTGAAACCCACTGTATCATATGTTAACATAGTAGTTTATTCGATTGGTGAAAATTGAAAAACACAATTTAACTAATTGAATTGAAGGCTTGTTCATTTACTTCTATATTTCCAGGTGGCAGAAGCAAACTCAAACTGTTGTTGCAGTCCTCACCCTTCATCAAGGAAACTTCTCTTTTCAACTTCTGTGACCATTATTGTAAAACACAACCAATAGAAAAGGCAGAATTGTGGAGCACAGAGGCAGATACATCTACAGAATAATGTCTATACCCAATGGTCAGGAAACCTTGAAGAAGAGGGTAGGTAGATTGGAAGAGATGGAGGATCTGGAAGCTTACCGTGAAACTTCCCAGAAATGTCAGAAGCTACACACCCATAAAGTCTTACCACATGACTGACTACATGTATGCTGAGAAAGAACAACAACAGACATGCTAGTGTGGACATGGAGAAACCCACTAGGAGACTTCAACCTTTGACTAGTCAACTAATCAGTTCAGAGAGCGGAAGAAACAGTCTTCCCCAAGGGTGAGCACACCATCCAGTTATCCAGTACTAAATGATCAGCTCTGAAAACATACATGCAAGTAACATTATACAAATTTAAGAATATGCATGTATATACATATATGGTATGTGTATGTAGCAATAATGCAAAAGGAGCCAGTGAATTTGAAACAGAGCAGGTGGGGCGGGAGGTTATTGGAGGATTTGGAGGGAGAAAAAGAAGGGGAGAAAGGATGTACTTATATTCTCAAAAAAAAGAAAGAGATAAAATATGTATTTAGCCAAGCACATGATGTTTGGACACTTGCTTTGTTTCTTTTTGGAATGCAGAATGCTCTTTCCATTAAAGTCTCTTAGAAGATATGGGATGACTGAATGCAAAGCTGTTTCCAGTATGGGATATAGGAATCCTTTTTTTCTAAGAGGCAAGCAAATTTCCACTCTTGAATAGGGATCTGCAAAAATGAATTTTCCACTATGTCACAGTTTACTCTGTCAGTATTTCTAAGTATTGAAATAATACCATCAACATTTTGTGAAAGGCTTATATTTGGTGGTGTGTTTCTCGTATTGTCAATTCTTGGGACATAGTAGGAACATGATAAGAATACATGCGATTAAATTGAATTGATTGGTATTGTCTTGACCTGAGATCAGCTGTCCACACCATGGGCAAGATTTTATTCCCCGATGCTAACTTTAACCTTCCATTCTCTGCAGGTGCTGAAGGCTGTGTGAAAGAACCAGAGATTCAGTTCTCTTCTTAAATGGCCACAGGGTTCTAACATATTATTAACTCATGTCAGGTTAGGACATTTACTGAGCCAGTGTTAGTTCCAATCTTAAAGGTGTTCAGAGTAGTCCTAACAGATTGCTTTGTTTTGTTCATTTCAAACACAATATCTGGGTGCCTTCCAGGTCTCCAGCCTCTTGTGATTTGTGACTTTTACAGAGCATGTTGAATGCCAATTCACTCTGGCTCAAATCTTCACAAACTTTCAGCAGAAAGATAATAACTGACTGATGTGAATATTTCAAATGAGGCCTGTGAAGAAAATCCCTAGCAGATTAAAATTTCATATCTTGGGGAAGTAGATGAACTGCTGTCGCATTGACAAACAAATTAGAATGGAGATAAAGCCATAGTTAGGGAAGGATCCAGGTCAACGAGTAGAAAGGGCAACCCAGAGACAACGTTCAGTAAAAATAGCAGCGGTGATTAGACTCAGGCTTATTTCTAAAGCTTAAGATGTTAGTCACAATTTTTGGAATTTATGCTATACAGAAAAATGTGTACTAGATGGCAGTCTAAGTACCTTTTTCATTTGTCTCAGTATGCTGTTTGGTTTCCATTCCATGGCTACGGGAGGAAAAATACTATTCAGTATTTTGCCAAGTAAATCTTTTTTGATTACTGCACAATGGCACAGTACATAAACAATGAATTAGATTCAAGTTTAGAAGGACATAATGCATTCTTTACTGGTATATCAGCCTTCAGTATAACTGTATCTAGACGAAAAAAAAATACCCCATGGTAGAATGATCCTTGTTATATCCTTAGCCATGTGCCCTTTACAGACATTGTCAATGCTCTTCCGTGCTCAGCATTGTACTGTAAGTAAAACAGTAATCAGCTGTAAGTAGAAGAAAAACACATGGCTATTTTGTAAAATTTCACAAACTTTAAGATCAGAGCAATCAAGTTGCTGCCCCCTCTCAGCTGAGGCTGTTAGTGAGCGTCTTGGTTATCTGTGTAGATTCCTGCAGTCCCGGCAGCTAGAAAACCTTGTGTTCATTCTAATTCTTTCAAATAGATATAGATTTCCTTCTATTCTCATTTTCATTCTATATAATGCTTTCCTTTCTAAGACTTATCTTTTGCTCTGAATTCTATGGAAATTAAATAAAAAGCCAAAATTACAATATTGAGATTACCTTGTCTTTACTGAGTGAGATAATAACTTTGTTTTTTATTTTTTCTTGCAAATGGTGAAGAATTTTTTTCTCATGTGTATACCTGGCAAGTTTATGACTTCAGATAGTTTTTCTGTAGTTGCTAATTCTGTCCAAAGGTTCTGACCAGCGTAGGACAAACTACAGGATGCAGAGCACCACAAGGTTCAAGGTGAAATTCTTACTTGAAACCACTTTAAGCAGCAAAATATGTCTATTCTTATAAAAGAGCCCAAAGATTCTGTGTATCAAAGATTTCATAGCCTAAATCCTAGAGATTAGGAATAATGTGCATTGGGTAAGGAGCTAACCAGAGAGCGAACAGGCTTTCCAGGGGCTAGATAGAGTGGCTGCAGGACAGCTGTAGAAGCTGCTACTGATGCAGCCATCAGAGCCGAGTAGAATCTCCACACATTAGCCAAAGTGCAGGTTTTAACTCAGTTTGCACTACCAAAGAGAAAATAATTCCAGGTTTCTGTTAAAGGTACCAGGTTCACCATCACATCCCTTGCTTTCTAAATCCTGTTTCTCATTCACAGAGAGAACACCCACAAGTTTTTAAAAAAGGTTTTTCCTATTTATTTCGCTTACTTTCCTTTTCTGTTGCATTATTTCCATTATTTTTCTTTTAAAAAAGTCATATTCCCTCTCTTTGGACTCTGCCCTTTCATTATTCTTTAATCAAAAATTTGACAAGATGAATATTTAATGTTTATACTATTATAACTATTATTATATGAGCTCTGCCATAAATAAGCCACATACTGTGCCAAATTAATTTTAATTCCTGGACACTTAATTTTCTTGCAGCTGATGCCTGATTTCTCTAAACATTCATGATTTATGTGTCCTATTTTTCTCCCTGTTTCATACTTTCCTCATGCCACAGCATGTAAAAAGGCTAGTTTCGGAAGTCACTCCTTTCCCTCCACCACCTGTGTCCCATGGACAGAACTCAGGTTTTCAGGCTTGGTGACAAGTACTGTTACCCACTGAAAAACCTCTCTAATTCTCCGCTTTATTCTGATTGCTCATGTTTCTTTGAAACTAATTTATGGACACTTTTCTTTATTGGTAATCTTTTCTATCTAGCACTCTAATTTATTTTGTCTTTGCTATTAAGAGTGGATCTCAAATATGTACTTATTTTGACTGTCTATTTATACTTCAGGGAAAGGACAAATACTGACTGAATTGCTGGACAGAAGGAGACAGCCATGGGTTTCACTGGGAGGTCGTCTTGTAGGACTGATCACAAGGGAAACAAATAGTCCCTGTCCGTGCTTTTGTGTACTTCCTATTGGTCTGGCAGGTTCTCTACAGATCTCTTCCTCACAGGCCAACATAGTCCTAAATTCATGACACTGGGCCATTAGTATATACATTTCCTCCTCTGTTTTTCTGATTTTTAATGTGATATTTTAGTTTTATGAACAGAGAAGTCCCTTAAAAATGTTATTTGTTTGTTTGTTAATTCTTTGACTGTTTCATTCATGTATATCAAGTATTTTCTTCCTCGTCTTTTCTTAGCTCCTCCTCCCATTTCTGTCAACCATGCCTCCCCCGTCCCTCCCTCTCCCAGATTTATTTCACTTCCTTATGTAATCCATTTGGTCTAATCAAAGCCATCTGTGGGACTATTCTACTACACCATAGTGGGATTACTAGAGATTATAAAATTGATGCCAATGACTTCCCTTTTCTCTGAACCTGTCCATAGTAAATTGTTCACGGGTGAAGATAGCCCCTGCCCTGACCTAGGCTATATGCCTTCCAGCCTTACACAAGGCTTTCTACTCTCATGTTCTCATGTTCTCCTTTCATATAACCAGTGATCTACAATCAGCACTCCCTTGAGGCATTACCATCCCTTTGGGCTCTTAGATTTCTGGCATCTACAGAAACTCTACATTGAACCCCAAATTAGATATTTAAATCTAATAATGATTCACCTTTGAGAGAGGCCATGTGGTGTTGGTCTTTCCTTGTCTAGATTACCTCACTCGCAGGAGTTTTCCAGTTCCATTGATTTACCTATAAATTTCATTGTCTTTCTAACTAAATAAAACTCCATTGTGTACACATACCAGCACAATTTCATGATCTATTTGTCAGCCGATGAATATCTAGGCTGATTCTATTCCCAAGCTATTGTGACTAAAGTGACAGTAAACACGGATGAGCAAGTACCTGAGAAGTACAATGTCCTTGGGTGTATGTCAGGTGTGACATAAATCTATAGGTTATATGGAAGTTCTAGTCCCAGTTTTTGAGGACTCTTCACATAGATGCACATTGTGTTATGGCAGTTGTCCCTCCTACCAAGAGAGAAGGACAGTCCCCCCCTTTCCCGTTTCCTTCTTGGTGTCTCCGGTTCTTTGACTGTGTGAAGACGGCCATTGTGACTGGGGTTAAATGCAAACTCATCGTGTTTTCAGTTTCAGTTTCCTCCTGGCTGATGATGTTGAACACTATTTTATACCCATTTATATCCTTTTTCGAATTCTCTGCAGAGATCTGCCACCTATTATTAATTATTTCTTTATCTGATGTATCTGCCACCTATTATTAATTGAGTTATTTCTTTACCTGATGTGTTGTTTTTGATGTTTTGGGCATTTTTCCATATTCAAGATATAAATGTTCCTCAGATTTATAGTTGGTAAAGGTTTCCTCTCATTTAGCAAGTTGCCTTTTTACTTGACTGATTGTTTTTCTGTATTTTATGTTCAGATCTTTTTAGTTCCACCAGGTCCCACTTCCAACCAGAAATACGCAGATCTGTTGTCTACTATTACTGAAGCACAACAATAAGCTTTACTGAATGTGTGTGTGTGTATGTGCACGTGTGTGTGTGTGTGTGTGTGCGTGCATGTTCGTGTGCATTGAGTGGGTGTGGGCATCACATGTGAAGTACCAAATTCTCAGCTGTGGAAAGAAGGAAACTTCAGGGATTTAAATAAGCTTTCGTGTTGCATATTTTAACACCATCTTTGTTTCAATTTGGATCTTCTCTGAATTGGCAGTTCCTGAATCATTTGTTCACTGTGTGCCCTGGGTATGGCGAGAGAGTCTGTGCCTTTCTCATTGTACATTAAGACTCAGCATTCTTGGATGTATTAAATTATTTGCCATTTTCTTCTATTTTCAGCTTCTAGCACGTTTCAGTCTCTGTTCTTTGTGTTTATTTTTCTTTCAAAATGTCAGTTTTTAGTGAAATTTCATGAAGAACTGAAGGCTGCTCCTGCTTTGTTCTTGGATTCTTTAACCATTCACATAGATCTGCTTTCTAAAATGTACTTTATTCAAATGTCAGTTGAACACAAACTGTGCAATACTCTTTTTTATTTTCCCTTTGATTAATTGGTTGGAATTATACTTTTAATTATGTGTTAAAATTGAACTAAAGTATTATAAGCCTTTATTTTCACAGTATAAATATATATATATGATCACATATAGCCTATCTCTTGAAATGTCCCTCCTCTTTCATCCAGTTATAGACTTTTTCTACAATAACTTTTGAAAGGTCATGATACTTAATGTGAAGCCCACTCTGAAACCTCACTGTCTGTGCTGATTGGTTAGTTCCTCTGTCATCTGCAAATCATGTCCTGCCATTGTTGTTTTTGCTGTTGTAATGTTGCAAGCCTAGAAGAGGCATGGCATTTTCTGTCCCCTCTTCATCTGGGAATTCATTTTGTTAGAATCTTTTGTGTCGTCCCTTACCTAGGTAATGAATGGATTTACTGTAATCATTTCCTGGAAACTTTGAATGCCATCAAAGTGGCCACACACCCTGTTACTTATTCTTAAGAAGTGGAATTGGTGTGTGGCATGTACTAGCTACCAACATTTTAAAACAATTTTCATGTTGAAAGCTGAAGATAACCTGCAGCTTTTGTGAGATCTGGAGTAGCTGCAATGAAATACACTAACAAGAGAGCAGCAAACTGCAGCATATAGGAACAGCAGGCATGCTCACTCACAGCAATGTGAATGAATGATGTTCCAGTGTAGATTGGACGAAGATTGACAGGTTGTATTTGGCACCAGAATTACGGCAGTTTGTGCTTTGGTTTATAAGAGGGCATGTTTACAAAACTTCGCATCAGGTTTGCAAATTAAAAATCCAATAGGAGATCAAATTAATCAAAAGGGAATTACTACTGATCTGAATCATATAGGAGAAATTTCAAAAGATTAAAAAAACCCTATGCATCAATATTTATTTTGAAAAATAACATTTTTTTTAAATACTGAAAAATCTGAGTCAGAATGAAATTACAGCACTTACGAATCATGTGTATATCATTCTTTGATCAAAGCCCAAATAATGGGCTACTCAGATCTTCTCAGATGCAGGAGTGGTGTATGTGAAATTACAATTGAAACAAGGGATCGTAACATAATGACATGCTTCAGCTAGTTCAGTGAGGAAAATTGTTGGCACCGTCTTGCCAGATTTTTCCAACTGAAGCTGCCATGTTTTGCATTATGAGCAGTGCGGCAGCTTTGTACATCTGTCCCTCCCCTCCGCTTTGTACATCTGTCCCTCCCCTCCAATTTAATTAGACTGTCTGTTGCAGACAAATCTGAGAGGTTTTTTTTTTTTCAGCCAACTGCTATAAATGCCAAGCCAAAATATGAATAAGAGGGAAACAAGATGTTCTGCAAACACATGCCACTTTATTGAGGGGAAAAACAACAGCACGTGACAGGGGGATCTGCTCTCAGTCCCCTTCAGAGGTGGGAGAAGAGAGGCCTAAGGAATGAGGTTATAAAGGGTCAGATTGATGCTATTGTCTGCGTCGGCTCCAATAGAGCAGGGGCTTGATTCTTTCCAGTGTCATCTTGCTTTGACATTACAGCCAACACAGATTTATGATTATACATTCTCCTATCACAAAGGGAGTGATAATCTCATCAGGGGAACCTAAAGAGACAAGCGAGCTATGGACTGTTGTACTCACAGCCCTACACGAAGCACATTCCTGTGGGGGATTTGAACCATTATGTTTTCCGGCTTGCGGCAGTGTCACATTTTATGCATTTCAATACTCTGTAATAATGTTGAATAATAATTGTTTTTATAGAATTAGAACATTACCCACAGGCAGTCATTAGTCACATTGCATAGAGGTAATAGCTGAAGTCTTATGTGCCGCCTTTCTCTAGATTGCTTCCCTAGTCAAAAACACAGATTTCCAGAATGAACTGATGCAGTTCATGGGTACCAGCAGGGGTAGTGCAAAGCCGTGAAGTAGAGAAACTCTGGACTGGTAAGTCAAAAGGGATGAGAAAGATCAAGTGGGAAGAAAACTGAGAATCAAGACCAAGGTATACCCGTGCAAATGACGTACAAAGTCAAGATGCAGGATGCACTGCACAGCACAAGGGTTATTTCTAGAGGATGTCACAAGATGGCTGCAAATACAGTTTTCCAGAACACACGACCCATAAGAGATCTGCATCTTATACTATTTACGAAGCCTTGTACATCCATACTCTCCACTGTGTAGACTTGAAGCTATACACATGGTTAACAGAATAATCTCTCGGTTCCATTGAAGTTTCTTTTTTTTTCTAGTACTTGTAGTAGATTGAAAGGAACCATCTAAATTTTCCTCATCCATTTCCCACTGGCATATTTGCAAAAGAAAAGGCTTATTAAAAATAGGTGTACACTTGGAATTCCTAGTAAAATCTGTGGATAATTTTTGGAGATGAAATATATTATCTCTTAATTTGACTTTATTAATATGGTGAGTGATCTTGATAAGCACATTATTTGGCTTACTTCAAATATGCTTTTCTATCTTTTATTATTAGAAACCACCTCAACGTTGTAGGCTGTGGTTTATCCATTAGCTTCCCCAGCTTCTAGACAATTAGTCTTTCTTTACTCACCTTTGGACACACCTTTTCTTGTATACACTATTATTACAGGAAACTACTCTCATTCTCCAGTGGTTTAAATGGTCTTATGCCAGTATCAATCAACGTAAGGCAAAGATGAATCTGCATGGTGACTCTTACATGGATTAAAAATTTAGCAACCAGACCTAACAAAAGAAGTAGACCATTTTATTTTTTTTTATTGTTGGTTTTTTTCACTTTATGTAGACAATGCTTTTAAGGAGAGAAAGTATCTTGTCTCTCAATTTTCTGTTCTTTTTCTTCACAAAGCATAAAAAATGGTTAGATTATGTGTCAAGAGACAGGAAGGATGAACATTCATCTCTGGGAATTCAACCTTATTTTATATTTATAAATCTGCTGGCCATTCTTATTTCAGACCGTGTGTGTGTGTGTGTGTGTGTGTGTGTGTGTGTGTGTGTGTGTGTGTGTGTATTTGTGTATATGTTCACTCATGTATGTGTATTCTTAGGAAAAAAGATACTCTCAATATCTTGTTAAAAAGTATCAAGCTGGCCTGTACCTGACATACATACATTCCAATGAATGTATACTTAAGTGAATTTTTCCTAGACAAAGGGTAGCAAGAAAAAAATCACCTTGAATGACTAATTTTTCCACATTCTATTTGCAGCATTTAGGAAGCTGTTAAATTTGCTGGGTCACAACACAGCAAGTGCACCAAATCTTCTACCCTCTGGTGGAAAATGCAGCATCTTAGAAATTCTCCAACTTCAAGTTCTTCTGGAAGGATTCTTCTAAACGCCAGACCAAAGCAAAGAAACTCAATTTTGTCTGCAATTAACATTAGTATGATATATTAAAACAATGTCTAAGCATTTATGCTAGTTATTTATGAGTAGTTATTTAGTTACTATTAGTTGCCATTAGTTATGATTGAAACAGTTGCTAAGAAAGTCTTTATAGAAGGGAGACCTTGAGAAATTTGGAGGACAACTGACTGTTAGGAACGCTTCGTGCATGTTATCCTTTCTCTGCATCAAGAAAGATGCTAGTCAGTCACTGTATTGTCAGCTTTCAGCAAAAGGGCCTTGTACAGTATCAAGTTGTTAACCGGACTAATTAAAAGAAGAATTATGGAAAATATTTATTATCATTAGACAATCATAGAAAATTTCAGTCTCATATTTTAAACTGCAACTCTCTTCCTCTCTTCAACACACACACACACACACACACACACACATGCATGAATGCAAGCACATACACACACACACACACACACACACACACACACATGCACAAAATGAACTAAAAGCTTGAATATCAACAGCTCTATGACTTAATAAAGGTTTTTAGAATTGCTATCCTCATGGCTTGCTCATTAATATTTTGTGCTGAAGTATTTGAGGTAAATATTATCAGAAATGATTGTTCCTGAACCCCACCTCAAGCACATATGTTAGGTAATGTGAGAGAATTCAAAGTTCTGTGCTTAATTTTTGTATTTTAACTATATCATACAGTTATCATATGCCATATTTTACACACATTCCTTAGAATCAATGAATGGGAATCTTATATGCTTCCAGGGAATCCTTGAAGTCTCAGTTCTTAAGAATGTAGGAGTTGAAGAGGTTTCCAAGCCCATAGGGAGAACAACAATATCAACGAACCAGATCCCCCCAGAGCTCCCAGGGACTAAGTCACCAACCAAAGAGTGCACATGGAGCAACCCATGGCTCCAGCTGCATGTGTAGCAGAGGATGGCCTTGTTGGACATCAATGGGAGGAGAGGCCCTTGGTTCTGTGGAGAGTCGATGACCCAGTGTAGGGGAATGCCAGGGCAGAAAGACAGGAGTGGGTGGGTGGGTGGGGGAGCATCCTCATAGAAACAGGGGGATGGGGAGTGGGATAGAGAGTTTCTGGAGGAGAAACCGGAAAAGGGGATAACATTTCAAATGTAAATAAATAAAATATTCAATTTTTAACAATGAATGTATTTCCTTCATCTAGAAATTTCCTCCAGAATTTCATAACATAAGTTATGATGGTCCCTTAATTGGCTACTTGATTTGTGTGACATAATTCAAAAGTATTGATGAACTGTGTTACAGAGGATACACGCTGTGTTAGTTTTAGAATAATTAAAAACCATTGAGGATGCTGAAGGTTTAATTATATTTTTAGAAAATACATAGAAATAAGAAATATCAGGGGATTAATCACGTATTTACCTTTAAAGTTCCCTTTGATGTTATTATTTATTTATTCAGTTTTGAGACAAGGTTTTGCATATCATAAACTGGCCTTGAATTGATTTTTTTTTTTTTGAGATAGGAAACTTGTTTCTATGGTGATGTTTGAGTATTTCATTAAGTAAAGCTGTTATACATTGTTATATCTATGAAAAACCTATACATAGAAATAAATTTAAATGATTTGATTTTATACCCATTATTCTAAACATCATGTTCTCTCTTTAAGTATCATTTTTCTATTTTCCCTGATATTGGACTCTTTGAAAAGTTTTTTAAGTGTGTTTTTCACCAAACCACATTTTATTAATCTCCTTTGCACTCTGCAATGGAATGTCTTCCTTTTCCTGGGTGGTCTTGATTGATCATCCAGTTTCACCTTTCTTTCATTCTATAGTTTTGAAATGGAACTGTGTGGGTATTTAGAATCTGAGTCCAGTTTTCTATAATGGACCAGCTAGTTTGAATATGTCTTAACGCGTGACTAATTATAGGAACCTTTGATTCTCAAATCCTCTTCCAACTCTTCCAACACAGGGTTCATCAAAGTTACTTATTGTCATACATTGTTATAGCTAAGAAAAACTTATACATATAAGCAAATTTAAATGATAAGAATTTAATTTTATACTCATTATTCTAAACAATATGTTCTACAAATTGATCATATTTATTATTATTTAAAATGTATTACCATCTTTATGATTTTTCAGAACCTAATATTTTTCTCTTAAAGATTTGTTTGCTTTCTTTTAGTTTCAAGGATATCCCTGATAACCTTTGGCAGATGTGGAACATGAAATGTTGAATACCCTGCCAAAGTGATCTTTGCACCAAGGAGGTCCAAGCAGAACATGCTGTGGTCATTAATATAGTTATTTGATGTGAGATGCTTTTCTGAAAGTAAATTTCTAGAATCTATGTAAAATTTGAATTTGCAGGATATGCCCATAGTTTTGAACAAGGGCTGAAGTCTATAATAAGAGAAGAACTGAGAGATGGACAGAAAATTTGAAGTCTTTGGACAACATCTGAAGCCCAAGATGGAGCCTTATCTAAAAACTACTCTGGAACTTGCCAGTTATATAGCCCAAATACTTTTTAGCACATATTAAACAGATATCTGTTGTATTTCTGTAGCTTGAAACTGATATAATAATTAAGATTTTTCTAATTATAAGTAATTTAAATAGCAATGGTAACATAGTAGATTTTCCATAAGTATCATTTTCCTTCCCTTGACATTAAAAATAAGACCAGATTTTGTTTCATCATTGTTATTTTTCTAGATACCCAAAGATAAACATGCAGAGATGCTGTCTATGAATTTCCACAATCAATTAAAATATGTACTATATAAAGTAATTTATATCACACTTAATTCACAGTAAGGGTCTTTGTAACGTGAAGACATAGTTACTTATGCTTAAGTTATGGAAAAAATGGTTAAATTAAAAGATATTTCTCAGAGGTCTCAACTGAGACTATGAGTCTAGTTTTATGCCAAGATACAATTATAAAGATAACCACATATGTCACACACATACACACATATTTGTTGTCTGTGCATATATGTGCACCTGCATGTGGAGGCCTGAGTTTGACTTTGAGATAAAAACAAAGACATTGGATTGGCCAAAACACACAAACAGAAGGAAATATCCTTTTAAAAAGGCACAAGAAACAGAGACACACTAGATGAACATTCAGGAATCCCATAAAAATAGTAAATTGGAAGCCATGATATATACACAAAGGAACTGTAGAATAAAAAGAGATAAGAAAATACTTAAGTAAAATAATAAATATACGATAAATTCTTTTTTAAAAAACAAGAGCTCTGACACAACATTGTGAGAAAAAGAACCCACAAAGATGGCCTTGAGTTTGTTTTCTGTTAATCATCTACTGCTGGGCATGCAAACTAAGATTCCTTTGTTTTCTCAGTAAGAATCCCATGGAGAAAACTAAATTTTCCTTTGCAAGTAGATATCAATTGGAGATTTCTTCTGGGTTATGAATGGAGGCATGTGTTCACCTCTTTCAGTCCTAAGACTTCATCTTGTGCAGACCCATCCAGGTGCTGTGCATTCTGCCTTGATCTCTGTGAGTTCAGATCATATTGATTAAGAGGGACTTCTTTTCTTGGTGTCTTCATCTCCTCTGGCTCTTACATTCTTTCTGCTTCCTCTTCCTCAGGGTTCCCTGAACACTGATGAGAGGGATTTGATGGAGACATATGGTTTAGGGCAGAATGTTCCAAGATTTCTCACTCTCTCCACAGTGTCTTGGTGTGTTCTCTTTATGTATCCCATCTGCTGCAGGAGAAAGCTTCTTTGAGGATTGCTAAGCAGGACACTGGGTGTGTTTTTGAGAACACATACATAAAATATTCTGTCTTTGTTTCTTCAAGGGAAAGATGATGATATATTACATGAGATAACACACAAAGGTTATATACCATTCCTGATATATATATAGTAGGGCATATATAGGTCACAGTATTTCTTATATAGAACAAAGAACAACTGTATATGATATATAATTAAATTAGTGTAGTTTTCAAAGTTTGTCTGTAGACATATATTTCCCTATTTGTTCTGTATTCTCTGCTAGGAATTCAGATTCTGCTGTTAAAGGTGATGAACATGGGCTCTATAATTGTAGCAAATATTTTTTTCCCGTAGGATGACATTCAGCCTTTAACTTGATATGTCCATGTCTGTAAACATAACACAAAAGAAACGAAACAGAAAAAGAAGACACATCGTGAACACATAATTTACATATTTTAAAGAACTTAGAGACTAGCTAGCGAGACTTTGCATCATTTCCCATGTTTATTATTCCGAGAATACTGTCGTTAAAATAATTTATGTAGTTCTCTGACTTCTGAAGAAAGGAATATAAGTCAAAGGGAATTAGGTTATAAAATATTTTAACAGTTGGAACTATTAAGAAGGTCAACTCGGATAGTAAACAATACCCAAAGATTTATACAAAGTCACCAATGAATAACATTTAAAAGCATGTGCTGGGCCACAGGGCCCCACACCTGATCAGCGCCAGGACAAAGATCCCTCGCAGGAGATCACAAGACCCAGCAGAGGGCCAAGGACACGCCCCACAGCTCACCAGGAACGCAGAAAAGCTCAACCCGCTTTCTGCGGGCCACAGAGACTGACCGCCAGCAGCTTCCGGCGACGGCCGGAGACCTCAGCTTGGGCCACAGGGCCCCACAGCTGATCAGCGCTGGGACAAAGATCCCTCGCCGGAGATCGCAGGACCCAGCGGAGGGCCAGAGACGTGCCCCACAGCTCACCAGAGACTGCCCCAAACCCGCGAGATTCAGGGACCGAGGAACGAGGAAAAGCCTCTAGCAGGGGCAAAACGAGCCCCAGAGCTCAAGGACTCCGCCCGCTTTCCGTGGGCCACAGAGACTGAAGGTCAGCAACGTCCAGGACCAGGATCAGACCTGGTGCCACAGCTCTCCAAACCCAAACACCTCTCAGAGAGAGCTGGTCTTCAAGGAGTACTGACACAGAGACCTGCAGGAG
>CM052712.1:57971385-57987310 GCA_028551405.1 Uromys caudimaculatus | reverse complement strand
ACAGAGGCGGGGAGGGGGAGGGGACACGGGGTTTCTAAAGAAAAGGGGGATCATCGGAAATGTAAATAAAATATCAAAAAATAAATAAATAAATAAATAAAAAATAAAAGCATGTGCTGCATTGATGAATTACGTAAGTGCATTAGATGTTACTTTCTTTCACAACTTAAAGAAAATATATGTGAGATGATTGTTCATAGCCAAATGCAAAAATACCCTGATCATGAACCTATGTGAACGTGTATGATACTCACTGCCCATATGAACATGTGAGCATCATCTTAGAATGTTGTTTTATGGAGATGAGCACATAGGCATTAAGTCTTCACCAGAAGTGTTTTTTTCTTGAGCAGTGCCCTTCCATGACACCCATAGGAGCCCGGTTAGACCTGAAGAAGTACAAAATTGCCTCATGCTTCCTAAAAACAGAACAATTATTTAGCACATTGGCAAGATACATGGGTTACATGTGCTACAAATCACCATTTCATATTCCTCTAGCCTTGCAGAATATGAACGAATTCTCATGCCTAAATGCTACTTGTGTAGTGCATCGCCACAGGGCATGCTTTAAGCTTTCACACATGCTAAGTCATCTTTCTATAAATATATGCTAAGTGGTCCAAAATATCCATATGATTATCCATAGTCACTTTTCTTATGTCACTTTTCTTTTTAAATATAATTCGCAAATGGTGCCACCCTTGTTTTATTTCTACTCACCTTTATGCATTGGGAGTTTGCATTAATAAAATAAAATGACCATTCCAGTCATACAATCACGGCCATTATGATTTCAAAAACAACAAGGTTGGCCATGCACATTTATGAAGTAGGTTCCATGTGCTATGCCTAGGACTGACCTTTCGATTCTCAAAAATGTGTTTTCTATTTCCAATTCCAATGATGTATTGATTCCGAAATATGGATGGCTGATAACTTGTGATATTTGATGAAGAACTTTTTGTTTATTGTGGTTTTCTTAAGATTTTTTTTTGGTGGTTATTAGGCCCTTATAAAATAAACTGCAAGAATTTTTCAAACCCAAATGCTTTCAAATTCCTTCCTGGGAACCTTAATTTATTAAGCTCCTTTTAGAATACTGTTGACACTTACCCAGAATATTGAATCTGCTAGAGTATTTGTAATGCTAAGAGTTTCTGGCTAAGAATGGGATTCTACTGATCAATGGGATCCTGGCTAAGAATGATGTCACACAGATGTTTTATGCTCCTTAATAAGACTTTATACCTTATACATATATATTATAGGCTTGCACTATGAAATGAAAAATTTTAATGTGTATACACACATACACATACACAAACACAGTCACACACATACTGTCTTATAAAACTTAAACTGTCAAAGTCAAATAATGACTAAACACATGTACATTTGATAAAAATATCAATAAGTATTTTTTTCTAATTGAGAGAGAAACTTCAGCAAGTGAAAATTCTTTATCTTTCATTCATGGTAATCATAAATATATTATTTTGCTGGACTTTGAGGAACTCTTCAAAGATGTCCATCATCAACAACATTCAGACCATAAGCCATATATTGTTTTTAATAACCCAAGTTACAATGAAATAAAATATCAAAATTGAGAGAAATTTTGCATGTAGTTTTGAGGCAAAATATCACTATATAGACCTAGCTCATCAAACACATTAAACCAACCTGCCTACAATTCAGAGAATCCCCTACTTCAAGTAAATTCATGTCTCTATGGTAATAGTTACTGGGAATTTTTTCCTACTTTAGTTTTATTATAACTTTTGTTGAAGTTTTAGAAAAATGCAAATATGTACATTCAGTATTTATTAGCATGAGCTGATTTTATACCTATATTGACACAGTTTGTGATAATTCTGAAATGAAGTCTGCTTGGTCGTAGTAAATTTGTTTAATACATTTCTTGTCCTGTTTAAATTTAGAAGTTTAGAAAGAAAAGAGTAGTTCGCCTTTTGCCAGGCTCGGCCACCCTTATGTTTTCCTGCCAACGGCAGTGAACACAGTCGTTCTTCACAAATGCAGCTCTTTAACACCTCTGAGACTCTGTGTCATGTTCTATTCCCAGCCACGCACTTCAAGTTAGCCTTGGAGTCACCTGGAAAACTCAGTAGATTTTCCATAGTTCACTGCACCACTTTTCTAGATGCCTGTTTAATGTCGTTCTATGCTCAGAAAAAAGGTTTCCTAATGAAGGGCTCAGTTATATAAATGTCTCAATATTTCCTGGCTTTTTGTTTACAGATGTCTTGGGATAATTTATAGGTTGAAGATACTTTGGGTAAGAACAAATACACGTTATAGTTTGGCAGTAGTTTCAGGAAAAGTGGAACACATACACAATGAGAAAGATATTATTTTCTTTCTCCATCCCACTGTCCTCAGCAGTCAGATATCTTTTCAAAGGTTTTAGCAAATGTCCCTGAAGGAAAATTGAAGAAAAACACAAACAATAATAGCTAGTAATTACTTAGTACTTTGTATGGGCAGGCATTACTCTAAATGTTTTACTTATCACATATGGTACAATCTTCACTGCTTTATATAGGAGAGATGATCAATATCTGTATGCTAGAGGAGGGAGAGAAGATATAGAGTGCTTGAGAAAATTCCTCTGTGCCACAGAGCTACAAGGCGGAGCTACAAGGGATTTGAACAGAGGCAGTATGGGTCTTGCTACTTACTCTCTGAGGAAGAATAAGGTGAGTGAGAGAATGAATGCAAGAACTGAGATGTGTCCATGACATCTCTCCCAAGAAAATCAGAAAAGGAGAGAAAATACCCAGTTCTTTGCTCCTGCAAACAAAATAGCTTAAAAATGAAAATCTAGCTCTTCTCCCTTAGAGAAAATGAGCGCATGTGCTGAGTGTCCCATTTTCAGGACTCTATTCCCATGTTGTAAACAGTGTTGGTATGTGTAAGCAGTATACATTTTTGCTTATAAAGTTCCAAAGCAAATGGAAAACTATGCATGTACTTCAATCCAAGGTTATTTAGTAAACAGGTACAAATTTAGCTCCTGTTCAATTTCTTATTGAAATATTTGTCCACCTACATAATATGGTATTATCAGAAATTCTACTGTGAGTTCCAGGGCATTAAGATATTAAAAGATACAGATATCAAGGTGCTAATATTTAGGTGCAAATTTGATTTCACTATGACCATTGGAAAGAAATGAAAGGTAAAATGTAGTATATACTTTTATCATCCAAAAGTAAGCGGTAAAATGAGACATTATATCCATTCTCTGTGACTGCTTCAGTTCAGTCCTAGCTAAAATGATTCTGTACACTTGAACTACATTCTACCAACTACTATATTTATATGGTGTGTTTCTAGTGAAAATCAACTTCTTTTAAGGGTATGAAAAATTGTCTAAATTAAGTCACAGATATATTTATGGGATAATTTCTTAAAAATTCAGATAATTTTTAAAAAGCTAAAATCACTATACCTCTCAAATGAAGGTTAGCAGCCAAACATGATTTCTAAATTCTATTATTTCAGAAAAATCTTTCTTAATAGACCAGAGAAGAAGGAAACTTTTGATTAGATGGTGACCTTGAATTATGACATTTCCCATTACAGTCTTGCCAGGGTACCATTCAGCCCATTCCAGGTGTTCAGAATCCATGATGTACAAATTTCAACTCAACTGGGAGGACTCTTACAGTGAGAAGTTAATTTTGGACTCTGCAATCATATTTGGAGTGGGCTAATCCATTTATATACTCTCCTCCTGTCTAAGAGTTACACTTAGCCTGCTTATAAAGTTTAGAAGTGTGCAGAGGTAGCAGTCAGCAGCCAGGTGCATAGTCTTGTAAGTCTGCATTTTCAGTCCCACAACATAGTAGCTATTTCTAGTACCTCTGTTGAGAATTCAGTTACCTTGCAAAGTGCCTTCCTCTTAACCTGAAGTTAAACAATGGATTGCATCCCAAATTCACAAAGTGGCAATAGAGTTGGTGGTCCTCTGGCCATTCCTAATGACTTGCTCTCCTATGGTTATTTCCTTGGCTCTCTATGCAGAATGTCACTTGGAGCATCTGGTCTAGCAATGCCTGGAAATAACAATTTAAAGCTAAAATCTCTCTAGGGCTCAGAGGCATGTGCACTCGACCCAGCAACTTAAAAGTAGCAGAAAGCAGATGGATAAAGCAACAGTTTTAAGTAGAGCTGTAAAGATGCACCCTTATGAGGCAGACTTTGAAGCCATACCTGCATAGTAATCTGAATCTTTGTTTTTGTCAAGTTCCCTTCAAGATACTGAGCTACCTCTAAGAGATAGGTGACTTCGTTTCACTTTGCTGAGCTTCTATTCCATGTTGTCCTTCATTTGAATTATCTCCAGCCCACCACTTTCAATACAATGGCACCCTTTGCTAAAGACCAGAGGCCTTTAGATATTTGCCTCTTATACAGTAGACATTTCTTTGGACAAAACACCATGAGTTGGGATCATCTACCACAGTCAGTGTTCCATGGAAACTCAAGTATTCAATTCAGTCAGCTATAGAATCTAAAACATATCTGGGAAGAAAAATGGTGTTTATAGATCATGACTGTGTTACACCAAGAGCCAAGCAACACATTCTTTCTCACCAAAGCATCTCCCTATATATATCTTTTAAATATCCATGATATTTTTGTTCTATTTATTATTATTATTTATTATTATTATTATTTCTATTGCATTTATTTAATGTTTGATGAAGCTATCAAAAATAATTGTTTCACCATCTCTCATTGATTAACATAAGAAAATTAATGATGACAAACAAAAATACTCAGATAAACCCCTGGGTGAAAGATACAATACTATCAGAGACCAGGCTGCAAATAGAGCTATGGGCTGGCGAGCATGAAGTGCTTGGGAATCCAGAATCTCTGAAGTGTTCTTACTCTCTCAGTCATGAGAAAAGCAAAGGAGAGAAGACAGAGGAAGATGGGTTCTCAATGAGAATGAAAGCTGAGCAAAGGAGAAAGTCAATAGAACCACATTTAGAGTTATAATTTCTAAGTTTAGCAATCAGTTAAGTCACATCGCACTTGCTAGAGTCGAGTGAACGAAAGCCTGGGGGAAGTAAAGACTGAGTTTAAGAAGAAAAAGAGTCCCCTGGTTTTGGAAGCTGAGGGTATAAGTGACTTTCCCTGCTAATAAACAATTAATAGCCGCTATTAATTATCATTTAACTATTACCATTGTCATTGGTGCTTAAGCTTTTAGCCTGAGGGTATAATTGTATTCCTTAGTAGGTAAAGCATTCTGCATTGGTGTCTTTGTACTAATTCATGAAAAAAGGATTCAGAACTGTGGTGTGTATGTGATGTCTGCAGGGCAGTGTCGGAGTTGCTGGGATTCACAAGTGCATGCTTGAACTTTTAGCTCAGAATCCTGTGTACTGTACAGTAGACTAATAGAGAGACCAAGTGTTCTTGAAGCTCTTACTTTGTATGCCAGTTGTGAAACTTAAGAATAGGCAAGTATCTGAGCAGTGACAGAGGTTTACTGATATTAACAGAGCTTCTTCTTTTCAGGAACAACAACCAAGGTAGATATGCTACTCTCAGGTTGACATTTTTGATTAGGTATTATTAATTTCTCTATTATATGTGAAATCCACCAGAGACTAAAGGTTGAAACATGTTAGAAATTGTCATAAAACTCACATAAGGCAACATGTGCTGTCTGGCTCTATTGCCCATGCTCTTTCCTTAGTGGCTTACAGTCTTTGATTATATGTATTATAGCTTAATTGCAATTATTAAATGTTATTATGAAATTCTGTTTCAAATGTAAATCTCTGTACCTCATTTATATTTCTTGAAATTTGTTACCTTGTTTAACTTTCTTATAAATGTGAGGCCCCAAGGCCACCCATAAACTTTAAGTTTAAAGGCAGCATTTTCCATTCAATTATTTCACCATGTTTTGCTCATTTGATTGACTCTTTTTATTTATTTATTTATTTTTTGATACTTTATTTGCATTTCCAATGTTTCCCCCTTTCCAGGTCTCCTCTTTGGAAACCCCTTATCCCCTCCCCCTCCCCTGCCTCTATGAGGGTATTCCACCTCCTACCCACCTGCCTACCCACCCGTATTGTCTTCCCATCTTGACATTCCTCTTTACTGGGGCCTCTAACACCCTCAGGCCCAAGGGCCTCTCCTCCCTGTGATGGCCAGCAAGGCCCTCCTCTGCCACATATGTGGTTCCAGCCACGGATCCCTCCATGTGTATTCTTTGGTTGGTGGTGCAGCCTCCAGGAGGACTGGAGGGGTTGGGCCAGTTGACACTGTTGCTCCCTCCATGGGACTGCAAACTCCCTCAGCTCCTTTAGTCCCTTCTCCAACTCCTCCATCTGGTACCTCACTCTCAGTCCAGCGGTTACTGTAAAGTGAAACTTGGGTATTCTGAACTTTTGGGCTAATATCCACTTATCAGTGAGTACATACCATGCTCGTTCTTTTGTGACTGAGTTACCTCACTCAGGATGATATTTTCAAGTTCCATCCACTTGTCTGCAAATTTCATGAAGTCATTTGTTTTTAATAGCTGAGTAGTACTCCATTATGTAAATGTACCACATTTTCTGTATCCATTCCTCTGATGAGGGACATCTGGGTTTTTTCCAGCTTCTGGCTATTATAAGTATGGCTGCTATGAATGTAGTGGAGCATGTGTCTTTATTACATGTTGGAGCATCTTTTGGGTATATGCCCAGGAGAGGTATAGCTGGGTCCTCAGTATTGACTCTTAAATACTAATTCACCTTGTGTGACACTGAGATGGCAGGTAGAGATGCTTTGTTACCAAGTCAGGTGACTTTAGTTTTTTCCCTGGGACACAATGGTGGAAGAAGAGAACTGATCTTGTAGTCTGACCTCTACAAGAGAACTGCAGCACAGGCATGTGTCTTCTCACTATTTATTTGCCTGCCTGCCTGCCTACTTATCTACATAACTAGCTAGCTAGATATAACTAAAAACAAACTCTCAAAACAATTCATTCACTTTGGGCCATGTGTTGAAGCTCCTTAGGACAGTTGACATAATTTGAAATTGAAGCATTCTTTATCCAAAGTTTATTTTAAGAATCACCAAACCTAAAGTTTTCAGTAATATCAATTATAAATTTTACAATAATAGAGAATATTCATTATTATTCTAATGGTAATACCAAAGATGCTGAAATACATATTTGTATACATCCTCTCACTTAAATGTCATATGACTCTGTGGTGTCTGTTAATATTCTCTTTGTTAGGTAGTGAAAATTAAAGACAAAAATTTGAAAAGTGACTCTTGGGAACATATGGCATACTTAAGGCTCAATTCTAATTCACCATAACTTCTGGACTACTATTCATTTCATAGCCTGTTTTTACACTGTAGGCCAGAGATCCACACAGACGATTGAATTCTAAGATTGGATTAATGTCCATCACAGCTCAAATGGACCATATCCACTCAAAACGGGTTCTGTGCAAGTGGAGATTTGGTTCTGTGTTAGGGGGTACACACTGATCTTCCGAGGATATAGCACAATGTCCGAAGGTTCAATACCACCTGTACCTCTAGCTGCAGAGCATCCATCACTGTTTTCTGGCCTCCATTATCACCTTCCCACACTTGACACTCCCTCAACCTTTCTTGAGCTTCTTGGGAAAGAAAAACTAACAAATGGTGACCCCACACTTTTATAAGCGCTCACTTGTGCCATTTCATCTCTAAATGTGTATATATGCATTATTTCTTCTGCATTCATCAAAATAGCAACATATTGTCTTACTCTCCATGAAATAATTTCTTGCTACTTCACTTAAATCACTCAGAAATATATGTGGGCACGATTCCTTCTGATGGGCAAGTGGATGCTGGCTGTACTTTGTAGAACTCTGTTTTGTTAGTGCTCCCAGGATAGTGTTATTACAGATGTTAATGTAAATGAAAACCACAAAAATTGAGATGGTGTGCACCTTCAACGTATAATATTTGTTTAGCCCATAGGGAAGACCTATAGGCAAGTTTTGACACCTTCGTGCCCCTGAAAAGGAGAAATACTAAAATAGTTTAGTTAATATAATTGAAGATTATCATATCTTTTACATTTGTTACTGGTAACATGTTCTTTTGACTCCTTTATTTTATTTTCAGATTTTCATACAGAAATTAGAAAATATTAAAATTAAGATGACTTTATATTTTAAAACTTCTATAGTTTGAGAGATATTTCCTATGGATTCCTGGAGAATAGAATGTTGGGTTCAAGTGCACTCAGCAATCAGAAAATTATAGCATAACTCTGCTTTGTCCCTGGTTTACTGATTTATGAGGTGGATTTAGGAGTAGCCACGCAGTGTACTCAGTGCCTATCATGATTCGCCAGTGGAGGGCCGTTGCTCTTGGTTGGCATCTATAATCCAGCCTTTAGAACCACAGAGAATGGCATTCACCTATGATTGCTGCCCTTCTATATGTGCCACATACGGAACTGCTGAACTGCAGCTTTGAGCTACCATGCTTATTGCAGAAAAAAAATATAACAGGCACTTATCTCAATGGCTCTTGAACAAAATGAAAGAATGATGTGAGCTTTCAATTATTTATGTGAATGGGGACATTTTCTGGTGTAGAAAATAGGCATTCACTACATGAGTGTCCCGGGAGAGATGGGAAGGGAGACAGAGGAAGCCTCCTGAAAGGAGCTCCCATCTGATGACCGGGCATCTGCGGGTGTCTTTAATGCTTGGACTCAAGTCTTGTGGTTGCTTGTTTGTTTGTTTGTTTACCTTATGTTAGTGATGGCGTTTTGTTGGAATGGGACAATCAGTTGTTCCACAGACTGGATAATTCTCCAAACTTCTCTGCAGTCCAGCAGAAAGCTCTTTGTCTCATCTCCCTTTTCCCAACTTCAAGTCACACTCAGTAATGCAGAAGAAACCTGGAGGATTAGTTGTCACACTTTGGGCAAGTTCTCTTTCTTAAGCTAACCTCTTATTCTCCTCAAGGTATCTTCTCTCACTTCTTTCAATGAATGAGACGATGGATGAATCTATATCTATAGCACAGAGAGTAGTGAACACAAGTGGTGTGTGTGGAGGAAGGGTTGAGGAGATCTGGGATGCCTAGGGATCAGAGAGACAGAACATATGCACGCAGAAAACCTATAGATGAGCTACATGAAGAGAAAGGCCTGCGAGATCACAAAAGCAGGGTGATGCTAGTACTAGCTGCCACATAAGCACCCATAAAATATGAACTAGAACTGGAAATTGAGGCACACATTCTATTTAGATACTTCAGCAAATACTTCACTATTTAGTCTTGGTATCACTGCTAAACGAGAAAGGTAAGAAAAGGCTCATCATTTTCTGCTCACTCTGGGCTTGCTTGGCTCAGCCTTATTCAGCTAATCTTTCTCTATCCTCTCAGGGGACAGGTTATATACCTGACCTGAATTAGAAAAGTTAGCAAGTGAAATGAGATTTCCCCTAAGTCCATAGCTGTGTTCGTTGGAATATATTTGAAAGCTTATTCTTTAATATAGTAATACTCCTCTCTATGTGCTTTCATTACTTTGCAATTGAATCCAATCCCCATAGTCTGCACAGAAGCACACAGCAAAACATGAGGTTACCTTATGAAGAAACTACTGTTGTCCAGCTATGTGCATGCTTACACAAACACACACACACACACACACACACACACACACACACGCACACACGTGTGCACACACACACACACAGAGGAACAAACGCACACACACATACACATACACAAACAAACATATGCACACATTCCCCAATACGAACCCACATCCCCTCCCACACATGAACACATGCATACCCTACCCACATATACACAAACAGCTGCAAGCACATAGATACACACACACACACACACACACACACACACACACACACACACACTCATAACCACCACATATACACACACTTTCTCTGCGTTACCAAGAACTTCTGGTAGAAAGATGAAGGATGGCTCATATATAGGCTGAGATTCTGTTGAGACTGGCTATGAAGTGCTTATATCCTCTTATTGTCAGTGGAGAAACACTGATATTTATGGGCACTACCCACCTCTTTCCTCTTTGCTTTCCCCACTAATTCCTTCTCCATCTTCAGAGATTATCAGGTTCTCTATAATGCATGAAATAATTCCATGTCCACATAGAGAAATACATGGCTTTCTCTTCTAAACTACAGCATTCCAAGTGTGGAGATGCATTGCACGCTTGTGATACCTACAGAACACCATCTGAAATATTCTGTTTCACTTCCATTTCCATAGTTTGGAGCTTATTTGACTCTTACTATGTACATTCATCTTGGCATAAGCCTCCTTGTTAAAAGCCAAGTGTCATGTAATGAGTAATAGCCTCGGAAAGGTGTTTCCTTAAGCTCTGTGTCATGATGAACTTTGTATTGCTCATGTAGGCAGCAAAAATGGAAAAAGAAAATATTAATAATACAAGAGAGCTAAGGGAAAGTATAACAGCATGCTCTAGACAAAATTCAAACTTCGTTTGAAGACAGTGCCCAACAGAATGGAGTGCAGAGATAAAAATGTATGAAGGTAACAAAATCAATAATGGGTCCCAGAGAGAACACTGCTGAGCATCATTGAGAAGCTTGTGGGACAACAGCCATGTGTCTGCACTAACAGGAAGGAGGCCGAGGCTGAATGGGTTTCTGTTTCCAAGAGATGGACTGAGGTGGGAACAGGCATTAAAACACTGGAATTTAACAGAACTTTTAGTATATACATGGAATCTCATGAGTTAACGTTTGAGATTCTTTTTTTTATTAATCTTTCTTCTACCTTGTGTTTAAGTTATTTTCAAAAAGGAATTGTTTTCTACTTAATGTGGCATATTTTCCAGAAAACTCTAGCTTACAAAGCAGGAGTTTCCTAAAGCAACTAATTTAGGCCTTTGAGTAGTTGGAAGCTATAGTCACAGAGATTTCAGTCTTATTTATCTAACTCGATAAAGAAATCTTGAGACCAGCAAATGTCTCATTATTTTTCTATCTCCTCCACGTGCCTACAGTACTTTCCATTGACAATTCAGTGAATATGTGCTGGTCCATTTGATCTTCTTATTCTGCATATTTCCTATTTAAATGTTATGATTGTGCAAACATTCTTATCTCATATGACTCTATCCAATTGAGAAACCATTATTAAAACTCAGTAACAGTAGTAGTGGCAAGATGGCTTATTGGATATAGCCATTTGTTGCTAAGCCTAGGAACCTATGATTAATGCCCTTAAACACGTGGTAGAAGAAAAGAACTCACTTCTGCCAGTTGTTGTCTGACTTCCACAAGAGCACTGTCATTCATGTCCCATCTAGCGACACAAAAGTAAGCAATAAATGTAAATTAAGAAATAAGAAAGAATTAAAGAAAAACTTTATCACATCCTTCATGTACCTCATGTCCAGTGGAAGACAAATGGGTACGACTAATACTATTTTCAAAAGCTCCCTTTGTTAACCATTGTACCACATATTGAGCTGTATATGGAGATGCCTCTGAAAACATTTGTATTTCTCATTTAGATGAGCTGCATGACATGCAGAGAAAGATGAAAACCAACCTCTTTGTGAAGTCACATATGAAGGGCTGGTTCCTTAATTTATCATCCACTAATTCCCTTTGAGCCATTATATTTGTTCTTTGATTAGACATAACCTTACTGATTTCAAAGCAAAAGAACAGGAGGGAATGAGAATACTTGAATCAAAGGATAGCCTTAGGTGGTGCCTTTGGCACCAAACAGCTGGCATTCTGTTTCCAAATCTCTAAAAGGTAAGAGAGGTAGCTAGAAATGGAGCACATAGGATGCAGGGTAACTGCTTGTGGCAAAGCAACTCTGCATGTCGTCAGAGGACACGGGTGTGTGTGTGTGTGTGTGTGTGTGTGTGTGTGTGTGTGTGTGTGTGTGTGTGTGTATGTGTGTGTGTGTGTGTGTGTGAGAGAGAGAGAGAGAGAGATAAGACTTGCTGTCCAGGTAAGGTGAATGAAGAAAACAATAAAAGGGGACTTTCTGATTCATTGTTTCTGGGGGAAGTTTTCATGAGGTTTCACAGGAAATACCGTGGTAGAAATGCCACTGAACTGTGAGAAGCTTCTTTGCCAGAGACAATTCTTTTTCAAGAGTCTTAATCCTTCTTAAAGTAATGAAGAACAGCATTGCCTTACTGTATGCTTTATTCAACACAGTGTATCTGATCAAAACAAACGTGTACAGAACTGGGGGAAAATATTGTGAGAAGCAATATAAATACTTAGTCTTATTCGAAGAAAATCCTCAAATGTAGTATGTAAAATGTCATCATCCTCTATATAATTGTTTTTTGTTCTTTGGTTATCTTACATTTATTGATGAGTATGTCAAATGTTTGGTTGAATGTCTACATTATTACTGTTTGTAAACCTCATAACATCTACCTAATTATGCATAATTATCAACCCCAATTAAAATGTCTTAGTGATGTTAGCCACAAGATTATATAACCAGCAATTTCCAGACTTGGGCATGAAGTTTACTCTGACTAACCTCAAATTTCATACTTGTAATTACTAACTTGAAAGAGCCCTGAAGGAAGAAGCAGATGTTTTACTGTGCATAGTGGCAGTCTGGCACAAAACTATGAACTGAAAAGAGAATTAGATGAAAAAAATAATTGTGTTGCTTGACACTGTAATGCAACAACTTCCATCAGGAACCAAGAATGGTTATTTAGTACCCCTTTAGTAGGTGTAGGCCTGTACAGCATGTTTTAATTAGATACTCTTGATCGACTCTTTCTCAATTTAGTTTAAGTCATGTTCAAAAAGGAAATCCTATTTTCTTAAGTTGTAATATACCTGCTAGATATTATTATATTTAGTCTTTTAGGCCATGTGATAAACACAGAATTGAATAAACAGGAACCTGCATGAAATTCTCCCAGGAGTGCTGTGAACCATGCCTGCAAGTGTGAGTTATGCCAATAACATTATCATAGGGGCATTATAAAAATATTTCCTATTTTATAAGTTTCTGTAGAAAGAATTCATCTTTTTTCCCCTTCCACCTTGAGAATACAAATTTGCTGAACTTCAGGCTGGTAGACGATGCTGCAAAAGTGTCCCGACACTGGAAATGGTATCAGTGCTTTCCAGTCTTCCTGCCAACCTTTTGTTGAACACATTGCCTTCATGCATTAATTCATCTATTCAGTCATTTTTATATGAATTATGAAATAGACATTGTCTAGCAGATGGGTTTTACATGCCAAGAAAAAAGTGATGTACAAATTTATTATTTGTATTAGCAAACACATGAACGGTAATAATTTTAAAAGTCAATATGATTCATATACGAAGTGCTGAGTAATGAGTAAAGATGACTAAGGAGAGAGAGAACCTGGAAGGTGGGCTCTCAGAGAAGACTTTCCCGAGGAGGTTATACTATGAATAAAACAAGAGCGTTGGGGAGTACATTTCTGGGGTTGGAATATTCCAGGCTAAGCAAAAATGTTCAAGCACGTTGAAATGGAGAGCTGCTGAGTACATTTTATATTCAGCGAGAGATACAGAACAGAGTCAGAATAATAACCACAACTCACAGGAAGCCTTCTATATTCTTGTTTGTTCATCATAAGAAGAAGCCATGGAGAATTTTCAGTAGGGCATAGCTATATCTGGTTCTTGTAAAGAGCGGGTTTGTACAGTATAGAGCACATGATATGCTGTATAGATCAGGCATCAATAATAATAATAATTAATAATAATAATAAACAATAGGATAATCAGTTGGCATTTAGAGAGGCATTAGTGCCATTTTCACTTTTAAATATTTTTAAAATTAATTTATTTTCTCATATATTGCATCTTGACTGAAGTTTTCTTCCCTCATCCACCTCCCGCCTCCTCCATCCCACTCCCCCACATCCCCCCCTACTCCTACTCTGTTTACCTTCAGAAAAAAAGCAGATCCCCTAGGGATATCAACCAAGCATGACATATTAAGTTCCAGTAAGATTAGGTACCTCCCTCATATTAAGGCAGGACAAGGAAACCCAATAGGAGAACAAGGGTCCAAAAAGCAGGGGAAAGAATCAAACAGCCCCTAGTTCCTCTGAAAAAGCACCCACAAAAATACCAACCTACTCAACAATGGCATGCATACAAAGGGCCTACATTAGCCCCATGCAGGTTCCCCGATTGTTGGGCTTAGTGAGCCCCTATGGGCACAGGTTAGTTTATTCTGTGGGTTTACTTGTGATTGTCTTTGAACCCTCTGGATCCTACATTCCTTCCTACCTCTCTTCAGCAGCATTCCCCAAACTGCACCTAATGTTTGACTATGGGTCTCTGCATCTGTTTCCATCAGTTTCTGCATGAAGCCTCTCTGATGACAATTGGCTTGGGCACCAATCTATGAGTATAACAGAATATCATCAGATATGATTTTATTGACTATTGTTGATATTATTATTATTATTATTATTATTATTATTATTATTTTGCCAGTAGTGTTTGAGTCTATCATAGATTTCTGAACCTTCTGGCCTCTGGTTTCTTCAGAAGAATTTTGCCATGATCAGTGGCTCTATTTGTTTTCCTTCCAAATTACTTGAGAGTAACGGATATGAAGACAAGTAGGAAAAAAAGCTTTACATGTAACTATCTCAGTAATACATACTCTCTCCTTCCATGTACTAACATGACTTTTGACACTATATGTCAGATATGTTTGGATGTTTCCTTTTTACTGGTGGTACTGATATCTGATGCTCCAATACGATCTCATTTAACCTTAAATCACAACTATAATAATCCCATTTTGTCTATTAATTAATTTATTTATTAATTTTACATCCCAATCATGTCCCCCTTCTCCTCCTTCACACAGTCACTCTTCCAATCCCTCCTCTTTACCTCTGAGAAGGGTGAGATTCCCCTGGCTAGCAACTCACTGTGGAACCTCAAGTTACTACAGCACTCTTCAGAGAAAGGGAAGCTCTCCTTGGGCACCACTCCTCCCTGAGACATCTAGTTCCATCAGGACTAAGCACCTCTTCTCCACCTGAAGCTAGATAAGTTAGGAGAACAGGATCCACAAGCAGGCATGAGAGTCTGGGACAGTCCCTACTCCAGTTGTTGGAGGACCCTCATGAAGACCAAGTTACACATCTGCTATGTATGTGCCGGGTGTGTGTGTGTGTGTGTGCTAGGTACAACCCTTGTATGCTCTTTGGTCAGTGTTTCAGTCTCTGGGAATCCCCAAAGGTACAGGTTAGCTAACTATGACAGTCTTGTGGAGTCTCTATCTCCTCTAGGTTCAATCATTCCTTCAACTCCTCCACAAGACTTCCCTACTCAGTCTAATGTTTGGTTGTGGGTCTCTACATTTGTTTCCGTCATCTTCTGGGTGGAGATTCTCAGAGGACATTTATGTTAGGCTCCATCTGTAAATCCAGCCTGACAGATACAAACATAGCCTAAGGCTCCAAAGTCATTGAAGGAGGAAGGCAGCCTGCACTGTGTTCTGTTGATTCTCTTAGGACAGCTCAGTATATTCTCCCCAGTGCTTTGGTTTCTCTTCAGACCATATAAAACTTTCAACTTTTAAAATAATCCTAATTTTAAGTAACTTTACGTTCTGTTGTACTTAGGTCAGGTTTTCTTTTTTTTTTTTTTTCCTCCTTTTTTATTTTTGATACTTTATATACATTTCCAATGTTTCCCCTTTTCTGAGTCTCCTCTTTGTATACCCCCCATCCCCTCCCCAACCCGCCTCTAGGAGGGAATTCCACCTCCCACCCCACCCCCCCGTCCACCCATCCCCATTTTCCCGCCTTGATATTCCCCTTTACTGAGGCCTC
>CM052712.1:57918994-57971285 GCA_028551405.1 Uromys caudimaculatus | reverse complement strand
CTCCTCTCTCCCTGATGGCCATCGAGGTCATCCTCTGCCACATATGTGGTCCAAACCATAAGTCCATCAATGTGTATTCTTTGGTTGGTGGTCCGAACTCCAGGAGGACCGGGGGAGGGGGGGGAGGTTTTCAAAATATGAACTTCAGAGGAATCCACAGTTCAGCCAATAACATGGTATGTAAATTAGTCTTGTTTTGCTGAAGTATTTCCATTAGCAGTTATTGTTCTTACAGATAATTTATACTTTCCATAATTGGGTCTCTCTCTCTGTCTCTCTCTCTGTCTCTCTCTCTCTCTCTCTCTCTCTCTCATCTACCAAGTATCATTCATCTTTCTAGTTTCTATATTTTTTTCATGACTAATAGATAAATAACAAATAGCTTTAGTCATTTATTCAACATATTAAAATCAGAAAGTAGACTCTTAATGTAGCTGAAGTTTGGAAAAAGACTCCAAAATTACCTTCCAAAATTAATATTATGTAATAACGGTCATAAATTGTCTTTTTGAAAGAACTAGAAAATCATTTTAAATTATCACATAAATGTAGTTTTATTAAAATGTGTGTAATATTAATAGGAAAACTACCTTTGCACCTCTGCAGAATGTGTGTAAGTACACTATCAAGTGCTATGACTGTGTTTTGATTAGCTGTTCTTAAATGTGTACAATTAATGTTGTTATAAATAGAACATCTTTTGAGACTAGCTGATGTTTAATCTGATAATGGTTCTCTGACATCAATAATCATTATGTTTGTTTAAAGAAAGTTATACAACATATGAATAATTTTTACTTCTCTTGCATTACATATTAGTTATTTTTTAGTTTTTTACTTATTCAATTTACATCCTGCTCACTGACCTGCTCCAGGTCACTCCTCCCACAGTCCTTTCCTTCCTCCATTCTCCTCCTTTCTTCTCTGAGCAGGTGGGGGTCCCTAGCTATCCCCCCACTTTGGTTTTACAAGGCTCTGTGAGGCTAGGTGCTTCCTCTCCCACTGAGGCCAAACATGGCAATCCAGCTAGTAGAATAATACTCCATGTTCAGACAACAGCTTTGGGATAGCCCTGATTCCAGTTGTTCAGGATTTACATGAAAGCCAAGGTGCACATCTGCTACATATGAAAGTGCCTAGATCCAGCCCATGTATGTTCTTTGGTTGGTAGTTCAGATGCTGAGAGTCCCAAGGGTCCAGGTCACTCCTGTGGAGTTCCAATCCCCTTCAGGACCCAAATCCTTTCTCCTACGCTTCCATAAGACTCCCCAAGCTCCATCTGTAGTCATTGATTAGTAGGGAGAAATGCTTATGATTGGAGTAAAGGATATTATTGGAGTGGAGGATAGTATTACAGTTCTACTTCTGACGACAATGTCAACACACAGCGAAGCTGGTTTTGTAAGTCCTATAAAGCACATCCTGTGGGCTACATGGACAATCCCAACACTAAGACCCTAACTATATTTTCCCAATAAAAGTTCTATGAAGTTTTATTCAGACTACTGGAGATTCATCTAATGTAGAGGAAGGAATGACAAACTGTAGAATAAAATACCGGAAAAGAAGAATAGACAACCAAATAGATGATGAATACTTCCACCTCGCACATGCAAAACAACATGATAGATTTAATATCTCTATGCAAAGCAATGTACAATGTATTTTGCTGGTCTCACAGAGCCAGCACTATCTGGGGAAGAATATATCACACTTTTTTGTTAATTGAATGTAAAAATAGTCTGCATTGATTTTTTTATTGCTAAAGCAAATATCCATCAACAAGTGCTAAACAGATTTTTACAAGCATAGTGTATTAAAATCCCTTCAATGTATTATAGTTACATATGATTTAAATCTCATATAGACACCTTTTCACTAAACTAAAATTATGTTTACTGAGCTATGTTCGCTTTCTGAAAGCTCTAGGGAAGAGTTTATTTCCTTGTGCTCTGTATCTTCCAAAGGCATATCCCTTCATCAGATTCCCTTCCATCGTTAAGGTCAGGGGTGTTACATTTCTCTCTGTTCTCTGTTTTACTATTGTGTCTCTATCTGAAGGCAGCAGTAAATGATTCAGCACCTTTACACAATCATGAGATCACACTAGGCTTCTGGAAACTTCAAGATCAACGTTCATGACGTTAATCTTACATTTAGAGATATAAATGAGCATGCTTGTAAGGTTCGAGGATTGGGATGTAAACATGTTTTGAGGCCATTGTTCTATATACTGTGAATCCTAAAGGGTAGTTAAAATTCAAGGAACTTATACATAGGCACCACTGTGCTCAAGGGTACAAGAAAAGCTTTATCCATTTGTAGAAGGATGAGTTTGTCCATCTGAGAAGTAGCTTAAGGATACTTAGGTCCATCTGAAAATTTTACAATTTTCTTTTTTATTTTGAGAAGCAATTATATTATTTCTGAGAACAATTACATTATTAAGGTTTTCCAATTTATTAAGGTGGGCAATTACGTTATTTAAATTATCTTAGTTCAATCTTTAGGATCTCTATTAAAGTATGATTATTATCCCTGAATACAGAAAGTATTCAGTGAAGTGAAAACGGAATTAATTTATCTAACATTCATACATTGTCATATTTTCAACATTTGTTTCCAAATTTTTGGTATTTTATTGCAGAAATATGATTTATATTCAATGTTTGATATTTTGGATTATATATGTTATGGTAAGAGGTATTGATTTCTCTTTGTATATTTGCAATTTCCTCGCCTTCCTTTTTCCTTAAAAATTATATTTATCCTATTGGTATTAAATGTTATTATTTTCTTCAGAAATATATAGTAATAACTAACTTGTGAGTTGTTTGTGATTGTCACCATATTTCATGAATAATGGGCAATGTTACTACTTTAAGAAAACAAGATATATCAATTTTGAGTTTCCATTTTTCCCTTTTCTTTTTAATCCTTTCTTTTGTTTTGAACATACCTTTTCCAAAATAAGATCATATTCATACTGTTTTCAGTCATTATTTTTTGTAGAATTATATTAAGAACATGTTAAATCAACAAACATATAATTCAATGCCATCATGGGAATCATATGACATTGCTAAGTGCATTACATTATTTTAAAATGAGATTTTTTTAGAGATTGTATCTTCCTTGTATATTGCAACAAGCTGTACAATAGCGAACAACTGTGCATCACATCTGCAGTCTGTTTATTTACTCATCTGTCGATTGTTCTATTATCTGTTCTCTCCATTTACTGTTTTCTTTTATGTCTGATTTTATCATGTAAAATGTAACATAGTTATGCAGCAATTTCTTCTAAATTTAAATATTCCCTTTTAGCTCGAACAGGGAAGATCATGGACTCAGGAAGCAAAGAAACTTACAAGTCTCAGTTATTCCCAAAACTTACAAGACTCATATTGCCTCCTCCTACCCCCACCCCCAGCAGTAATAATTTCTGGGAAGGAGAGACTTTGAAAAAGCTTTCTGTAAATTGTGCAGTGAGATCAGCTCCTAGAGAAGTTGAAGATTTTATGAATTACCACCATTCAGACTAAGATGGCACTTTTGGTAGTGCAGCTGCTATAATGCATGCTGGTGATGCATGCTTCTGTAAATAACCCCTCTCCATGCTTCCAAAAGTAATCCTTCATCCTTTCTCTAATAAACTCACTAAGCTAGACTTGGATAGAAATATTCCTTTGCTCTGGTGTGAGTCACTTACCCTTGATGAATAAATACTGCTCCTGTATTTCCAGGAAAAGTCCCACAAAAATATATTGTTAAGTATCTTATTTAGGGCATTAGTATTTCTAGAATTTTCTTCTCCAAGAAAACCTCACTATAGGAGTTTCAGATGTTTATTGAACCCTCTGTAATTGTTTCCATATCTACAGAGAAATAATGAGTTTGATATCACAAAGCTGTAAAAATCATTAAGATTATTCATATATACTACATATAAGGTTTTCAAATTAAATGACTTATTAGTATAGCATTTTAACAATAGAACTATTTGAAAAAATGTTAGAAAACAACTATTTTCTCAATAAAAATAGCAGAGTGTTTCATGACTTTGGACATTAAATCTGGAGGTTATACTTATATAAAGAAGGAAGTGATTGAGGATTCATTACTTTGAAAATAAAAGGAAAATATAAGCTTAAAAAGATCTAACTCCCACTGTGCATCTCTAGGCATTCTATATTTTTCTTCAGCTTAGCTAGTAGCTGTATTATAGTATATGCTACATACTTATGCATTGTAAATATGGAGTCTTTTTAATACTCTTTTGTAAATATTAGAATGGTTTTAATTAAAAAAATAAAACCACATTTCAGTTAATAGAATAATTGCATTAATAAACACTACTGTATTAAAGAAGTGGGAAATACCATTTGTCTTTATTTTGTTAATGTTAGTAATTTGCAGAATTAGCCCTTGAATATAGGCCAAGTAGAAATTTCTTGTTTGCTAGCTAGCTACAATAATATCTGTATATAAACAAAGTAGATATTTTAGAAAATTCACCTGTAAGGCAGAGGTATTGCCATGACTCCTTCTTAATAATACACAAAAACCTTTGTGGTAGTTAGGCTCTGGCTCTTTTCTTCCTGCACCCCAGCCCTGTGCTCCCAGAAATTCCTTGATCATATAGCTAGACTATGTAGCTAGATCATAACTAAAGAAAATCCATTATTTTAACCTATATTTTGCCACAGGGCTGATTACCTGTGCTCAGGTACCATGTATCTTTCTCCTCACATTTTTCAAGACCTCTCTCTGTGCCTTCTTCTCCCCCCAAATCCTTTCTCCTCCCAATGTCCTACCTCTATTTTCTGCCTAAGCCATAGGCCATAGGCTATAAGCTTTTTAATTGACAGGTGAGGCATTCATACAATATACAAGATGATCTCTCTACAAACCTTTCCTGGGTTGAATAATTTTCCCCAAATAGTCATCATATTTTCTCTTGTCGGAGCCGTCTGGACAACTTTCTTGCAGACTGCTTTGGATGTTGAGTAGACTGTAGACTTAGACACAGCTGTTGTTGTAGATAGTTCTCGTCAATTTAAGCTAACACAAGAAAGATATAAAGAGTTCCTGGACAGGCTATACATTAAGCTTTACTTAACTAACTCAAGTAAAAGTAAAAATACTGTGAAATGAAAAACAGTAGAGGTAAAAGTTATAATCAAACAGTGTGGAAGGGACAGATAAGGGTTTGTTCAATGACAGAGGGGGCTTGTGTATAGATACAGAAGTAATGCTCTTTTGTGTTTCTTTTTCTCCCTCCTATTAACTTTGGAATAGGGACTATATGTTCCTGTGTAATTGATCGTCTGTTATATTCCTCAGTGTAAAATGACTTTTATTTATTAGCTTTGATCTGAGTAAATATATTCAATTATGGTTTTATACCTGAGAAACACGAGAAAAATTACTGCGCTACCTTATGTAACTCATTTAAAATCTGGCATCATTGGGCCTCTGCCTCCAGCAAGGTTGAACCAACAGGGATTAGATTTATCCTCAGACTAGAAAGCACTGACACGTTGGCCAATTATAGAAGTAATAATTTCCATGATTGCATATGAAGCAACAGAGAAGAATAATTCTTCAGAGAAGTGAGCCTCAAATTGGCCAAGCCTCATGCCTAGGGAGTTTCAGAGCTGCTGTAGGAGGAGAATAGAAACATTATTTAAGTGAGAGAGCTCCCAGCATTGAATATATGTAAGATGACTGACTTCACTAATTTTACAGGGAGCAACTAGAATCTACAGGTCAAGGTACCATAAAGCAGGAATGCACAAAGAGAGCCGTGGGCAGCCATCAAAGGTACCGAACACTTGTGTTTCCAGCTGAGCACTGACACAAGCATGTAGGTGAAACAACAGCTGGAGTCTAGGAACAAAGAAAACACCCACACAATGACAGGAAAATATGGAAGACTCACACAGCACTGGAACAGGACCTATTCCAGCTAGCCACAGTGAAAAATCTCTTAATTCACAGGCCACTGTACAATGGACTTAGACAATCTCTTTCTAAGTATTGCGACAGAATCAACCATAGATTAAACAAAACTCTACCAAATAAAGGAGAAAAGGAAAGTCTGAAAAGACCAAAGTATTTGAAGTAACTTAAATAACATGTAAAATACACTTTAGTAGTATTTATAAGTAAGTTCATTAGCATATCCATACTTTGAAGCAGAACCCAGAATCACTTGGGTCTGCAGGATCCTGGTCCAGCTCAGAGTGCCAGGGTCAGAGTGGGGTGCCAGAGTGCCAGGTTCTTAGTATTATACCTCTTTTAGATGGTACGCAAAGAAACAGCTCTTAGATGATCTTCAGTGAAACAGTTTGTGTGGGTACACTTTATTGGGGTGAACAAAGGCTATATATGAACCTTGAGAGTGGGAAGGAGTTTTCAGGGTGAATGTAAACCATCGCCTAGAGTTTAACTGCTAGGAGTGCCTCATTTGCATGGAAAGGCATTCCAGGAATCCCAGGTACTTCTTGGGGTGGCTTCTTTTTTAGGAAAGAGGAAGCTGAACTTGTAGGTTTTCCAGGGTCTATGCAACCTTCCTCAGGTAGAATGTGTGGTTGGTCAGGCTTCCAGATAAAGTCAGAGAAGAGGAAGCCATGCTGGAAAAGGGAGTTCTCCATTTTGCTTGGAGCTCAGAGGAGCTCTCTAGACAGGCTAGACTATGACCTTAAGTAGCAGGGTTTCCCAACATACACACATATATTTATACTATAAAAAGTACACATACCTATACATATATAGGTATAGACATACATAGAAAACTAATATTGTATGTGTTCATAAATAGCATATTTTCAAAGAGATAATTACATCATAGATTAATGTTTTATTAGAAGTGTGTACTCAGACATGATCCACTGGATCAGTCGGGAATTCTTTTACATAAAATACAATAAAACCCCAAATTTATAAATTAATGAATATCATGATACTTTAATTAAAAACGAATCTTATACTGTCTTTTAATTTGCTTTATTTGAAAAATATAAAACCAGTCATAAATTCATCATGTCAGTTGCTATTATCTAACTATAAAATGTTAAAGTTTATTAGAAGGAAAAGTACAGGTTCCACTGAATTTCTCCTGTAAAATTTGAATTTATCATGGTGAACTCTGGTGATGATATTTTGCACAATTATGTATTTCAACATGCCATTGCTTACTGTAGCAGAGAAACAATTATTCTTCCCAAGTGCATTTTACACACCAGCTTATACCAGCTCTCCTCCCACAATTTTGTTTTATGGTATATAATTCACAGCCTAAGTCTTCTTTCTCATCATCATAAAAGACTACTCATTGGTAACTATATGACAAAAATTAACTCTGGATAAAAGAAGAGAGCGACTGTTTATAACTTTGGTGTCAAAGTGGCAGCAGTAGTCACCAAAGAGCTTGTGCTCTGGCTGAATGTCATAGTTTCCTGAAATGTTCAATATCCCTGCATGCATTTATATGTTTATTTTATCTGTTTCCATAAAGCATTTCGAAGTAGAAATGTTCAAACCAAAAGAACATTTGTCTTTGAGCACAAGAGAGGAGAGGGGGTATTACAATTGGGATGTAAAGTGACTAATTAACTAAATAAATAAATATGCAGAATTGGAGAAAGGGAAAACCTGTGAGGAGACATGTGTGGAAGGACCAGCAACCTAAGAGGATCAGTGTTTATCATCAGCATATTGAAAGAGCACAGAACAGAGTGAACACAGAGTAAGAGACATATAGGAAGCAGACCACCACCTAAATGGGGGAATTTACAGACTGAAATCTGAGTAAAGGCTTGCAATGGCCTAACACAAGCCTGCTGTGATCACAATAGCACCAGAAAGACTGGATCCACAAGCAGAATGCAGAACAAGTCTGCTCAAAATGATGGACAGTGCAGCATTGTGACTCTTTAGTGTCTCTTAACATAGTTGTATTGCTTTTTCTCCCCTTTCTAATTTCTATATTCTCCACCCTTTGGAATTGGGCTTATTTTTAAAGTTATTTTTGATTATTGCATTTCTTTTTACACTTAGAAAAAATGAATTAGAAAGAAAAATCAATAGCAAAGCCCCAGAGTAGGGTCATGTTCTGTTACTATGGATTACTGATCAAAACCTAGTGGAGGAGTGTTTGTCTATTGAAACTTCATGTGTTTCTTACCATATGACGCAGCCTTCTAGCCTAGACTAAGGTTGAATTTCAGAAGAGGGGAAACTGTAAAATATCCAAGGTCCTAAGGGGGGGGGGAGACAGAGAGACAGAGAGGGAGGGAGAGACAGAGGGAGAGATAGCGAGAGAGAGGGAGAGGATAGGGGGAGGTTGTACTCTTAAAAAATGACAGCCTGTCATTATGAAGAATTGAAAGAAAAGAAGAAGGACCCTGCTTCCTCTGGAACCTCTATCTCAACTAGAGTAAGCACTGGCTTTTAGAGAAGACACATAGTGAGAAGTATTGTCCACAGCCATAATACCATTAGTCACTGCTCAGTCATTGGTGATAGGCTTGTATGTAAGGACTGTATGGGGTGGGTGTGAAGAACCGTGGTGTAATGTGGATGGAACACAGAAGCTATTACTGCTGGTGGCTCTGATTCACGGCAGAAGCTTCTCTTAAGGCAGATCTGAGTTGTACCTTCTTCATAACTGTCTTATACCCCTTCTATATAACTTAACGTTAAATACATCTAAAATTAGGCGGAGAAAGTTATTACTTGTTTAGTACTAAATGAAAAACTACCACAGATATAGTGGTTTAACAAAACACATGCTACTTTACAGTTTCTGTGGGCCATGTATGTCAGAATCAGTTACCCATGTCTTCTGCAAACCTGAAATATGGCAGATGCTTCTCATCTGAAGCTCAATTGGGGCAGGACCATCTTATGACTTCATATGTCTATGTTCACAGTGCAGACTTCTTGATTTGTGAAATTGAAAGCTTTTGTGTTTCCTGAGTGTTCATCACAGATCATCCTGAATTCCTTGTCATGGAGCCTTCAACATATCATAGCCTGGTACATAACTGTCTACCTTTCAGAGATAACAAGGAAAACAGTTAGATAGCAAAATGAGCTTAAACCTGAAGTAGTGTAGTCTTGTGTACTGTATTGTGTTCTTCTCAAGTAATCTACAGATCTCATTCACATTCAACGGTTGTTAGTTTAGACAACATCTAGCACTGAATATAGCTTAGTTTATTGGTACAGAAGGGCTATTGAGGGTTTGAGCTCTTATTTCTTCAGAATAAAGTTAAAGGTTTATGATCTCTAATTATTTAGAACATTCATGAGTAGAGGTGATCTATGACATCAACATATTCTTTTATTTTAAGATGATATTGGAGTTACGTTTGGGAGACACTGAAGTAATATTGTGAATTTTCTAAAAACTAAATACATGTTCCTATTCAGTCTCCAGGCTTCCAAACTATCCTCTCACTTTGATTCATCCAAACTTGAGTAAGTCATTGCCACGCTCATTGTCTCCTGCTCTCTTTTTAGATGTCTGAGGTTACTCTCTAAACTGTGAATGCCCTGCTCAGACACATCTGTGCCTCTGCTATCACCTTCTCCAGGAGGTTGCTCAAAAGGTGCTTTCCCATAGAAATGTCTTCTACATACTGATTTAAAGTTATGACACATCTCGAGCCAGGTGCAATGTCACCTACTTGTGACTCCCAGCACGCAGACTGCTAAGTCTGGAGGACCTTGACTTTGCTGCAAAAAAATGAAAGTCAAAAAAACAAAAAAAAAGAATTCATACCTTTCTTCAACACATCTTTTTTTATTGTTTCCTTTGGTTGGTTTCCCCTCAAAATGCATATAGCTTTAAAGTATGTTACATGTCCTTTTAATTTATTATGGTTTTTGATTATTGTTTCTTGATGCCTTCTAGAATAAAAGCTGCATCATGATTACAGAGCTCTTTGTAAATATCTCTATTCTTGTATCTTTGGTACTGAGAACGATATCTGACAGACTTTAAACAATACTCAAAAACTAATTATACATTGAGTTTAAGATCTTAAAGTAACCATCTATGATATGAATTATTACTGTTGTTGACAGTCTTTGGCTTAAAAATGAAGACATCACTTCAAAACAAAGATGAAATTTTTTTCTCATTACTCAACTAGTAATTGGCACATAATCTGAGCTTGTCAAGTGAGGCAATTATGCTTTGCATTCAGGGAAAGGAAGATGAGTATACAAGCTTTGAAATTCATTTTACCTACGAACCAGTTTCAACCTTTATTGACATTTTTTAATATTTCTGGCCAATTACCATGCCATCAGGCAAGTATTTTGCTTTTAATTATTGCTCAATTTTTTTAAAAAGACTATACGATTCTGCAGCCCTCTGTATTCTAACTTTTCCCTGTTAGCAACTGAAAGTATCAACACTAGAAAGCAAAACTTTCTGTAGACCTTTCTCATTAATATGAATCCTAAGCATTGGGGATGATTGGTGTAATGGTGTTAAGAGGTTATTGGCCAATTTATACATCTTAGTATTTTTTGTTTGATTTACTACACTTGATGGATCACTTTTTCTCTAAATGTTCTCTTGGAGTTGAGTTTTCCATCAAAATCTATGTCAAATGTATCTAAGACTGACCATTCAAAAAAGTACAGAAATAAAATAATTAGCATTATCTAATTTGGGATTTCCTGGTGTAATGGCTAGTCTGGATTTTCAATTTAATGAGATATGCAATCAGCTGGGAGATGACCTCTAGATATGCCTGTGGTTGTCTATTTTAGGTTAATTAAGGTAGAATGGGAATGATCTGCTCATTTTGGATAGTACTATTTTCTGGGCTGGGATCCTTGATTGTATAAAAAGAGAAAATGGACTGAGCACAAGCATTCAATGATATCTGCTTCCTGACCATGTACACTACGTGGGCGACTGCTTTAGGCTATTGCTGTCTGATGTCCTCTGCTGTGTACTTTGAAGTGTGAGCTGAAAACAAAACTTGCTCCTTTAAGTTCCTTATATAAGGGTACTTTTAAAATCATTTCTACTAGTTCCTTGAGAATATTGTACAGTGAGTTTTGATCCTCACATTCTGTTCCCCAACACTTATCACAGCAATAGGAAGGTAGCTAAGATATGGGCAAGATGGCCAAAGTGCTAAGCAGGGGAAGTGGGTGCTGACTTCCCTGTGATTAGTGTGTATCAGTGAAAATTCACTAGGTATATTAACCACATTTCAGGGTAGGTCCCATGATTGGGACTACCTGTACAGCACAAAATGAACATGATGATAGTTTTGTGGACTTGTTTTTTATCTCTTTTTGTCCTTTTACTGGAATATTTTGATTTTCTTTTTTGTGTGTATATGTGTGTGTTTGTAGTAGCCACTTGTATGTTACTTGTGGTTTTGGTTTACATGTTTGTTATTATTTTGTTTTCTTTGTTTTTTAAAGTGTATGTTGAATATGATAAAGTCTGAAACTATGATCAATATGTTATGTGGAAACACTTTAATTAAAAATATTAAAAAAAATAGAAATTTCCAATGAATCAATGTTTATAAGAATGTTTTCCTGGGACTAGTAAGGTGGCTCAGTGGTTAAACACATTCTGTTCTTGCAGGGAAATGATATTAGAGTTACAGAAGTTACATCTGGAAGTTCACGTTTTCATGTAGGTCCAGGCCCAGGGAATACAAAGTCCTCTTCTAGCTTCTTCTAGCACCTGTACCCATATATACACAACCCACACAGACATGCACAGACATACACACACACACACACACACACACACACACACACACACACACACATACACAGAGACATACACAGACACACAATTAAAAATAAAAACAATTTTAATTAGTTATTTTATTTATTTATATTTCAAATGCAAATAAATCCCCCTTCCCAGTTTCCCCTCCAGAAGCCCCCATCCCTTCCCCCTCCCCCTGCCTCTATTAGTGTGCTCCCTCATCCACCCACTTCTGCTTCAGAGGCCTAGCATTCTCTTCTTCAGAGTCATCAAGCCACCACAGGACCAAGGGGATCCCCTCTCAGTGATGCCAGATAAGGCAATCCTCTGCTATATATCCAGCTGCAGCCATGGGTACCCCCTGGGTACTCTCTGGTTGGTGGGTTAGTCCCTGGGAGCTTTGAGGGTTCTGGTTGGTTGATATTGTTGTTCTTCCTATGAGTTTGCAAACCCCTTCAGCTCCTTCAGTCCTTGCTCTAACTTCCCCATTGAGTTTCCCGCATTCAGTCCCATGTTTGGCTGTGTACATCTTTATCTGTATTGGTCTGGCTCTGGCAGAGCCTCTCAGGGGATAGCTATACCAATCTCCTATCAGTAAGCACTTCTTGGCATCAGTAATGGTATCTGAGTTTGGTGACTGTATATGGGATGAATCCACAGGTGGTGCAGTCTCTGGATGGCCTTTCCTTCCATTTCTGCTCTATTCTTTGTCTCTGCATTTCATTTTGATAGGAGGAATTCTGGATTAATATGTTTGAGGTAGGCGGGTGGCCCTATCCCTCAACTGAGGGCCATGCCTATCCATTGGATATGGTCTCTAAAGGTTCTCTCTCCCCTTTGTTGGGTATTTTGGTTAAAGTCCATCCTGTTGGGTCCTGGGAACCTCTTGGGTCCCTGGCATCTAGGACTTTCTAGTGGCTATTCCCTACTCCCCATCCCCCACTGCTACGCACCTACTTTCAAATTCTTGACCCTCATTTCCTCCCATATCTGAACTGGCCCCACTTCTTCTCTCCCCCTCCTCTCTCCCTCCCTGATCTCTCTCTCCTTCTACTTCCCAGAGATTATTCTCTGATAGAGGACTAGTATTCAAAATATACAAAGAACTCAAGAAGTTAGACTCCAGAGAATCAAATAACCCTATTAAAAATGAGGTACAGAGCTAAACAGAGAATTCTCAACTGTGGAATCTCAAATGGTTGAGAAGAACTTAAAGAAATGTTCAACATCCTTAGTCAACAGAGAAATACATTCAAAACAACACTAAGATTCCACCTCACACCAGTCAGAATGGCTAAGATCAAAAACTCAGGTGACAGCAGATGCTGGCGAGGATGTGGAGAAAGAGGAATCCTCTTCCATTGCTGGTGGGATTGCAAGCTCTCTGGAAATCAGTCTGGCAGTTCCTCAGAAAATTGGAAATAGTTCTACCTGAGGACCCGCCTCTATACCACTCCTGGGCAGATACCCAAAAGATTCTCCAACATATAACAAGGACTCATGCTCCACTATGTTCATAGCAGCCTTATTTATAATAGCCAGAAGCTGGAAACAACTCAGATGTCCCTTAACAGAGGAATGGATACAGAAAATGTGGTACATTTATACAATGGAGTACTACTCAGCTATTAAAAAAAGTGATTTCATGAAATTCGCAGGCAAATTGATGGAACTTGAAAATATCAGCCTGGATGAGGTAACCCAGTCACAAAAGAACACAGATGATATGTACTCAATGATAAGTGGATATTAGCCAAAAAGAAGCTTGGAATACCCATGATACTCATAAATCACATGAAACTCAAGAAGAAAGAAGTTCACACCAAAGTGTGGATGCTACAGTACTACTCAGTAGGGGAAAAACAAAATTTAAAAAGAGAGCATTTTATTAATGTCCAGACACAAAATAATGAGTGAGCTGCAAAAAAATACTAGATTAAGATGCTGAGGACCAACACCAAGAGACAGCTTGACTTTCAGGAGGTCTGTCATAACTAGACTCACGAGTGAGCCCCCACCTCACCCCAATTCCTGGCTTAGCTGGGACCCCTCCAGGGCTCAAAAGACACAGGACCTATCCACCCTGCTGGAGACACACCATCCTTCAGGTCCACAACTATGCCTGGTGGCAGATCAGGTGCTCCAGAACCCCACTCCCATGCTCACACCAAGAGACAACTTGACTCCCAGAATGTCTGTCATACCGAGGCTTGCAGATCATCAGCTCCAGACACTCTCCCACACTGAGCCTGACTAGAGGAGGACCATCATAACCAGGCTCCAGGGTTAGAAAACAGTCTCCAGTTAGAAACAGCAAGGACAGTTAATACCAGAGATAACCAGATAGTGAGAGGCAAGAGCAAGAACATAAGCAACAGAAACCAATGCCACTTGGCACCATCAGAACCTAGCTTGCCCACTATAGCAAGCCCTTAATAACCTAACACACGTGAAAAGCAAGATTTTGACCTACAATCCTATCTCATGAAGATAAAGGTGGACCTTAAGAAGGACATAAATAACTTTTTTAAGAAATAGAGGAAAACACAGGTATACAGGTAGAAGCCCTTAAAAAGGAAACACAGATATTCTTTGAAGAAATACAGAAAAAAACACAGACAGATGAAAGAATTGAACAAAAATGTCCAGAATATAAAAATTGAAATAGAAGCAATAAAGAAATCACAAAGCAAGGTAACCCAGGAGATGGCAAACCTAGGAAAGAGATCAAAGTTACAGATTCAAGCATCACCAACAGAATACAAGAGATAGAAGAGAGAATCTCAGGTGTAGAAGGTACAATAGAAGATATTGACTCAACAGTCAAAGAAAATACAAAGTGCAAAAAGCTCCTAACCCAAAATATCCAGGAAATTCAGGATACAATGAAAAGACCAAACATAAGAATAATAGGAATAGAAGAGAGTGAAGATTTCCAATTCAGATGGCCAGAAAATATCTTCCACAATATACAAGGGCACCCATATTTGTAAAAGAAACAACTAGAGCTCAAAGCATACATTGAACCCCACACAATAATAGTGGGAGACTTGAACACCCCACTCTCATCAATGGACAGATCATGGAAACAGAAAATAAACAGAGACACAGTGAAACTAACAGAAGTTATGAACCAAATGGATTTAACAGATATCTACAGAACATTTAACCCTAAAACAAAAGAATATACCTTCTTCTCAGCATCTCATGAAATCTTCTCCAATATTGACCAGATAATCTGTCAGAAAATAAGCCTCAACAGAAACAAGAGGATTGAAATAATCACATGAATCCTGTCAGATCACCATGGACTAAGGCTGGTCTTCAATAACAACAAAAACAACAGAAAGCCCACATACTCATGGAAACTGAACAACTCTCTACTCAATGATAACTTTGTCAGGGAAGAAATAAAGAAAGAAATGAAAGATTTTCTAGAATTTAACGAAAATGAAGGCATAGCATTCCCAAACTTATGGGACACAATGAAAGCAATGCTAAGAGGAAAATTCATGGCACTGAGTAACTCCATAAGGAAGTTGGTGAGATCCTACACTAGCAACTTAACAGCACATCTGGAAACTCTAGAGCAATAAAAAGAAAACACACCCAAGAGGAGTAGATGGTAGGACATAATCAAAGTCAGTGCTGAAATGAACCAAATAGAAACAAAGAGTGCTATACAGAGAGGCAACAAAAGTAAAGGCTGGTTCTTTGTGAAAATCAACAAGATAGACAAACCCTTAGCCAAACTAACTAAAGGACACAGAGACAGTATCCAAATTAACAAAATCAGAAATTAAAAAGGAGACATAACAAATGGAGGAAATTAAAAAAATCATCGATCCTACTACACTCAACAAAACTGGAAAATCTAGATAAAATGGGTGATTTTTCTAGACAGATACCAGGTACCAAAGTTAAATCAGGACCAGATAAACTATCTAAACAGTCCAATAATCCCTAAGGAAATAGAAGCAGGTATTAAGTCTCCAACCAAAAAAGCCCAGGAACAGATGGGGTTTGTGCAGAATCCTATCAGATCTTCAAAGAAGATCTAATACCAATACTTCTCAAAATATTCCACAAAATAGAAAGAGAAGGAATACTACCTAATTCAATCTATGAAGACACAGTTACATTGACACCTAAACACACAAAGACCAAACAAAGAGAACTTCAGACCAATCTTGCTTATGAATATCGATGCAAAGATACTCTTAATAAAATTCTCACAAGCTGAATCCAAGAACACATCAAAGTGATCATTCACCATGATCAAGTAGGCTTCATCTCAGAGATGCAGGAATGGTTTAATATATGGAAACCCATCAATGTAATCCACTATTTAAACAAACTCAAAGAAAAAAAATCACTTCATCATCTCATTAGATGATGAAAATGCCTTTGACAAAAATACATCACACCTTCATATTATAAGTCTTAGGAAGTCAAGGCCCATACCTAAACATAATAAAAGCAATATACAACAAACCAACAGCATCATCAAATTAAATAGAGAGAAACTTGAAGCAATCCCACTAAAATCTGGGACAAAACAAGGCTGCCCACTCTCTGTTTATTCAATACAGTACTCAAAGTTCACACTTAGAGCAACTAGACAACAAAGGAGGTCAAAGGGATACCAATTGGAAAAAAGGAAGGCAAGATATCACTATTTGCAGATGGTATGACAGTATATGCAAGCAACCCCAAAATTCTACCAGAGAACTCCTACACCTTTTAAACAACTTCAACAAAGTGTCTGGATATAAAATTAACTCAAAAAAATCAGTAGCCTTCCTTTACACAAAGGATAAATGGGCTGAAAAAGAAATTAGGGAAGCAACACCCTTCAGAATAGTCACAAATAATATAAAATATATTGGTGTAACTCTAACCAAGAGGAAGAAAGATTATAAGGCAAGAGCTTAAAGTCTCTGAAGAAAGAAATCAAGGAAGATATAAGAAGATGGAAAGATCTCCCTTGCTCATTGATAGGTTGGATTAACATAGTAAAAAAGGCCATCTTACCAAAAGCAATCTGCAAATTTAATGCAATCCCCATCAAAATTCAAACTCAATTCTCCACAGAGATGGAGATAGCAATTCTCAACTTCACCTGGAATAACAAAATACTGAGGATAGCAAGAACAATACTCAAGAGTAAAATAACTTCTGGGGTAATCACCATTCCTGACGTCAAGCTGAATTACAGAGCAATAGTGATATAAACCACTTGGTTTGGTACAGAGTAGATTGACGGAATAGAATTGAAGACCCAAAGATAAACCCACATACCTGTGGTCACTTGAAAGCATTTTCAGCATATGATGCTGGTGTAACTGGCAGTTAGCATATAGAAGAATGCAAATTAATACATTTTTTAAATCTCCTTGTACAAATCTCAAGTCCATGTGGATCAGGGAAATCCCCATAAAACTAGATACACTGATTCTAATAAAAGATAAAGTGGGAAAGATCCTTGAACACATCAGCATAGGGGAAAATTTCCTGAACAGAACACCAATGGCTCAGGCTCTAAGATCAACAATTGACCAATGGGACCTCATAAAACTAAAAAGCTTCTGTAAGGCAAAAAGCACTGTCAATAGAAGAAAATGGCCATCTACAGATTGGGAAAAGATCTTTATCAACCATGTATCGAATAGAGGGTTAATACCCAAAGTATAAAAAGAACTCAAGGAGTTAGACTCTAGAGAACCAAATAACCTTTACGAAAAATGGGGTACAGAGCTAAACAAAGAATTCTTAACTAAGAAATCTTAAATAGCCAAGAATTGCCTTAAAAAATGTTCAACATCCTTAGTCATCACTGAATCAAAATGACCCTGAGATTCCACCTTACACCAATCAGAATGGCTAAGATTAAAAACTCAGGATACAGAAGATGCTGGGTAGGATGTATAGAAAGAGAAACACCCATCCATTGTTGGTAGGATTGCAAACTGGTATAACCACTTTGGAAATCAATCTCACAGTTCCTCAGAAAATTGGAAATAGTTTTACCTGAAGACATAGCTACACCACTACTGGCCATATACCCAAAAGATGCCCCAACATATAACAAGGACACATATGCCACTATGTTTATAGCAGCTTTATTTATAATAGCCAGAAGCTGGAAACAACCCAGATGTCCCTCAATGGAAGAAAAGATACAGAAAATGTGGCACATTTACACAATGGAATACTACTTGGCTATTAAAAACATTGACCACAAATTTTGCAGGCAAATGGATGGGACTAGAAAATATCATCCTGAGTAAGATATCACAGACCCAAAAGGACATACATGGTATATACTCACTGATAAGTGGATATTAGCCAAAAAGAAGCTTGGAATACCCATGATACAACTCACAGACCATATGAAGCTTAGCACTAAAGAAGGCCAAAGTGTGGATGCTTCAATCCCACTTAGATGGGAGAACATAATAATCATGGTAGACAGGGGTGGGGAAGGAACTGTGTGGGAGAGTGGAGGGAAGGGGAAATGGGGCCTGGACCCAGTATGGGAAGAGACAGGAGAGGAGTCCAGAGGACCAGGAGAATGAATAGAAATTAATAGCAGTTTGGGTTAGGGGATCGGGGGAAACACAAGAAAGTCTCAGATGCCAGGGAGGCGAGAGGCTTCCAGGACCTTATGGAGATGACATAAGCAGAAATATCCAATAGAAGGGAGATAGAACCTGAAAAGACCACATCCAGTAGAAAGACATGGCACCCAGTAGAGGAATGGGGCCACCCTTTCATCTCAAAACTTTTAACCTTGAACTTTTCTGTGTAAAGGAAATGCAGGAACAAAAAATGAAGCAGAGACAGAAGGAAAGGCTATCCAGAGACCACCGTACCTTGGGTTCCATCCTATCTACAGACTCCAAGCCCTGACACTATTGCTGATGCCAAGAAGTTCTTGCTGACGGGAGCCTGTCTGAGAGGCCAGACTTGATAAGACAGATGCAGACACTCACAATCAACCATCAGACTGAGGCTGATGACTCCAATGGAAGTGTTAGAGCAAGGATGGACGGAGATGGGAGCATTGCAACCCCATAGGAAGAGCAACAATATCAACCAAACAGCTCTCTTCCACATCTCCCAGGAACTAAACCATCTACCAATGAATACACATGGAAGGACCCATGACTCCAGCTGCATATGTAGCAGAGGATTGCTTTATTTGGCATCAATGGGAGGGGAGGCGCTTGGTCTTGTGGAGGCTTGATGCCCCAGCATAGGGTGAAGCTAGAGGGGTGAGACCAGAGCGGATGTGTGTGTGGGTGAGAGAGTACCCTCTTTGAGACAATGGAGAGGGGAGAAAGGATGGGGAATTTTCTGAGAAAGGTCGAGAAGGGGTACAACATTTGAAAGGTAAATAAATAAAATAATTAATAAAAAAAGATGTTGAGGACCCAAGTTTTAGCCCTCTCCTGTAAGGTAACCTCATGCTAGTCATTTTTTTCTCTAGGCTGCTTATATTTTATGTACTGAGATGAGTTAAAACATGGTTGTTATTTTTCATCCCATTGCTATCAAAATCTATGATATATTAAAATTTTCAGAGTAAGCTATGAATAAGTCCATATTCAATAGCATTCCTTACTGAGACTGAATTAGAGTCTAGTGTCTTAGTATACTTTGAGAATTGATGAATAGATACTGGGGTGACTTGATTATGAATGGACCTTATCCAATATATTTGAATATTCCGTTTCAAGTTGGTGTACTATCTAGGAAGGATTAGGAGATACAGCCTTGTTGGAGTGGTGTTTCACTGGGGGTAGGCTTTGAAGTTTCAAATACTCTCATCTTGCAGATTACATATAAGCTCTCAACTATTCAGAGCCATGGCTGCTTGGGTGGGGCATGCTTCATGTTCTGGTGATCATGGACTAACCATCTAAAAATGTTAGTAAGCCCACAACGAAATGTTTCTTCTGTAAATTGCCTTGGCCATGGTATCTCTCCATAACAATAGATGCACCCGGGTTTTCTTCTTTTAAGTAGGAGGCAGAAGAACTCAGGAAGACAATAGTGTAAACGAATACCTTTAACAATAGCTATTACCAACCATAGCAGTATATAACACTATTGAAAAAACTCAAATGACTTTGACAATAAGCATTCATTTGCATGCTCCCAATTAGAAATGCTGAATTCAATTTGACCAACCAAACTTCTACAATAGGCAAATTCATTTCAGACTATGGATCAAGTGAGTTTGGCTTATAGATTGTGGCCTAACTTATTTTATAGTTGTTTAATCTACAAGAGAAGTAAGGGGAGTTATCAGTTTCTTGAAGTCTTCTATGAGAGATTTCTGGAGCATAAGTGACAAGCCAAATGGAAACCATTTAAGTCATCTGGTCCTATTTATGTGTCTCTGTCATAAATATCCATACCCCAATTACCAATGCAACTAATTTGCTTTGGGAGATACAACACAGGATTGGGGGAAAGACACTCAGTTCCTGGGAAAAGCTCCATAAACTGGGCCTGAGCCTTAACAAAGGAAAATATCACCGATTATGAAAACTCTCTCAGAATATGTCTACTATGTTGAAGACGAGAGAAACACAGTGTGTTTTGTTGATAAGAAGTTGCAGTTTAGTATTGGGAATGGAGGCCCCTAGGAAGCGCCGCTCTGGGCAGGAAGTGAGTGCAATGCAAGCAGCAGCTTTAGTTGCCTTTGGTGGGCTGGGTTTCTAAAAGTAGTTGCCTTCACCAAATGTTACACACATCTGAACATCCTTGATAATAAGCGACTGCTTTCTTTTTATGGGGCTCTCAACAATAATGGGTGAATATAGCAAGAGGTAGACACTACCTTGATTTCTAGTATCTGGGATGTGTGTGTTGAATTTCCAACCTCCAGTACACCTCAGAATGTAATTTTATTCAGAAATAGGGTATTTAAAAATGTTGTCTCAGGCAGAGTTTCATTGCTATGAAGAGATGCTATGACTGAGCCAACTCTTACAATGGACAACATTTAATTGGGGCTGGCTTACAGGTTCAGAGGTTCAGTCCATTCTTATCATGGCAGGAAAAATGGCATCATGCAGGCAGATGTGGTGCTGGAGAATGCACTGAGAGTTCTACACCTTAATTCAAAGGGAGCAGGAGATTTTCTTCTGCAGGCAGCCAGGAGGAGACTGTCTTCTGATGGCAGCCAGGAGGAGGCTCAAATTCCACACTGGACATAGATTGAGCACTAGGAGACCTCAAAGCCTACACTCACAGTGACATACCTACTCCAACAAAGCCATGTCTCCTAAAAGTGCCATTGCTCATGGGTCAAGCAATGAAACACAGGAATATATAAGGGCCAAAACTATTCAAACCACCACAGAGGTGATCTCAGTTAAATTAAGCTATCCATGTGGATTCTAATTCCATATGACTGGTGTCCTTTTAAGAATAAGAAGAGATGTCAAAGATGCACATAGGCAGAAAAGGCCACATGAGGGCATGGCAGGAAGATGACTATTTCATTTGTTTAATTTATGTAAATACTTATGATTATTAATAGAATTATGAAATATATATGTATATATATATATATATATATACACACATGTATATATATGCATATATATTTCAAATTTCTTCCTTTTTACTCATGGAAGAACTGTCTGGTAAGATGGAATAATTTTGCTATTATGATTTCTGCTAGCTTTGTTCAAAGATATTGCTTTGGTCTTTCTATATGTCACTTTGTTCCAAACTCTCTTTACCTAATATTAAGCCTACTTTCATATTTTTACTTATTTAAATAGTGAGATTGTGTATAGTTAGTCTACTGTTCCAACCAAGACTATGCTAGTGAAATTGTTAGCTCCTGGATTTCTAGACAAAAACCAACCATGCAAGCCAACCCCCCATTTGTAGGATGCGCTTATTTCTGTATAATGCATAACCCAACATAGTTGTTTTCCAATTTCCACAGTGAGATCATAGAATGTGGATTTGAGAATCAATATTCACAGCTAGGTTACATGAATTAATTGGATACAGCTATGGCACACTACTGAAACTGATGAGGCAAGACTTAGTCACAGGGAGGGATGCATACAAGAAAAGTCTTAATAGTGTCAGTATCTAGGAATAGAAATGGATTTATGAGTAAGATAGGATACTCCATATATGAATAATTCAGGAAGCTTTTAGAAGTGTGCTCATTCAACATACTGCAGTGAAAGGAACTGGAACTGGTGGGGACTGGATATCAGTTAGGCTTTTAGAGCAATTACTAGTAAGCATCCTGTAAATAAAACAGGCTTTCTGAGTTTCAAAATTAAAGCCAGTGTGTATGTGTTCTAACCTCCAGGCTTCTGGGAGACACAGACGTAATTACTCCTTCAGAAATTGTACAAATAGAGCTTTGTCTAGGGCTACATAAATTGTGCTATCTTTCAAGGTCCTGATTCCATTATAAACCATTTGCTGTCTATTTTTGTATCTTAATTTCTTTCTTTGTAAATTAAGGAACATTCATCTTGCTTTCTACTACACAATGAATGTAAATATCTCCCTTGAATTATCCAGAGGCTTGTGTATCCTGATGCCCCTGCCTGGATATATTTAAATGCCTTGAGTAGAAATATATAAAGCACCCAAGTATACATTTTATAATAATTGTTCCTTTAATAATTTCAATCAATATGAAAGTAAATGATGACTCTGAATTTCAAAGAGCAAGAATCATAGACAAATTATTATGCTCCATCTATTTAAACCAATGTCTGTCTGTATTTTTTTTCTGTCTGTATTTTTGAACTCGAGTTATTTCCATGTATATGTTTTGGTTGCTTGGCCTGACAGTGTCTGACAAATTATTATGCCCACTACTTACTAATTAAAGCCTTACTATGTGACAAGGACTCTATTAGGGACTTGTATTCTCTTCTCTTATCCTTATAGTACCTCTAAGAAAATGAGTCATTTCATGTCTTGTTTTTTAAATATAGAATTTTTGACTTAGAGAAGTGTACATATTCTGGTCAATCAAGTTTAAAGCTTAAATGCCAGAACCAGAAAACGAATCCAGGTGTAATTGATTCCTACATTTGTACCATAAAATATTGCCCCACAGGTGCCTTTCTTTTAGTCAGCTAAAGGCAATTTCATGCAAAAAAAAATTGTAAATATATTTAAATGTAAGGAAAAGACAAATGAAATGCCCCTGGCCTAAATTATAATGATTCATAAATAAAGAAAATTGTAAAGCAGCCAACGGAATTTAACCTTACTCTAGAAATAACTCTGATTCTAGCCAACAAGATGAAACCAACCATTAATAATGCAAGGTGACGTGCAAAGGAAGAACCAACCGACGAGAGTGATTCATGCAACCTCATTCCGGAAGACACGATCCACCAGGCAACCAGTGCCACGAGCTGGTGCTGGAGACACACTCTCCAAGAGCCAAAAATCACAGAGGTACTCTTTCTTTTCTTTGACTCTGACTCTGAAAAGTACTTGGCACATATAGCAGGATGTTCTATACAAGATGGCAAATGGTAATTGGGAGAAATTGGATGTTCTGCATAAATAGGTTTCTGGCGGGTCTATGACATTAGTTATCTTTGTATTCCGATTTATAAATTTTAATTCACGCTTAGCACTAAAGTAATTTTATGGAATAAAAGTTTTATTTTATATTCTAACCAAAACTACCTTATAAAATGTTAAAATATTTTTGAAAATGTATAATATATATAAATGTATATTATATGTGTACACACACATATATATATATACTCTCTCATTATATATATGTATATATATATTTATATATGTGTGTGTGTGTGTGTGTGTGTGAAAACCCACAACCTAAAACTTTGAGCATGATATTAATCTATATGTCCTTTGCATAAATAGAATCCTTTCCACATAAGTTTGGCTTCAATGTTTGCTAAATTTTAAACTACTGGAAAGGATGGATTTATCTTCACATTTGTAAGCCATCCTAGTTGTCTCACATGAGTTACTGACCAATTAAAAATGTGAATAAAGAGATCTATGACTGTGCCCATGTACATAATGAGTTGGCACACACAGATATCTGTGTATGTGTACATGGTAGCAGATAAAAAAATCATCCCAGAAGGTTATGTATAGATATATAAGCATGGGCATAAACAGTAACACAGAGACAGTAAATTCAGAAATATTCTAAACATCTGGATAATGTTTTTAATGTTCTATGGTGGTGGAACATGCACTTTAGAGATAAACATATCTGAATCTAAAACCTTGCTTTACCATATCTACCCTCTTCCTGTAGAATAATTACCTATTTTTCAAAATCTAAGCTTAATCTACCAGTTCACAATAATTCCTAGAGCTTTTGAGATTATTGCAGCATATAAACTTAGTTCATATAATTAAAAAGTAACTCAATAGAAACTTATTTTATTCTTTTCTTTAATCACAAAAAGAGACTATTCAATGCAGAACTAGTATATCAAAATCCATTTAACCCAATAAAGTATTAATTTATTCTATCCTCTTCTACAAATCTCTCAATATTTCCTAATATTTCTGCTATACTATAGACCAGTTAATATTCTATGAACATTTTGTGTTTGATTTGTATACTAGAGACCATGATATGACCTTCCAGTTACCTGAAAATAGATCTTCTATTATCCACCACATTGAACCCTCCACTTTTTTCAATTTCTGTCCCAAAATGTACTTCAACTTAGGTGACTGAGCTCTTCTCTTAGCCAGTCCTCTACATCCAGTTCTGCACACGAGTGTACTCTATTATGATATGGTTTAAAGATGAGAGTTCTGTTGTTCATTTATTGCCAAGGCTGTTATTAAAGGCACACAGTTTTGGAGTGAGTTCTCTTTTCCAAGCTTAATGTGGGTTCTGGGGATTGAACTCAGAATTGTGTGGCAATCTCCGTTAGCTGCTGAGGTATCTTGCCTGCTCTGAAAGTTCATCAAGGACAGATCTTTGAACTTCTTTAGCCTCCCTCAGATCCCGGGAGTCTCCTGATATGTATGCTCCAAAATAGACAAGTAATAATTATTTCTTGAATTATTAAAAATATTTATTTTCTGCTTTGCATGTAACCTCGTATGTCCAGGATTTTAACAATTGTATGCTAAGTTGTCTTCCTAGTGTTTGTATTGCTTTCATTTTATAATAGACTATGATTACAAACAGTCCATAAAATTAAATGGATGTGGAGAGATATGAAATGTAAAATTTAATAGACAGGCGTGTCTTTAAAGACACTCCAATCATCTCTTAGGACCATACACAGCAAGGGCCTTTGTAAAAGGCAAATGTGACTTCTCTATTAGAAGCAATATAATAGAGAAACCAACTAACCATTGAAATGACTTTCCATAAACAATAGAATTTTCTTTTTTTCACCTTTTATTGTGAACAAAAATATCTTTGAGAGGCTTAGTCCTTAACATACTTGAATTTCCACATGGAAATTCAAGTTCAGATTGGAACTTTTCTGATTTCTAGACTGTATTTATAAAAATCAGGAAGAAATATATACCACATGTGAAAGGAAAAAAACAAAAAAAAAAAAACCAAGAACCACCAAAACCACCACCACCAAAACCAAAAGCAAATGAATGAACAAACAAAGAAAAAACAAAAAGAAAGGGCTGGAGAGATGGCTCAGTGGTTAAGAGCACTGGCTATTCTTCCAGAGGTCCTGAGTTCAATTCCCAGCAACCACGTGGTAGCTCACAACCATCTATTATGTGATCTGATGCCCTAGCACTCATATAAATAAACAAAAAGAAAGGATCAATAAAGCTGAAATTAAATATATTCTCTTCCCACAAAGGAAATTATGGTCTTTATTCGTGACTATCTTCAGAAAGAAACAGACAGTGCTGGCAGCAAATATTGCCTGGAGGTGCCCACAGCTGCCTAAGGAAGCTACTGTTCACACTGAGCTCAATGCACTCTAGAAAGCTGGTGGACTACAGTTGACAGTGCAGCTTGGTATAGAAGATTGGTAAGGTGGTGGATGTCATGTGGTTTTATGTGAATTTTAAATAATGTAGATGGTGCTGGATAATTCTGAAGACAAGTGGCACTACTGCATGTAAATTGGAGAAAATACAAACTCATAAAAGGATGAGAAACTCAAGAAATGGAATCAATAGTGACATGAGACTACACTGTCATAGGTGTATTTGCATTTGTCAGAGGAGCCCATGGATTGGAGTGTACATGCCAGGGAAGACGCTAATATAGTGGAAATATAGTATAATATGATATCATAGTAGAATTTTTCCAAGGGGTGCTATACCCCTTTTGCTTTTAATTAACTGAAGGGTGTTTCTATATTCTACTCTAGCCCCTTCTAGCTCCCAAATAACTGACACAGAGACCTGGCATTTTGAGCTACAAGCTACAAGCCTAAACTTGGCAGACTCTGAGATCTTCTAACCCTCTAAGCTATTGGCGTCCCAAGTACAGGCTCCATGTTACTAGCAGTTTGATTCTCACCCTGGCTTGCTCTGCTCCTTGTGTGTCCTCATGGTGAATCCCTTGGTGACCTGTGCATCATGACTCCTCCTGGAACCTCTGCCTCATGGCCATCTCTTCTCTTCCTTCCTGGTGGTACTCTTTACCCCAGCCGCCATCTCCCTGGGACCCTCCCTCCAACTGGAATTCGAAATCCCACCCTATTCTGCCTGTCCCACTCATAGACTGAATTAACTTTTTATTAACCAGTTAGGAGGTGATGAAGAAGAATGTTTCCAAAACACTGAAACAGGTGATGCTTCATAAAAGTAATATGAAAATCCAGCCTCTACTAAAATCTTTTCTAGTATAGAAATCAGCACTTGAATAGTATGAAGACAATCAATCACATGGTGCACAGAAACATCACTCCAACATGAGATATATTTATATATCTATCTATCTATATATATATAATCAATATAATATAATGGGAAAACATGCAAATATAAAACCCAGAAGGTGCTCCTTGTACCTTCAATTCATTGTGTACACCTAGAATTCCTGAGATGGATTTTCTGTTAGTTTTGAAGGAGAATTCACAAAGAACAATAGTACATTTTTTATTTGTTTTCCTTAAGAATTTCTATGTTCTTTTTGTTTGTTTATTTTCATAAATTTTTGTAGCTTTTCTTTTCACCTAAAATAAGAAACCTGTATGTTTGCTCACTAGGAAAGTCCATGAATGTGCACGGTTATTATTACATGGTTATTTTACCTCTGTGAGTTATGGATGTTGTCTCATCGGCATTTTCTATTTTAGAATACATTTAGATATACAAATTAACAGAAGGGAAATACAGCAACTCAGGCCCCAGCGCTTTTGGCTGGAACATTTTGCTTGCTGTGATCACAGCACAGGGATGTACCTCTTTGATGCTAGCATCAGCTTTAATAATCATTGCCTGTCCTTATTTCCTTCAGCTTGCTCTCCTGAGAATGCTGCTTCCGCTACAGTTCCCTTAAATTGGGAATTTAAATTCACCCATTTTCCAACTAATTCTCAGGTTTATCCTTGTGAAATTCCTTTCTGCTCCCCTAACTACATGGCTTCTTTAGTGCTTGCTTAGCATGTGGGAACATGCTTGTTGTTGTTGTTGTTGTTGTTGTTGTTGTTGTTGTTGTTAAGACTTTGGTGCACCAGGCACCTCCATTTCTACCATGTTTAATGTGATTCATGACGTCAAGTGTGGATAAGAGTATTAACAAGGGACACCTGCAACCAACTGCTTCCTAGGTAGCCTTTGTGGTCTATGGGTATGAGCTTTGATACACATGGCATGATAACCCATAACCAGTGTCACCCTTCTCATGTAGACAGTGGCTGCCTCCCCAAGACTAGGATGTAGGAATCCGCATGGATACAATTAGCACTGCCAACGGCCAGTTGCCCTTTTAACAAATGGGTTGTGGAGTGGATGATACTATCCTTCTTTGATACAGGCAGCAGAGTCTGAATAACCTCCTGTAGTAAGAAGAAAATCTTTAAATACCTCAATAGGACCAGCCTAAAGACAGCAATTGACAGCCAACCAAATACCCCCTCCCCAAAAACCTACTACTTTTCATGCTACTTTTGATACCAAGATAAGAAAATGTGAGCCCATTATGGTGAGATGCCAATGCAGGTAGTCAAGTAGGAACCTGGAGACCGATACTGAAGCAGAGATCATGGAGAAATACTTCTTACTTGCTTGCTCTCCATGGCTAAGACATCTTTAATATACAACTCAGGAATACCTTCCCAGGGTTAGCAGAGCCCAAAACAGGCTGGGCCCTTTCACATTAATAATTGTCAACAAGAAGCCCCGCAGTCTTACTAGTGGCATTTTCCTCATTTGAAGTGGTGTACTCCTATTAGATGACTCTAGCTGTGTCAAGTTGACAATTAACCGTTTATCAATTGGATACACTGATACATTACTAATGAACCATAAACTTTCTTTTATTTTTATCTCAAGATTTCCTAATACCAACATTGTAATATAAAACACAGCATAAGTTTAAAAGTCTCTCTGTATTTAAAAGTTCATTATCTTTAAAATACTCAAAATCTCTCTAAAATTAAAAGTCTTTCAAAACCACCAAATCACTTATCATTAACTATAGGCTCTGTAAGATAAAAAAAAATAATAATAATAATTGGAGAAAAGACTGAAGGAAAGACAGTACAGTGACCAGGCCAACTTGTGTTCCATCTCAAGGGGCTTGGGGCACCAAGGCCTGACACTATTTCTGATGTTATGGTGTACTTACAGACAGGAGTCTAGCGTGGCTGTCCTCTGAGAGGTCCAACCAGTAGCTGACTGAGACAGATGCAGATACCTATACTCAACCATTGGACTGAAGTAGGGAATCCCTATGGCTGAATTTGGAGAAGAACTGAAGAAGCTAAAGGGGAGGGCAACCCCATAAGAAGACCAGCAGTCTCAACTAATCCAGAACCCTGGGGGTTCCCAGAGACTGAGCCACCAACCAGGCAGCGTACACGGATTGGTCTGAGGTCCCCAGCACATAGATAGCAGAGGACTGCCTGGTCTGGCCTGAGTAGGAGAAGTTGTGCCTAGCCCTCAAGAGACTTGAGGCCCCAGGGAAGGAGGATGCCTCCTGGGGGGGGGGGCATCCTCTTGGATGCAAGGAGGGAGAGGATTAGGATGAGGGACTGTGGAAGGGAGTCCTGGAGGGTGCAATGGGTGGAGTATAAATAAAATAATTTTAAAAATTACATACTTCTTACTTTAAAAAGGAAGAACAAGGGCGCAGTTGCCATCGCACCAAAGCAAAACTGAACTCCCTCAGTGTAACCTAAATCCTGTAGTTCACTATCCCACATCCAGGCTGACAGGACTTGGGTACCTACTTCTTCAGCTCTGACATTCACAGCACATGCAGCTTGTCTTATATGCTCAGTGCAGCTTCATTCCAAAGTCCTGGCATTTCTAATGACTGGACTTCCTTCTTCAACTGGGGCTGTACCTTCACCGGAAGCCTTCCCTGTGTGGTCTTCCTCTGACCCTTGTCATATGGTGCCAAGCCCTAACGTCTCTCCATGTCCACTTCAATCTTGAGGTCCCTGCTGCAAACATAGCTGCACCCCCTCCAATGGCTTCTCCACGCCTCTGACACTGTGAGGCCTCAGTTACTCTTCATGACCTTTCCAAGCTCTGAAAAGCTTGGCCATCCAGGAGATGCTTACACAGTATCAAGTTCAGCTGCTAGCATGAGTTTCAGCCTTGTTAACCTCTGAACCACATGTGGTATGTGGCCATACTAAGGAAATATAGAAGATTTTACCTCAAGGATTTTACGTTCTGTTGTGTACCTAGGACCTTCCACCAAAACACATCCAGTAGTGTTTTGGAAGACTTCCTTCCCGACAAAATTTAAAATTTAAAATTACTTGGAAATCTTTCAACTTTTTATCCCTAACAAAAAATTATTTCCCTAAAGTTTAAGAATGCCAATTGCTTGCATTTTTATATATTTCCTGAATCTTCAGTAAAGCTCTCACTTTGGTAGAACTTCTGCTGCAGGGGACCTAGGGGATTATAGCTAATCAAATTACTTTTCTAGTTACAATTGTTCTTTGCTTTTCAATATAACACTCTGGTTTCTTTTTACATGTTACTACTCATTCTTATTTCTCATTCTTTTAGTTTCAAGCCTTTTAAATATCATCACTCATGAGTATATTTCTTGTTTCTGGTCTTCTTACACTCTCCATAAGATCATATCTATTTTAAGACAACAGTCAACAACTCTAAACCAAATATCTTCCCACTTGTAGATCTACTAGACTTTTCTTCAGAGTTATAAACTCATATAGTAATCTGAGAACATTTATATTATATTTTCTATGTTCTCAGCTACTCAGGAACTTGAATTAGAAAAATTCAAATTCAAGACTTTCTTGTGCTGTAGAATCCAAGAGCAGTAGGGATGGATATTCATTGAGAAATTTCCTCAAAACAAAAAGTAAAAAGAGGGTATATAATTCATGAGTGCAGCATATACAAGGTCCAAAAAGAAAGAAACAATTCTTATTGAAAATATGTATTTATAAGTAACATTATATTGTTGTATATTTGCAGGTTGTATTGTATATATCTAGGTATACACAAAGACACATACACATATATGACACATATACAGACATATGTAGAACTTTGAACTTTTCTTCTTGCTCATAATATGTGATCTTGCAGATGTTCTCACACTAATTGATGAAGTCACATTGTTATAATTCCATAGGCTGTGAGAGCCAGATTTTAAATCTCTATAGAGCCAAAATAAGGGCAGCAAGAGATTGCCAAGATCTGTTAACTTCTTAAATTTTTAGGATAGTAAGACTAGACACATGAGAGTTCTGAGCCTCATATATGGAAATAGTTGTGGAAAACTTTCAAGAGAGGAAAACAGTATCATTTCTCTCATCTTCTATTTGTAGACTCCACTTGGGTTTCTCTTTGAATGAAGAATTGTCTCTCATTCTTTCCAAAGACTCACTAATTCCTTTGGGTGACATGAATCCAAAGCCTTAGATTTGGGGTATTTGTAAGACATTGGAATATAGGAAATTCTTCTTTCAAAGAAAGTTCCTATAATTTTTCCCCATCTTTATGGAGATCATGGCATCAGTAGATAAGAATGTGGCATTACATAGTCATCACTGCCTCTGACAAAGAGAGTCATCTCTGAATCTTATGTTGGAATTTGGATCCTTAAAATGAACACGACACTTAGCTAGTTAGTTTTTGTGCTCCTGTATGATGATTAAGAGTTCTTCTTCATGATTGAAAACATGTCAGATCTTTGTTTGAATCCTACTGAAATTAATTTAGTTTCTTTCATGACGGAGACTGAATTCCAAGTACAGTGTCCATTTCATTTGTGTTTGTTTTTTTCAAATGAAAATACAACACAGAAAATTGCAATATAGAAAATTTGGAATACTTATGAAATTATTCCATTGCAAGATATACATTACAACTATATGCACATTCACAATTATTGTCAGAGGATTAACATTGGGTTGAGGTTAAAATATCAAAATCTTAGATTTTAGAAATATTTACAAAGCATCTGAAAATACGGTAGATGTTGAATGCACATTATGACATGTCAATTTTGTTATTCTTATGTACTAAATAATATGAATATGGAAACAATTAGTTGAGAGAAAATGAGTCATTTAGTAGTCTACTTGATTTATTGATTATAAAATTTATTTTTCATATTTAATTTTTTCTAAATGTTTTAAATTGAATTTTTTCCTTTGGAGATTAATACAATTATTACCTTAGATAGATGACTTCTTGCATTAATGTAGCCTCAAATTTAAACCTCATATAGAACAATAAAATTCAAATTAAGAGAGTATAATCCAATATATATTATAAAAGATATATTCAAATACTACATGACTATACACATTTAGCCACTTTGTTAATGCTGCATTATTATTTAACAGGCAAGAATATTTTAACAGAATCAAAAAGTGGCATTTCAAAAAGGAACTTACGTTAAATAGTAGCATTGGGCATTTCAAATATTTGGAGAACAGTATACTTGATGTTAGCATTGATTCGTGGAAAAGCAACTGATATTTCCCAATGCTCTCATGACATGTAATGGTTCACAAGCTAATACTCTACAGTTTGTTATAAAATAAAAGGATTTCTTTTCATATAGCTTCATCCCAATTGCATGTCTCTGTAAGTTATGGAGAAAACTGATTTCCCAGAGTTGAGCAATCTCTTCTCAAGGCGTTTTCCTCCAAGTTTCGGTTCACTCTGTATGTTCACTGAGGCACTTTACAGCTGCTGCTCTTCTCTACAAGATTTGCCTGTTTCCCCATGTAAATGACATTGACTCTCCCACTTCACACATGAGAAAAACCAAGCGGTATGTGATCAGCTCCAGTCAGAGCGCTGAATTTAACGAGCTTTGTAATTATCCCTTCTTCTCCCAGGTATCAGCTGCTTTAAAATAGTTGTTCAGTTCTCCAACTTGCAGTCTTAGTTCTGGCTATTTGGCACACAGAAAAGTTTAGGTGTTTTGTAGAAATTTAGACAATTCATTTTCCAAGCTAATAGAGTTCAGTATGTCTCAGAATAGTGGAAAAGTGAAATGTCATATTCTGGTTTAACAGACTCAAAGAGAGGAGAAACTAAAATGGATATCTTTTAATACATCTTTACACCAGTATTTTTACAATGTAATTTGATTTCTCATTTTTGCGACAGTTTAATTTGCTTTATCTTGTTTCTACTCACTAAAAAATTAGTATCTAATCCATGCATTATCTATAGGATCAGTCTAATAGTGGGAAGAAAATAGCACCCCTTCAGCTTTCCTTAAGAATCTTAAATCAGCTTTATTTGAATTCATTAACATCCCTAGATCATTCTATTTCTTCAAGGCATAGAATAAAAAATGGGGCCATGCTCTTGTTTCAATGGAATTTTAAATAGCTTGTTTCCTACTAATCTGTGTATTTTACTATCCTTGGAGCGATGACCTAATATCAGGGAATAATCTACAACTTGTTCTTATTTATCCTCCTGCTCTACTACAAAGGAGATGAGCTCGCCACTGACCTACTGGCCTGTTTGCTTTTGTATGACTCTCTATAGATTGTCTGTGAGACATGAATAGAGAGATGTGCCAGCACACGGTATGGCTTTAGACTTCATTTTCACTGAGGGCTAAATTCTGTGTCTTACAAAGTTTCTAAATTGCCTTTCAAAATGCTGACCAGGATTTATAGTGTGCTCAGCAAACTCTTAATTGATGTCTGATAGAATATTAAAGACTCTGAGTACATAACCTTGCACATTTGCTTTTTTTTTCTAATGGTAAGATTTTTCAAGCCAATAAAAGACACTCTTTTAGTGAACTCTTCATAAACTCCACCTTTATCCAGTAACTCAACACAAAGAATGCCTTCCTCTGTCTATATTTGTGGGGTGTCTAATAGGATGTGTGCTTGTATATAATGCCATGTAATTTATTATCAAAATAGAGACATTTTGAAGGGGAAATATGATATTGTTAATAGTTGAATGAAGCACAAATGAGAATGGGTATTTCTAGGAAAATGGAGGTGGGGGAGGACTCTAGAAACAAGGTGTAAGACAAACATATTATGTATTTTGAAGTTTCAGTTTTGCTATGGTTTCCAGGATTTTTCAAGTGTCATATTCTCTCTCTTACATTATCTTTCTCTGTTTTCCCTTCCCCCCTTTACTTTCTCCAGGTGTATATACATCTATGTATATGCACAGATATTGTTATATACTACAGTTACTCATGTAAAGCCCGGAATTTACTCTTAAGGATTTTCAACAAATGAATAATTAGTCCTAAAGTTTTCAAGGAATTTGATATACCACAAACATTGATGTTTCTTATCTATTTTATAGACTTTTGGGTTATGCTTTATTGCACATGAGCAGTTATTCTAGGGCTAATTTATACTCTTAATTTTTCTTGTTATAGACAAAAGTATGTCTATTTCATTACAACCTTGTGATTTCTCTCTCTTTTAATTTAATAGATATGTAAGAGCATAATGTGAATTCTTGTATATGTTAAACAAGGTTCTTCAGAGGAAAAGAACTGAAAGACTAAATATATTTCTAAAAGAGAATCTTGTTTTAATATTTGCTTACATGATATGGCCTTGGAAGTTAGCAATAGTGTCTTCCTAATGGAGAGGCTGAGTAGCCAGTAACTTCTTAGCCCATGAGGGTGGAGACCTTAGCAATTCTAACCTGGTTGGATTTTTGAAGGGTCTTGGGTCTTCACTCTGTATTAGAAGCCTAGTAAAGCTTTGTTCTGCTGTCATTAAAGGAAAGTAGTTACTGTAGTGGCAGTGGAAATACTATAGATGAACTTACTGTAGAGACTCAAAGGGAAAAAGGAAAAATCCAACGCTTTTCCCTGGGCCTCTTTTTTTCTGGGCTGCTACAAAGAGATGCCATTGACATACAGGGTGGGTCTTATCCCATCAAGAACATACCTCTAGGTGTGCCTGTGATTCCTGCTTTTTAGTTTGACCAAGATTCACCATCCCACTATCTGTCTGGATGTGGAATTCAGAAATTTTCACCCTATTGTGTTGTGACTACTCTGAAATATGAGTTGAAATATAAGAGAAAATCATGGAATAAATATTACTTTACTTCTCTCTTTTATAACTCCAGTTATATAGTACACTTATAAGATTAATTTCAAAGAAAACATATTTTCCTTTGCCATATAATTTTTCTGTAAGAGTCACATTGACTTTTTTCTCTGAATTTTATCTTCTCATGAATGTACTATTTTACCCTGCTTATGTCATATGTATCATATCAACTTATATTGACAGACTGTTATACAAATAAAATTAGTACTCTTAGAGATGAATGAATTGAAATGAGATTCAGGGACTCCCTTGAAATGATTAAGTTCTACAGAAATGGAGACATTAAGATCTGAAAAAAGTGACCAATTATGTATAAATACCTAAATTAATCATATCCAATTTATCTTGTGCTAAGATGTGAAACTTGCACGTCTTTCCTTATGATAGCAGTTGATTATTCTCCCATATGGGCATTGATCTTTCCCTTTTCTTTCTCTGTGCACTGGCAGCTCGTGTCTTCTGTTTTTCCTTTTCACCTTGCTGTGTGCTGTCTTCTTAAACCCTACTTCTCTGCCTTGGTTTGCATACACCATTGGACCCATTCTGTTCTCCTATGCTTTATTGGAAACTTCTCAAGCTCTGCACGGACTTACTTCCTTGGGAATCAGCAGTAAATTATTTAGCATGTGTGAATATTGGGTTTCAAAAAGGATACCTGAATATGAGGCCAGTTTTTTCTCACCAAACTTGCCTTCCATTTTCAAATAACATTTGTAAAACAGAAATTTTATCTTCAAGAAGTGTGCTTTGAAAATAGTTCTTAATCCTGAGTTGCTGATCAACAACTAGGTCTTTAAGATTGAGTGCATAAAGTTTATGTCACTAACACTGAGTACCATAGGGATAAGATGCTGCTGATCTGACTCTGAAATGGGAAGGAGAGATACATGCAAGAGGATGAATTGTGACCACGCATCGTAAGGAATGTCTGTGTCCTGTCCTCCTCCCCTACCCATGAAGCACAGTAGAACTTTAAATAAGTGTGAAGAATTTTAGACTAAAGGGACTGCCTTACTCCTCTAAATGTGGTGTAGCCTGAGACCAGTTAGCTGCCTTAGCAAAAACTCTAGGACTAAAATGACATTGCTAGCAGAGTATATATGGTTGTCTAAAGCATTAGGATGAAGACCTGGAGACAGTTCTGTTCATTTCAAAAATTTGGAAGCAACAATATAAATGTCCTTTGCCCTGGGAAACGAGCAATGCATTAGTGAGGAAGGAGGGAGACAGATGGAAAGTTTACTCTGGTTAAGCAGCTACTCCTCTCTATAGACCCCTAACATGGTTAACCAGTTCTTATCTAGACTTTTATTGCAGCACTTCTAAATCTTGTGCATATGTGTGCATGTATGTGTGTGTGTTTGTGTGTGCATGGGTGCATGAGTGAGTGTCTTGGAGCTTTTTGATTGTTTGCTTGCTTTTTGAAACAAATACTCACTATGTATCCTTAGCTGTCCTGTAATTCACTCTGTAGACCAGACTGGGCTTGAACTCACTGGTCTTGAACCAGCTTCTGCCTCCTGAGCGCTGGGGTAAAAGACATGTGCCACCACACCTTGCTCACTTCAGAAATTTTATTTCCAATATTGTTTTGATTTTTTGTGCTAAGGGCATTTAAAAAACAGAAGTGAATTCTGATTAGTTTGGTGTCTCAATGACTTAATTGATGTCTTCAACACAGTAAGTATTTAAGTGAACAATCTGTTAGCAAATCCAATGCAGTTTTCCACATAGATTTCCCAGGGGAAGGAACCAATTGCTTGACTGGGGCTCTCATGTACAGCTTCCAAAGTTTCAGACTGACTTCAGTGAGGTAACAAAACATAAAGCAAAAGGCAAATGCCTGCCTCCTTCATGATCTTGGCTGCCATTAACACAGCCCAGTGAAAAGGAGCCAAAACACTGTCAACTCTCCTCCTGGAGAGGAAATGAATAGCAATAGGTAGATGCAGGGTTAATGGGCAGAGCTTCAGAAGTCTCTTTGTGTCTCTGCCTGCTACTATTTCTATTTGATATCTTATATAATCTATAGGCTATTGTCATTTTATCATGATTCACCTTGTGCCATAGCAGAGTCAACATGCTGATCCTGATTAATCTGATCACAAGCATCGTATTTTTTCTTAAGTCAAGGTTCCTCAGTAAGGTAAAGGATAGAAAATAAGTGGATGTTATATAGATTCTTTTGACTCTAAGTCCAGCTAAGCAAGTCTAGAGGCTGCCAAAATCCCTGGTTTATTATCTAAGGTATAAACTGTCTCGTCAAATAACCCTGGAGTGTATCTTTGTATGTCTTGATGTGAAAATGGCTGAAAGGCATCACCTCATTTTGCATTTCCAACACATCTCAAAGGTAAGCATCAGGATCTAGAGAAGCAACTATTGACAACGGAAAAAGAATAATAGACTAGAAGAATAAGAGCGAGTATTTGAAACAGCATCAAGGGCAGGTTTATATTAGAAAAATATGCATATGGGGCTGAGAACAGTAAACAGGAAGTCAGTGAGAAGAAAGTTGAAAGATAGCTTGACAGCCCCAGAATGAAGAGGGATTGAGAAGTGAGAGACAAACATTTGCTAAGGGATCAGGTATCATCATTACTGCTAATAACAATGCTCAGGGGGTCAGAACAAGATTTTAGCCAATCTGTAACTAGAATCGGGATTTCTCTTTTCATGTCTTATCTTTTTCTTCTAATTGCTAATCATGCTTATTAGAGCACTGTTAACAATTTCTTTGAAGACTTCCAATGAAGTGGATTTTGGTGCTACACATTTCCAGTAATGATGTCTACACAAACAGAACGTTATTCATCTAATTCATCTAGCGCTATTGTTCTTGTGGGTTTTCAACATTCCCTTCAGGTCTCTGGTGACTATGCAGGGACAGGTTAAAGACCATTTGGGGATTTTAAAGGTCCCATCAGTTCTATTACCCCTTGAGTAGAGGCCGTCTATAGTCATCGGCCTGATCTAGAGAAAGCGGTTTTCATTAAGATGATAATGTGAGTTTGGGTCTCCTGAACTTCTCACAGTTGTGCTGTTCTGGTTTTAATGTAACTCTGCTCTTTTGAGAGCCATTTTGAAGAGCGGTCAAGAACCTTGGCTATAAAATTAAGCAGTTTACACTGGATTCTGGCCAAACAACCTTACCTAATTGCTTAATCCTTCTGTGCTTCATTCAGTCACCCATCTAAAAATAGTAATGGCATTTTCATTGCAGCTCCACAGTGTTGTTATAAGGATTAAATGAGCCAATGCACGCAACATGTTGAGAATTGCACTTGTCATATAGTAAATCTTCAACAAACATTCCATTTTATTAGGTTTATCTTACAGGAAACAGCCAGAGTCTTCAACTACCATGAAGAGTTTCACAGTGGGCACCTGGGAAATATTAAATTTTCCCTAGCATTATCATGATGTTAAGTACTAGTAATTAATTTTTATTATTCAATCTTCCTGGACCAATTGGCATCTGCTATATTTTGTTTTGAATTATTTTGGTTGGGTTTAATTTGTATTTTGTTGTTGTTTTATAGTATCCACTCTGCAGAAATCCATTTGTAGTAGGGCCTGACAACTTCTTTATTATCACATTTTATCCAAATAAATGCTAAAGCACATGTCATCTCTTAAAACATGGAAAGATCCAGCGCATAGTAGAGTGTTATAATGTACTTGCCCAAATAAAACTGAAACAAGTCATTGAAAGATGAAGTTACAAGTAATATGAAAGCTTTGTGAGTGTCCAATGGTCAAATAAAGAAAAGAAGGAAGGATAATCAAAGCTCGGCCATATGCCTTCCATCAAATTTCAGTCTAAATTCTATTGTATAGTGTGTGAGTAGTTACAGGCCTTTGTCTTATTAAAACCTCCTGGTTCAGGGTTACTCAGGGGTATTTTTTAAATGCTATAGAAATAGAATTTCTTTGAAGGGTTTCTGGGACATACATGGTAATTTACTTAGGGCTTCCATTGCTGTGAAGAAACGCCATGACCAAGGCAACTCTTATAAAAGACAACATTTAATTGGAGCTGGATTACAGGTTCAGAGGTTCAGGCTATTATCATCATGGTGGGAAGCATGGCAGCATTCAGGCAGGCATGGTGCTGAAGAGCTGAGAGTTCTACATCTTGTTTTGAAGGCAAACAGGAGAAGACTGACTTCCAGGCAGCTAGAAGTGTCCCACCCACACAGTGACACAATTCCTCCAACAAGGCCAAATCTATACCAATAAGGCCATGTCTCCTAGTAGTGCTACTCCCATGGCCAAGCATATTTAAGTCATCACAGATGGCTTTTGTTATTACAAATGTCTGTAATTCACTACTGATAAAGTTTTCTTGAGAAGTCATGAATGATCATTGTTCAAAACTGTTATTCACCTGAGGAGGTAAAGATATTTTTCAAATGTATTTCTGATTTCTGATTTGATTCAAGTGATATAAATAAAAGAACTCATAAACTTCAGAAACCTGCTTTCTTCAAAACTTTAGTATTGACTGACATTATCACAGTAAAATTTCTTTGCAATGAAGGACAAAAAGATGGTTGATCATGTCACCTTTAGTAGTCTACAACACTCCAGGAATACAGAAAAGAAGGTAGAGCATAGTCTCCTTTATTTAAAAGAATAACTTAGACAGCCGGGGGAAGTAGCCTCCCTGTTTCCATCTGTAGCGGGAGACCTCTGCCTGGGTCACCAGGGCTCCATAGCCAAATAGTGCTGGGAGAAAGCTAGACTCCCAGGAGTGTGGGCAAGCCTGGCTGCTCGAAGAGACCCACCTGGAATCCCCAGGACACAGGGACTGAGGAGTGATCCTCTGGTTTCTTTCTGTGGCCGGGAGCGGATCTTGTGATACAGGGATCCATACTCAAACAGTGCCAGGAGAGAGTTGGTATTCCAGGAGTGCTGACACATCTTCAAGCACAGGCAAGACCACCACTTCTGTTCAAATTCACTGGATCAAGAAGGACCCTTGCAGAGCTATCAGGACACAGGAACCAAGGGACAGCTGGGGACAAGATCCTTCTGGTTTCTGTCTGCACCCCAGAGCTGACCCTGTACCACAGCGCTCAAACTCAAATTCTTCTCAGAGAAAACTGGTCTTGAAGGAGTATTGACACCAGGGCTTGCAGGAGGGACAAGACACAGTCAGAGAGTGTAAGACCAGCTAACACCAGAGATAAACAGAAGGCAAAAGGCAGGGGTAAGAACATAAGGAGCAGAAACCAAGGCTACTTGGCATCATCAGAACCCAGCTCTCCCACCACAGCAAACCCTGGATACTCCAACACACCAGAAAAGCAAGACTCAGATTTAAAATCCCATCTCCTGATGAGAATAGAATATTTTAAGAAGGAAATAAATAACTCCCTTAAAGAAATACAAGAGAACACAGGTAAACAACTAGAAGCCCTTAAAGAGGAAACACAAAAATCCCTTAAAGAATTACAGGAAAATACAATTAAACAGATGAAGAAAATGAACAAAACCATCCAGTAACTAAGAATAGAAATAGAAACAATAAAGAAATCACAAAGGGAGACAACCCTGGAGTTAGAAAACCTAGGAAAGAGATCAGAAGTCATAGATGCAAGCATCACCAACAGAATGCAAGAGACAGAAAAGAGAATTTCAGGTGTGGAAGATACCATAGAAAACACTGACACAACAGTCAAAGAAAACGCAAAATACAAAAATCTCCTAACCCAAAATATCCAGGATATCCAGGATACAATGAGAAGACAGAACCTAAGGATAATAGGTATAGAAGAGAGTGAAGATTCTCAACTTAAAGGACCAGTGAATATCTCCAACAAAATTATAGAAGAAAACATCCCTAACCTAAAGAAAGAGATGAATATAAATATACAAGAAGTCTACAGAACTCCAAATAGATTGGACCAGAAAAGAAATTCCTCCTGTCACACTATGGTCAAAACACCAAATACACAAAATAAGGAAAGAATATTAAAAGCAGTAAGGAAAAAGGTCAAGTAACATATAAAGGCAGTCCTATCAGAATTACACCAGACTTCTCACCAGAGACTATGACAGCTAGAAGATCCTGGGCAGATCTCATACAGACCCTAAGAGAACATAAATGCCAGCCCAGGCTGCTATACCCAGCAAAACTCTCAATTACCATAGATGGTGAAACCAAAATGTTCTATGACAAAACCAAATTTACACAATATATTTCTCCAAACCCAGCCCTATAGAGGATAATAGACGGAAAACGTCAACTCAAGGAGGGAAACTACACCCTAGAAAAAGCAAGAAAGTAATCTTTCAACAAACTCAAAAGAAGATAGCCACACAAATATAAAAATAACATCGAAAATAACAGGAAGCAACAATCACTATTCATTAATATCTCTTAACATCAATGGACACAATTTCTGAATAAAAAGACATAGACTGACAGACTGGATCCATAAACAGGACCCAGCATTTTGCTGCATCCAGAAAATGGACCTCTGTGTTAAAGACAAACACTACCTGAGAGTAAAGGGCTGGAAAACAATTTTCCAGGCAAATGGTCCCAAGAAACAGGCTGGAGGAGCCATTTTAATATCGAATAAAATCGACTTTCAACCAAAGTCATCAAAAAAGATAAGGAAGGACACTTCATACACATCAAAGAAAAAAATCTACCAAGAAAAACTCTCAATTCTGAACATCTATGCACTGAATGCAAGGGCACCCACATTCCTAAAAGAAACTTTACTAAAGCTCAAAGCACACATTGCACCTCACACAATAATAGTCAGAGACTTCAACACCTTACTATCATCAATGGACAGATCTTGGAAACACAAACTAAACAGATGTTATAAACCAAATGGATTTAACAGATATCTATAGAACATTTCATCCTAAATCAAAAGAATATACCTTCTTCTCAGCACCTCATGATACCTTCTCAAAAACTGATCATATAATCGGTAACTAAACAAACCTCAACAGATATAAGAAGATTGAAATAATCCCTTGCCTCTTATCAGATCACTAAGGATTAAGGCTGGTCTTCAATGGCAACAACAACAACAGAAAGCCCACATACACATGGAAGCTGAACAATGCTCTACTCAATGATAACTTGGACAAGGAAGAAATAAAGAAAGAAATTAAAGACTTCCTAGAATTTAATGAAAATGAAAGTACAACATACCCAAACCTATGGGACACAATGAAAGCAGTGTTAAGAGGAAAACTCATAGCTCTGAATGCCTCCAAAAAGAAACTGGAGAGAGCATATACTAGCAGTTTAACAGCACACATGAAAGCTCTAGAACAAAAAGAAGCTCATATACCCAAAAGGATTAGAGGTCAGGAAATAATCAAATTAAGGGCTGAAATCAACCAAGTAGAAACTAAAAGAACTATACAAAGAATCAATAAAACCAAGAGCTGGTTCTTTGAGAAAATCAACAAGATAGATAAACCCTTAGCCAGACTAACCAGAGGGCACAGAGACAGGATCCAAATTAACAAAATTAGAAATGAAAAGGGAGATACAACAACAGATTCTGAGGAAATTCAAAATATCATCATATCCTACTACAAAAGCGTATACTCAATAAAACTGTAAAATCTGGATGAAATGGACAATTTTCTAGACAGATACCAAATACCAAAATTAAGTCAGGATCAGATAAACCATCTAAACAGTCCCATAATGCCTAAAGAAACAGAAGCAGTCATTAAAAGTCTACCAACCAAAAAGAGCCCAGGACCAGATGGATTCAGTGCAGAATTCTATCAGACCTTCAAAGAAGACCTAATACCAATACTCTTCAATCTATTCCACAAAATAGAAACAGAAGGAACACTACCCAATTCATTCTATGAGGCCACAATTATACTGATACCAAAAAAGACCCAATAAAGAAAAAAAACTTCAGACTAATATCCCTTATGAATATCGATGCAAAAATACTCAATACAATTCTCAGAAACCATTCCAAGATCACATCAATACTATCATTCACCAAGATCAAGTAGGCTTCATTCCAGGGATGCAGGGATGGTTCAATACCCGGAAATCCATCAGTGTAATCCATTACATAAACAAACTCAAAGAAAAAACCACATGATTATTTCATTAGATGAAAAAGCATTTGACAAAATTCTACATCCCTTCATGATAAAAGTTTTGTAAAGATCAGGAATTCAAGGACCATATCTAAACATAGTAAAAGCAATATACAGCAAATCAGTGGCGAACATCAAACTAAATGGAGGAAAACTTGAAGCACTCCCACTAAAATCAGGGACTATACAAGGCTGTCCACTCTTTTCCTCTCTATTCAATATAGTTCTTGAAGTTCTAGCTAGAGCAATTAGAGAACAAAAGGAGGTCAAAGGGATACAAATTGGAAAGAAAAAAAATCAAAATATCACTATTTGCAGATGATATGATGGTATACTTAAGGGACCTGAAAAACTCCACCAGAGAACTGCTACAGATGATAAACAACTTCAGCAAAGTAGCCGGATACAAAATTAACTCAAATCAGTAGCCTTCCTATACTCGAAGGATAAACAGGCTGAGAAAGAAATTAGGGAAATGACACCCTTAACAATAGTCTCAAACAATATAAAGTATCTTGGTGTGACTCTAACCAAGCAAGTGAAAGATCTGTATGACAAGAACTTCAAGTGTCTGAAGAAAGAAATCGAAGACCTAAGAAGATGGAAAGATCTCCCATGCTCATGGATTGGCAGGATTAATATAGTAAAAATGGCCATCCTGCCAAAAGCAATCTATAGATTCAATGCAATCCCCATCAAAATTCCAACTTAATTTTTCATAGACTTAGAAAGAGCAATTCTCAAATTCATTTGGAATAACGAAAAACCAAGGATAGCAAAAACTATTCTCAACAACAAAAGAACTGGGGGAATCAGCATCCCTTACCTCAAGCTGTAATACAGAGCATTAGTGATAAAACCTACATGTACAGTGACAGGCAGGTAGATCAATGGAATAGAATTGAAGGCCAAGAAATGAATCCACACACCTATGGTCACTTGATTTTCGACCATCCATTAGAAAAAAGACAGCATTTTCAACAAATGGTGCTGGTTCAACTTGCGGTCTACATGCAGAAGAATGCAAATGGAACCATTCCTTTCTCCCTGTATGAAACTCAAGTCCAAGTGGATCAAGGACCTTCACATAAAACCAGATATACTGAATCTAATAGAGAGAAATTGGGGAAAAGTCTCGAACACGTGGGCACATGGGAAAAGTTCTTGAACAGAACACCAATGACTTATGCTCTAAGATCAAGACTCGACAAATGGGACGTCATGAAATTACAAAGTTTCTGTAAGGCAAAGGACACTGTAAATAGGACAAAACGGCAACCAACAGATTGGGAAAAGATCTTTTCCAATCCTATGTCCCATAGAGGGCTAATATCCAATATATACAAAGAACTCAAGAAGTTAGACTCTAGAGATTCAAATAATTCTATCAAAAAATGGGGAGCAGGGCTAAACAGAGAATTCTCAACTGTAGAATCTCATAGGGCTGAGAAGCACCTAAATTTTTCAACATCCTTAGTCATCAGGGAAATGCAAATCAAAACAACCCTGAGATTCTACCTCATACCAGTCAGAATGGCTAAGATCAAAAACTCAGGTGATAGCAGATGCTGGCGAGGATGTGGAGAAAGAGGAATCCTCTTCCATTGCTGGTGGCACTGCAAGCTGGTACAACCACTCTGGAAATCAGTTTGGCGGACCCTCAGAAAAATGGACATAATACTACCTGAGGACCCATCTATACCACTCCTGGGCATATACCCAGAAGATGCTCCAACATGTAATAAAGACACATGCTCCACTATGTTCATAGCAGCCATATTTATAATAGCCGGAAGCTAGAAACAACCCAAATGTCCCTCAACAGAGGAATGGATACAGAAAATATGGTACATTTACACAATGGAATACTATTCAGCTATTAAAAACAATGACTTCATGAAATTCACAGGCAAATGGCTGGAACTTCAAAATATCAATCTGAGCAAGGTAACTCAGTCACAATGGAATGAACACAGTGTATACTCATTGATAAGTTGATATTAGCCCAAAAGTTCGGAAAATCCAAGATTCACTTCACAGCAACTGTTGGCCTGAGAGTGAGGTCCCAGACGGAGGAGTTAGATTAGGGATTGAAAGAGCTGAGGGAGTTTGAAGCCCCATGGATGGAGCAAAAGTGTCAACTTGCCTGACCCCCCCCCCCCAATGCTCCCGGAGACTGGATCACCAACCAAAGTATACACATGGAGGGACCCATGGTGCTGGCCACATATGTGGCAGAGGAGGGCCTTGTTAGTCATCAGGGGGAGGAGAGGCACTTGGGCCTGAGGGTGTTAGATGCCCTAGTATAGGGGAATGCCAAGGAGGGAAGGCGAGAGTGGGTGGGTGGGTGGGTGGGTAGGGTAATACCCTCATGGAGGCAAGGGGAGGGGGCGATGGGATAAGGGGTTTCCAAAGGGGAGACCTGGATAGATGGAAACATTTTAAATGTAAATAAAATATCAAAAATAGATAAATAAATAAATAAATAAATAAATAAAAGAATAACTTACACTTTTCATAATAACCTTATAACCTTATTTAGAATCAACTTAAATATCTAGCAATAGAAGAGTGGGTAAAGCAAAGAAAGAGAGAGAGAGAGAGTGAGAGAGAGAGAGAGTTGAATATGCAGGCAATAATAATTACTTTTGTTGCTTTACTAACGTAGAATAAATGATTGGTAAGAATGCAACAGAAATCCCAGAAAAGCTAAAGATTTCTAGAAATCATTTAATTGTGAGTGAATTATGAGGCCACATTAACGTGTAGTAGGTGGCTATGTGAGCAACAAAAAATAATAATTTCAATAAAAACATGGAGTTTTTAATCATACTGAAACTGGGCAGAGAAGAAATGGATAGACTCAAAAGTAACTTTACGGTGTAAGAAGTGGAGTAATGGAAACACTATGGATCAGAGACGAGACTCCATCATGAAAACCTGTGAGTCATATACAGGGGTTATTACTAAAGCTGAGATTGGGTCCTCTAAGATATCCAACAGCATTAAAGTGTTTAAGGGAAACATACTGAGAGAGAGAAAGAGAGAGAGAGAGAGAGAGAGAGAGAGAGAGAGAGAGAGAGAGAGAGAGTGAGAGAGAGAGAGGGAATGAATCACAAAACCAAAGATGTTAATTTTCATAGATAAGAGCTCTGAGCCATTCTTATCTGACACATATTTAAAGGTAATTGATTTACAATTGTCGGGGTCATGAAGAAGAAAGAAATGAAGGAGGCTTAGGTGTCTTACTATATTTAATCACCAAATAAGAATATTCTGCTTATAGGGACTCTTTAGATTTATTTTTCCACTACCTTTAAAAAACTAGGCCCCTGTCATGTTTTGAGTGATAATAGGCCTCACTGAATAATCTATTTGAATGTTTGGTTCCCAGTTGGTGGACACTTTAGCAAGTACTAGGCGGTGTGGTCTTGTTGGACAAGTATGTCATTGAAGGTAGGCTTTATGTTTTAAAAGCCTATGCCATTTTGAGGTCTCTCTCTCTCTCTCTCTCTCTCTCTCTCTCTCTCTCTCTCTCTCTCTCTCTTTGCCTCCAACTTAAGGATCATATGTAATATCTTGGCTACTGCTCCAATGCTGTATCTACCTGACTGCTACTACTTTCCTCATTCTGATGGCCATGGACTTACCCTAAGCAACTGTAAGGAAGACTGCAATTCAATAGTTTTTGTAAGCCCTTTGATCACTATATATTTCACAGAGTACAGTATCTAAGATAGCTCCCAAGGCAGTAAGGTGGCTCTGTGTACTCCTTTTATCATCTAAGCTGACATACAAAGTGAACATTAATTTCAGCTTTGGAACAAGCCTAATTGGGCTGGAAAGGCGTAATTTGCCCCATGTTTCTGTGAGTCACATATTATAACAAAGCCCAAGTTGGAACTTTTTTTATTTTTTTCACAATGTTGTAAAGGCTTAGCTCCAGTAGTATTCTTGTTCTTGCTTAAGTCATTAACAATAGTTTAGTTCATAATTAAAAATAATATTTTAACTTCTATTCTTTAAGAAAATCTTTACAATTGTTTTGTTGTTTACTTGGCCTAGCTCCATCAGCAAATGTTAGAAATTTGATCAAAATAAAATTAATAATTTGCAAAGTATACACTCCCGAAAAACAAAAACCATTTCTTTGTTCCCTGATCCCTCCCTTTGAAGTTAAATAGATAAGTTGATTCTGTTATTACCACAATCCACTTCAGAAGAGAAGACTTAGTGAGTTTGTTGTGTTAAGTCTGTGCTTAGTTTTCATAATTAATAACTGAAAGTGATATCTGTGAATATATACTTCTTAGCGTATTATCTATGGTGTTCCCTATTGTCCGTGGTCTAAGTTCTAATTCCTCTCCTAGGAGGTGAACTAGGGAAATCTAGCAATAGTCTGCTAAGCATCAGGGCAAAATCCTTTAGACAGCAATGCCCTGAAGAATACAATGAAGTGAACTGATCAGGACTGGAGAACAGATTGTAAACTCTGGAATTATCTTCGTATGTGTAGGGACAGCCATTATAATAAAGCACGCTGTAGACGATTCCCTTAGATTGTAGCTTCATCTGTAACTTGAACAACTTCATTTCTGGAACGAAAAATGTCTCTGCTGAGACATCGCTCCTGCCATCTAAAAGCAAAGGCAAACCAACTAAAACACTACTTCTGAGTTAATTTGGGTTGGCGTATCACTGCCCTGGGTGGGAGCCTCTAGGGCAGTGGTTCTCTACCTGTGGGCTGTGACCCCTTTGGGGGAACGGATAAAGTGACCATTTCACATGAGTCACCCACGACTATCAGGAAACAATGATATCTACATTAGATTCATAACAGTCGTAAAACTACAGTTATGAAGTAGCAACGAAGTAATTTTATGGTTGGGGGTCAGCACAACAAGGGAAACTGTATTAAAGGGTCCAGTGTTTAGCAAAGTTGAAAACCACTGTTCTAAGGGATAAATAACTTAATGTGAAAAATCCCTAAATCATGTTACTACTTTTCTCTACAGAAGACAAGATATGTCTAGTCTTTGAGCAGTTAGTCTAAGTATCATAATAGACACGTCGTCTTTCTGTATGTACTGGTTGGTGATAGGGCACTGCCAGACTTTTGGCACATACCCGCACACGTGAACCTCAGTTTTCTAGCATTTTCTCTCTGTTAATGACTATTTTATCCTAAGAACTAACTGTATGGCTTTATAATAGAATGGATTATTCAGGAAAGATTTCCAAAGAAACAGAATTCTAGTTGTCTCATGAAACAGTAATGGGCAGGCATCTTCTGAACAGAAACTTGGAAGACATGCTGGTTACTTTAATGATGAAGATGAAGTGCTTTCAATGGCAGATGGAACAGAGAAAGGCTTAGAGACAGATGTGGAAAATAGGTTTTGGATATCAATAGAAAAAATTTAAATCTGCTTTTGAAAGGGATTAGTTTCTTTGAGAAATGTTCTTTATACACTCTGCCCCAAAATTAGGTAATTTTTCTCCAGAGCACTGCAGATACCAAAAATCCTAGACTAAAAAAAAAAAATAATCATTATGTTTTCCTAGGACATTTCACTGATGAGAAAAGAAGTCTAGGAAAAGCACAGATAATTTGAATTCTGTATCCTTTATTTATACACACACATGCATGAGACACAAATCTTGCCTTCCCTACTGTTCAGTTCCCAGAAGTAATCACTGCAATTTCCTTATCCAGTCCAGTTCTTCCTTTAGGTTGTGACTTCCTTGCATATATAAAAGGGGCTGCTATGAAAGCAGCTAACCAGAGATCTATCCAAAGCCCGTATGAAGATAAGATCCTGTGAGTATTAAATCCTATTTCAATATGTAGTCAGTGTTACATGAAACAAATATTGCACAAGAAAAATGGGGGAATTCATTCTGCCAAATAATAAATTATTCATAACACTTGTTTCAGAACAGATAGGCAAATTTTACTCAGGCATCATTAAAATGGTGCACTGTCCACAGTGATAGTTTTTTTTTTTTTTTTTTTTCAGTAGTAAAGACAGAACTTAACTTATAGTAGAATAAGCAAGCATGGAGATTTATGGTCAAGGCTAGGTTTAGGAAAATGGAAAGTGAACATGAAGTACAGAGGAAGATTAACCAACCTAACAGAATTCCTGTCTGAAGGAAAGCTGGGTGGATCAGTTATTACCTGGTGTAGTCGAGGTAGAGACTATATTTGATCAGATATAAAGAAGAGCAATGGGCCTGACGATACAAGACTCCTAGAAACACCAGAGACCCTTCACAGAAGGGATGCCTCTTCTGATACAAAGTCAAGGATTTCCTCAGCTACATAGCAAGTGTAGAGTCAGTTTCTGTCTCAAAACAGAACAAAACCAAGTAAAACTGAGCTTAAAAAAACCCACAAAACAAAACAAACAAAAAACAAAACCAAGAATGGGTAAGGAAAAGCCCAGGAGGTCTCCAACCCTACACACAAAACCGCAGACAGCTAAGGATTGTGGGGAGTGGCAGAAATAGTCTTCTCCAGGAAAGAGCATATTGATTGGTTATTCACACTGAACAGGTTAATGCACATACATAGACATATATGCACGTAAGAGCAATGGAAAAGGCAGCCATGGATTTCGGGGGAAAAGCAAGCAGAAGTTTATCAGAGTGCTTGGAGGTAGGACAGGGAAACAGGAAATGATGTCATTATATTATAATCTCAAAAATAAAATTTTAAAAGGGGGGGCAAAAGTTACAAATGATGAGACAGGGAAGATAGAAGATTCTAGCTAATCCACTTAGAATTTTGGCAGAGATGCAGCTAGGTCTCCAGGGCTGCCTTGTCTAGACTTAGCCGGAAAGCGTGTACCTAATCTGTCAGAGGCTTGGTGTGCCAGAGTAGGAGGATACTCACTGCGGGGGACCTCATCTCAGAGGAGAAGGGGAGGAGGGATGGGGAGGAAGACTCTGTGAAGGAGGGACCGGGCCGGGGAGCTGCTTTGGGGATGTAAATAAATTAATAGAATATGAATTTTGTCTAAGACTCTATGTGGGGTTTTAGTTGAAACAAGAGAGCTCAGGATAGCTTTACTAAAGCAAGGAGAGCTTCTTGAATATTCCTTAAAAGGATGGCAAATGGCTGAAGCTGTGTTCTGTTTGGAAAACACTTGGGTGTGGCACGAACTAAGGAATCTTGGTGCCATCTAGACTTTTAAACACAGCCATGAAAATGAACCGACGTGTCGCAACAACAGGGGGAATTACTCTTGAAGACAGTGTTGCTAGCCTTTTGTGCAGCTCCGCAGAAGCGTGAAACAGCACTGGAAATTAAAATTGGATTTAACTATAGCAACAAACACCATCATGTGGGGTAGATAGAACAAAGCTAACTGGGAGAGCAAGCTTTGCACAAGACAAAAGCTCGGTATCTTGGCAACCTTTCATGTTGGAGTATTTAAAAAAAAAAAAAGTATAATATTGTGCGGTTCCTAATGCATTCAGCTACTTGAGAAGTGATACTAGCATTATAAGGACAGATACGGCATGCCATCTTGACATCATTAACATTTCTCAGACACTGTTTGTGTTTGCTTTATTTTTTCTTGTTTAGTTTTGGTTGTTTCTTTTGTGGGGAGAAAAATAATCCTTTTAATTATATTTTCCTTGATTATTCAATCTGTGTTGCTTTACTGTCTTGTGCAATCTATAAAAAAAGAAATTGGAGAAAAATGTCTAATGCAAACTGGTTCTGTTAAAGAAAGGTGAAGAGACTATGACTGTAGTGTGCCATTGTCACACATGGATGTCTTTAGAAAAATAACTTGGATTCAATGCACTCATCTAGATGTGACTACATTATTAGTCTAGATATAATTGTATGACAAAAGGTCATGATAAACAAGAAAGCATGTAAGAAAACTTACATATTTAAAATACTTTTTCGGAACCAAACTCTGTGCAATGTTGGCTATGTATATAGTTAGATCTGAAAAAAAACAATGCTTGGCCCATGTGTGACTCATAAGCACAAAGTAAATAATAATTGATTGTAATTCTTACAATTTATATCTCTCAAAGATCATTTACATCTGCCTGAAGTAGGTTTAAGCTTTGTATATGTAATTCAATGCCTTTGGTGTTTTTCTGTTTATTTGCTTTTTTAGTACCTTTAAAACATGATCTCACATAACCAAGGTTGATCTAGAGCTTTCTGTATAACTGAGATTAGCACTGAATTTCTAATCCCCCTGCCTCAGCCTCCTGGATGTTGGATTACAGGTGAACCCCTTCATGACTGGTCTCCTCTGTTGAGTTTTTACATTTCCACTGTCCCTCCTCCACCAGGCTCTAAACCTCACCTGTCCAAAGCAGCCAAAGGAAATGACGGAGGTCAAAGTGAAATAAGAGTCACTGTATCTAACAGTTCTTAAAATTTGAGAAAATTCGACTAAGCATTCTTACACGAGGCGGCAATGCATCCCACTAACCTTCATGTAGGTTCTTCTCACTCTACAGTCATTGCAGGTATATTTCAAGTTAGTAAATCTAAACAGACATTACAGTCCTCTGTAACACTTAATATTAATATACATGTATGCTGTAAAATACTATAGTGGCTGTTTTTCTTTATTCTAGCCAGTTCCCCAATAACAACACAGAGAGAGAGAGATCAAGATTGATTTTCAACTTACAGTACAAAAACTAGGCATTATAATCGTATTCTAATCCTCTGATCTAAGCTGCTACTTCCCAGCACAAATCCTCCGGATACTTGCATTTTGTATTAGTCTGGCCCTCTAAGCTTCAGGTGTGTACTGTGTTGATATTTTCCCAGACTTCTACCCCCATGGCTGAATCTCTTCTTCCTCTCTTTCCCTCCCCTCCCCTAGCGGGCAGAAGTTCCGCCCTATTCTCTCTATTGCCTAGTTATTGGTTTTTCCAGCTTTCATTGACAAGGCAGATAATAAATGATGAACATTGTTTACACAGACTTGAGACTGGAGATTCTTTTCATAAGCATGACAATGCCATGTCCAGACTTCGACAAGATCTGAGGACAGAGAAATCAGCATTTGAATAACACAAGGATAAACTTTACACAGTGCACAATAATGTCCTGCCCATAGTCCTTTTTCACACCTTATTCATTTTTTACCTAATTTACTTTCTCATTTCATTGTATCACTTTCAAATGTCTCACACACAGTAAATATGTACTACATTGACAAAAGAATGATGGTATTTTCTTTTTCTGCCAGCAGTGAGAACACTCCTCACATTTATTTGGCCACTTGACTGTTTTCTCTCAATAGTACCCCCTAAACACTACAGTTGGCAAGTTTGGTCTCTAATCCTCCTTCCTCTCTATTGATCAGAGGCCCCAAAGACTTTTTCTTCTCCCATTTCTCATGTGGCAGGTGGTAGGGGTGCATGTACAGGTGACTATTGCTGTTTATTTGTTTACTGTACAGTATATTGATTGTGAAATATCTCACATTGAAATTGTATCCAATCTGTAGAGACATTTGGATAGCCCTAAATTTCTAATGTGTTAATTTTTAAAACTTTGATGTTGTATTTTCTCTCCTTTTCTGAACATTTAGATTTTAGAAAATGCTACTTCTGCTAAATTCTGTCAAAACATTTGAGTAACTACACATTCAATATCACACACACACACACACACACACACACACACACACAC
>CM052712.1:57796170-57918894 GCA_028551405.1 Uromys caudimaculatus | reverse complement strand
CTATTTGTTTCTTTCATATATATGAAAAATGTAAAACTACTCTCCATGGAAAAACTTCAACTCTGACCATCCCATCCTGTCAGGAAGAGCACCATACAGAGTTCTGCCACCTTCTTGCCCACCCTTTGTTCTGTAGGACTTCAATATGACCCATTCATGAGGGAGCTGAATGAAGGTGTGGGGAGCTGAAATGTGCAAATAAGGACCCACACCAGGCAATGCTGAATCGTAGGTGTGCTGTTTCCAGGTACTGTTTGAATCCCTTTTGTTTATTTTCATCTTACGTTCTCTTATTGTCCCTGCCCTAATGTCATTTTACTTCTGCCTCCTCTCCAACATAAGTCAGGCATTGCCAGTGGCCCACATTTTGATATTTTCCATCTTATCTGATTGAGCTTTGTCTTATTTTTTTAATATTTTTAATTTTATTTTTACTTATTCACTTTACATCCTGCTCACTGCCCCCCTCTGGTCACCCCCTCCCACAAGCCTTCCCCCATCCCCCTCCCCATCTCCTCTGAGCAGGTGAGACCCCCCTGGGTATCTCCCCTCCCTGGCACTTCAAGTCTCTGAGAGGCTAGGTGCTTCCTCTCTCACTGAGGGCACAGTATGGAGATGGGCTCCCTTTTCTTTAGCTTTCCTAGAATGCACTGTTGAGATTTTCAGATATTCTCACTTTCGGCTTTTCTGCTGTTGACAGAAAAATATAAGATGCATGGGTTTATTAACCTATGATGGCAAATCTCTTAACAATCATCTTTATTGCCTTCTCTCCGATGTTCTTTATGAGGCGTTGTAGAACACACATAAAAACACAAGAGCATGTGAGGGTACCTGTCCCCATGTCTCTGTCACATTAATTTATTTCTTCCTAACCTGGTGGCCGCTGGCATGTGGATCACTTTGGCATGCAAGTTCCCCACTTATTCTAGTAGCTGATATGGAAAACAGTACTCTGGCTTTAGATCTAAAGAGAGACAATTATTGATGGCTAGTCATCATAGCTGGATTTTTGAACAAACTCATTAATAGTTCCCTCACCTCTTTTGGGGCTGTTTCAGATCTCTTCTGAAATTCACAATTAGCTATTTTGGGCTCTCGGGTGTATCATTTGCCCCGTGTGTCATGTCTTTGCTAAGCTTGCCAAAACCTTTGTAGCAAGGTGCCGATGGGGGTCTCGTGATCTGTATCTAGTGATGCCTATTGCCCCAGGCGCTAATGTCTTTCCTCCAGTTCTTTACTGTATAATTATTATGAATATTTTTCTTGTGCTGACCTTTCCACCTGTTCTGCACGATTCTTTCAAACAAAGGTTTTTTCCCCCTTTGATTTCTTTTCAAAGGGATAAAAAATCCAGAAACAAAAATAAAGCTAGGATAATAAAACTAAAGTAATCCCAATTTTATTTTAATTTCAGTAAGTCTGTTCAATTTATGAACTTCCTTTTACAGGGCAATTTATAGCCTCTTGATTAATTCCTTCCTATTAATATGTTACTGTTGCTTACATGACACAGTTTTTTTTTTTTTTAGAAGAAATATAGTCTGCTTTTTAATTCCATTTTGTTAAATCTGTGTCCAACCCTCTCTTCCACGCTACCCCATTTTTTTTTTTGTTGCTGTTGTCTTGGATTCCTCTGGATGCTCTTCCCAGATAATGCTGCACTTCACTTGCACTTTGATCGTCTCTGTTCTCTTTTCAATCTCTTCCTCTTATCTCTTCTATCCCTATTTTCACCACAAAATGTTTCTCCAACCTTATGGAACCTTGACTTCCCTCCTGAAAGCCCTGTCTTTCCCCAGGCCCTCTTAAATCTTTGTTTATACCATGTGTAAGCTTTGTTGCCACCCTCTGACATAATGAAATGATATCTGAGCAACTAAACCTAAACCTTCTATAGGTTCATTCTGTTGAATATCCCTCTCTGTTTAACAGTATGACTTCATTTCTTTATTTAAAGCTCTATAAGATTCCTAATAAGTGCTTATTTTTCAAATAATAAGCAAGATGATCCTCTAGAAGCTAACAGATAGGTCCAGAGATGGAGTTTTTGGTTTGTCTCCCTAGCAACCTAGAAGCTTTCTGCTTGGAAAAGTAATATCACAATCAAACACACATGCACATTTTATTCCAGGATTCCTTGGAAGTCAGGTCACACACAGAAAATCCTATAAGAGAAAGTTGTAGAGGGTCTGCTGCACTGGTATCCAAGTTCAATGAATGATGGCCTTTTGTTCCCAGGTTCACTGCCTTCATCTCTAGTAGAGTCAGTCAACTTGACTTTACTTTTCCAGAGTAGATATTAAAACTATCTCATATTAAGGCAAGATGTTTCCTTCTTTTAGGACAGTGCAGTTTAGCTCGACATCCAACTAGCTCTATGTGAGACTTCAGGTCTCAGCATGGCATTTTCCAAGCTGATGTCCTGAGCTGCATGTGCTCACATTTGTCCCACAACATAGATATTTTTCCCTACCATGTTTTTGCCACACTCCTTCATGACTATTGGCCTCCTTGTATCAGAGTCAAATTTTGGGCAGCTTGAGATTATCTCAGAGACATACCTAGCATGGTGGCTAAAGGACCAGACCTGAGTCACATCAACTACATTTACTGTTGGATGAGACAGAAAAGCCTCTCCTGCCTCAATACCTAATCAGTAATTCAGCATTATTGGTAGTATTATCGTAAGGTATTTTGGTTTGTGAGAATCAAATACTTAGAAAAATTCTGTATCTGATTCATAGTAAACACTGTGTAATATGTTATCAAGTTTACTATAATCATGAAAATAATAATCATATTTATTATTAGTTGTAGGCATATTTTAAGAAAATCTAACATGATATCTTTCATACACTCATAGTCAACCCATGTTTACTGAATAAGCCAACTAATAATGCATGAGTGATAGTAAAAACAATGAACTCAGTCAAACATTCTAACAATACAGGACAAGGTTTGTAAACTTTAGATGGAATAATGGGAACATTTCATATACTAGACTGCTTTTTGCTTTCTGGCCAACAGAAATATCTAGGAAGGAGCAGCCCTTTGAGAGGAAAAAGAAATTTAAAATAGCTGGGCACTGATAATTAATGTGCCCTTAAAAGCAATCTCTTTTTATCTCCAGAAACTTCCTGTCTGGCCTCTTCCCACATTATACATCTGCAAATTCTTTAGCTTTTGAGAAATTTCCACCTTTTCCATGGCTTTATAAGAAAAGGAATCGTCTTTCATAGTCTACAAGCCGAATTCCTTCTTGGACACAAATCCTTTCCATTGTGCTCTCAGGTCTCCCTTTGGACCAAATTTGTTGTTGAATATTAGCACGGGTGTATGAATGAACAGCTTGGAGCTCTTGCTGTTTGCAGATCACTCCCAGCCATTCGCTTGTATGGGTCACTTGCAGTTGCTGATGTTGGATGGGAGAAACAGCTGACAATCCTCTCAATTGCTTTTAGATGTAGAAAAAGCAAGAAGTTTAAATGTTCCTATTTATTTCTTCTATAATTTATGTCATTTAATCACACATCATATTTTTCAGGAGATGATGGCTCTGTGTGTAAATATTAATTTTCCACAACCTGGACTTGACAGTGGGTAAAAAATTATATCGCTGTTGTAAGATGGCTGAGGCTTTTAAGCAAGTGTACTGTGCAGTCTTTTTGTCATGCTAAAACCATTTGCAGAATTGTATGCATAATAACAATAATTGGAGTTGAAAAATAGCACCCCTAGCTTCCAAACCTTTCCACACATTTTGTATAATTCATTTAATTTTCACATTAAGCGTGTGTAAGTACTGTTAGCATTTCAACTTTACATGTGTGAAAACTGTAACCGGTTCAAGCAACACAGCCATTAGTTACTGTTAAACATACCCTTAGTGAGTAGAATGATGCAAACAACTTTTAAAATTTAAAAAGAAACCAATTTTAATAAATCTAATGAGCTAAATTTTCTGATTTTTAATATAGCACTTTGTAAATGTGCTAGGGAGGAAGGGGCATATTATGGTATGCAGTTGCACAAAGAAGTTTTTTTTAACTCATCTTTCAAATATTTCATCCTGACTGCAGATTCCACCCCAACCCTTCCTCCTCCATTTTCCTGTTTTCCCGTTTCCCCTGCCCGTAGATCCCTGCCTCCTCTGTTTCCCCAAAAAAGGATGGAGAAGAAGAAAGAAAAAAATAACAACAGGTCTCCCAGTAATATGAACTGAACATGGCACAGTCAGTTACAGTAGGACTAGACGCAAGCCCTCATATCCAGGCTGAATGAGTCAACCAAGTAGGAAGAAAAGGGTTTCAAGAGCAGGCAAAGAGTCAGATGCCCTTCACCCTTTCATTCCCACTGTTAGGATTCCGTGTGCTCACTGAAGTATAGGCAAGTTTAAAAAAAAAAAGCTCTTTGGATTAAAAAGAAATAAACTGCCAAGAGTAATTATTGCAGATTACATCTAACACTGTCAAGATAATTTTATCATTATTATTTGGCTTACATTTAACAATATTCTTATATACTAAGTCTTATTATTTATGGCTTATACGAGGAAATTAAGGTTTGGAGCTGACAACACATTGCTAAAACACACACACATGCATGCACACGTGCGCGCGCACACACACACACACACACACACACACACACACACACACACACACTCCCCAGAGAGCTTTATTGGGAGGAGGATGAGTATTTTCACTTATTGAGGCCCATGCACAAAAGTTAAAGGAATAGACATTCATACAAGCATAAAGTAGAAGGAGGAAGAGCATGTTCTAACAGTCAGGACACTGGACATACATAAACCCCTGAGTTGATAGCAGATGCCTCTTCATGCTGTAAAATTGTTCTCATTGTGTAAATAATGTCATAAAATGTTAAATTTAACTTTAAAACACATTAAGAGACTTGCATCTGTATTTTTGCTTGACACTCCTGGGATTTTTTTTTTTTTGATTATTGTATATTACTGAATTTAATTTTATTAAAATTTCTAATAAGACTTCTAGCTATTTCCCTCAAATTTTTTATCATTTTTGTTATTCTAATCACACTGTTATTGGACACTCACAGCTCCCTGAGAAATCATTTGTTCTTCTACACACTACCAGCAACATCTGGCAGCATATAGGCAACATCAGCCCACCAATGTGAAGAAATCTAGTTTTTAAACCGCAGTGTATTATATAGCATTGGTTTCTTTTTTGCTGATCTAACAAATTACTCTCTGAGTAGTGGCTTACAAAGGAACAAATTCACTCTCTTCCAGTTCTGACATTTGAGCTCTGACATTCCCTGCAGCCATCTAAAATCAGGGTGTCAACAAAACTGAATTCCTCTGAAAGCCTCAGAACACAAGAGCTTCTTGCCTTCCTGATGCCAGGAGCCCCTGGCAGTTGTGTTCTCCTCTGACTGTTTTGTTTTTTGTTTTGTTTTTTTTCTTCTTCTTCGTTTTTTTAACTACTGGGTCTTTCTCTTATTTGTTGTTGTTGAGAAAAAAGTCTCACTCTGTAACACATGCTGGTCTGGGACGTACTGTGTAGCCCAGGATGGCCTTAAATTTATGGCAGTCATCTTGCCTCAGCCTTCCAAATGTTTCCATAACAGGCATGATATACTATACCGAGCTGACATCTTTCTCCTGACTGCATGCCTGCATCTAACAGAACTATTTCATTAAATCTTGAGATGACTCCATCTTGTCTTTATTCACATATGTAAATTCCCTTTGCTAGTCATGTAAATACCAGATTTGCAAGTTCTGTGGATAAAGATACTGACAACTTTGGGTGCCAGGAATCTGCATACTTTAAATCATAAAAATAAAACAATGAAGAATAGAAATATTTGGAACTATGTGTCTATTGCAGGATGCAGAAAAATACTGTATACATGAGAACAACTGAAATCAAATAATGAACAGTTTAGAAAAAAGAGGATTAAAAATTTATATGCATTTGAAAAGTATACTATATTGAATAAAACAAGAAAATGAAATATGAAATAATAAGTATGTAAGATGGGGTACATAGTAATAGATCATATTCTTGCTTATACATAATTTTTATTAACCAGTAAACAATGAGCAAATACAATAGAAATCTATTTTTTTTTTAAAAAAAAGGAAATTCAAGGGCTGATAAACATCATGAAAATGCATTGACCATTAGTAGCTAAGAATGAAAACTAGAACAAGGAAATGCCACCTTACTTATTATATACAAAAAAAGCTCAAAATGACTTATGATCACAAAATATTTATAGAACACATGTGACCAGCAATAATCTTAAATAACACAAAATGTATGCTGAATAACTTGGGAAAATTATAGCAATGAGCCTTAAAATAATACATTATCTCAAAGACTACATTTCTAGAATTTGTCACACACAAATGAAAATACCATTATTTTCACTAGAATATATATTAGACAAAATTGAATAGTAATGCATATAAAATCTAGCCAGATGATTGCTGGTATGAGTTCTATTGGGCTTTTACATAATGGAAAATGTATTGCTCTAAAAAATGATTTTGCAAATGTTATTTTTGTGGTGCTGGGGATTGATCTTCTGGCCTCATGCATGCTAGGCACGTATGTATCTACCACTATATTCCCAGCCACTGGTAGTGTTTTAGAATATGGGTTATAATAGTTTTAATCTGTAAACAAGAATTCTAAAGATTCATCTTGGGAAACATCATTAGAGAAATATGAATCATTCCTTGTTTATGCAAAATATACTGTGAACGCAACAGGGCCCCGTGAAAAGTTCTTATTCAGGACACTGTCTCCCTAAGGTAGCATCTGTATTTGCTCAACCTGAGACTTGCAGTTCACAACCCCTCCTCAGTGTGCCCAGGAACAGCCATTAATTCCACAGAGATTTGAGAAACTGCAAAATTGTGCTATAGAAAAAATGCTAGTAAGCATTAGAAGTTCTGAAGTTTGTATGTGTTGAGCATTTCATATTTTTCATGTACATCCTACACATGTGTATATTTTACAGATGCATACAGCTGTATCTGCATTTTATGTTTTTAAACTAAGGATCAATTTGATATGGCCTTGGGCAATTATGATCTGTGTAAACTACTAGCTAAGAAAGGTCTTTAACATAACTAAGTGATTATAGGATGTCAAAATCATAATATTTTACTATATGTGAAAATTCTATTAAAAGCAAATATTGGTATAATGTCTATAACGTTTTATTGAGTAAGTGGTGAGAATTCTTCCATTATATATGTTTGTGATTGATTCTGTGTAGAACAATATAGCTGAGCTATCTGTAAAGAGATCAGATCACCCATAAAGACTAAAGTATTTATGCTTCAGTCTTTAACAGCATTTGTCAAACTCTGATTTAAATAAAAAAATACATACACATGTTTCTCATATAGTTTTACATGTGAATTTGGTCTTAGTAAAGTTTTGATTTTTAGTGTATGGTACTTTCTAAAATTTTCACAGTAAATAAATATTACAGCTGTCTTTGGGAAATCAAGGTAACTCTTTGGAGGATTTCTAAGAATATTGTTTCATTAGTTCCAAATAGTTATCTATTGTTTGAAGAGGTCAACCCAGAGGAAGAGGCAGGTTTAGTCCTGCTGTCTTTCCCAGTGTCTCACCCTGTCTCTAACTGCAGCCTTGTTCCCTGTTCCTCAGTCCTGTGAGTATACTGAACTCAGTCTGTCATCAAAGACTCTGCACTTGTTTTTCCCTGGCGAGTCCTTTCTTCAGAGTTTCATATGGCTTCCAACCTTGTCATTCAGATGTTAGCATGACTGCCATCTTAGGAGAGAGCTTTCCTGACTCCACTGTGTAATGTCACATGCTCCTATGGTCGGCTTCCACCACTGGGGTCTGGTTTATTTTCTCTATATACCCATCACTATCTGTTTCTTTCTGTTTGTCTTTTTCTATTCTTTTTATGTGTTACTTTATTAAAATTTAAAATATGTGAAATTAGATCTCTTGTATATCTGTTTTACTTAGGGTTTTACTACTGTGAACAGACACCATGACTGAGGCAACTCTAATAAGGATGGCATTTATTTGGAGCTGGCTTACAGGTTCAGAGGTTCAGTCCATTATCATCAAGGTGGGAACATGGCTGCATCCAAATGGGCACAGTGCAGCCTTCATCTACACCTTCATCTGAAGGCTGATAGAAGAAGACTGGCTCCCAAGTGGTTAGGTGTTGCCTGTGCCCTGGAATACTTACTGCCCTACCCTACCTGCCCTTGGGGACTGGAGGTGAGGTGGCACAAAGTCAACCACACCCACCCTGTGAGGAGGTGAGAAAAGCTGCAGCAGGCTCTAGAACATTGCTGCAAGCTCCTTTAATCCCCTCTACCCTTTCTCCATTGGTCCCAAGAAAGCATCTGTTCTAAAAAGCAGTTCCTGATTGGCTGGCATTGTCTGCACCAACAATCCTTGCTCTCCCAGGCAGTCCTCAATTAGGTCCTCCTGCAGGATATGCTTTTGTAGCTGAGCAGCCCCCAGCGTTTACGTAGAGGCAGCCCTAATGTTCCTGCTACAGGTAGGAGGAAGGGCTCAATGCCCACCCCCACAGTGACACACTTCCTCCAAAAGGCCACACCTCCTAATAGTGCCACTCCCTAGGCCAAGCATATTCACACCACCACAGTATCCTTTTCACTACTATCTCCTATAAGATTGTGTACCTAGCGATTAAACAAGCAAACAAACAAAGAAGAACAACAAAACATTAACATAATAAGAGCCAATTCTAGTCAGTGGTAGCTATTTACTTATTAATAAAATCCTAAGAAACTCAAACAAAATTGCATCACAATGGGGATATCCCTAATAATTCAGCAAATTATCTAAATTAAATTAATTCACTTATTAACACTTGAACTGAGCCACTGACAATAAAAATGTTAATGATTTTTAGAAAAGATATGATGCATCCTCCTGTTTGCTGATTAGAAATATATGACTCAAAAAAAGAACTGAAAATCAGAATTCCTTTAGGAGTTACATAAATGTGGGTCAACTAATGTTTTATAGTCTTGAGTTAATATTTTGGTAACAAGTTAAAATGTATGAATGCATATGTAAATAGCATCAATTTCAGACATTGACTAAATATGTAATTGGTAAAAAGATACATGGGAAATATTACTGTTTTGAATATATAAGAAAATGAGAGAGGGGGGCCTATGTAAAATAATTATTATAAGGATAAATGAGTTATCAATTTAAACTCACTACACTTAAATGACGAGATTTATATTACGAGATTTATATGCCCAAGTCCTACCTGCTAGTGGGAGAAGTTTAAAAACATTTGAAGATCAAAACAAACATTAATGTTTTTAAAAGTTAACCCTTAGCTGGGGTGGGTATCTGAGGGTACCCAAAGAAAGGAGGAAAGCATAGTGTTACATCAAGATCAGCTTAGCCCTTCTTGGGGATTGGGGTAGAGAGTGAGGAGAGGCCACAACAGCTAGTCTGCTCCAGACCTGTGGGTGAGACTGAGGAACTGGATTTAGATGAGAGGAATGGGATATGGAGACCTGAAGCTTGCCTACCTGCTGTTCTGGTCTACTAGCTTCTCTGACAGGCTTAGCTGGAGTGCCTGGTGAAGTTGGGGGTTGGGATAAAGCAATAAATTGGGGGAAAGACGGTTGGAGGGAAGATCTGTGTGATCTATCATCTGCTACAAATGGGGGCATAGCAGGAGGGGAAGCCTCAGTAGCTGGTCTGCTCCAGCACTGAGGATGAGACTGGGGTATTGAATTAAATGGGAGGTGTAGATTTGCAAATCGCCTGCCTGCTTTCCTAACTGGAGTAGCCTGAAGAGTCCCATTGCATGCTGGTAATTCATGATGTGAGTGGTGCTAGAAAGGAAGGGTGGAGAATGTCTGTGTGATATGCTGGAGACAGGGGCCTAGTGGGAGGAGAGACCGCAGCAGGTGCTTTGCTACAGAGTTGTGAGTGAGCCTGGGGGATTTGGATTTGGGGGTAAAGAGGGAGAAGTGCTGATCTGCAGTTAGTCTTCCTGTTTTTTTATGGCTGGAGTGAAATCATTTTCTTCTTATATTAGCTTCAATTGACTTTGTTTGCTGAATCTAATATACTCATCTTTCCAAGAAAATGTCTGTGGATATAATCTCAGCCTTTGAATTCCAGTTCAAGAAACTGTGATTAATGTTAGTGTTACTTTAGGATTTTACTTAGTCAATAATGGTTTGGAAACTCTGATTCTGAAACAGAAGTAGAAATCCATTAGTATTTCCTTATTAGCTCATTATGATCATTTAGAAGAGGTCCACGCTACTGCTTTATTAATGAAATTGATAAGGTCTTTAAAACACGTAAAACCTTACAGATAGATATTCAGCATGCTATTGACCTGAGATACACAAGTACTAGTGGGAATTATGTAACTGTGTTGTTCTTGGCACAGTCACCAAGAAAGCACTCATTTATGTCAATTTCATTATAATATTGTTGTTAATTACAAATAAGAGTAATATTGGAGCATTCTGTGATGTGACTAAGTGCTACATATATTATTAGCAGCATTGTCCACAGAAATGCCCTGTTTTTCACTACAGAACTGTAATGGGAGGATAATGCAACTCTCCTTTTATTTGCCAAAGGTATGGACAGGAACTGTACAAAGAACCCTTCACTCTGCAGACAAGATACAAGATAAGTGGCATTAGTGTAATCAGGGAAAGAGTGCAATAATTGAATGCCCACAGCTGCTCTCTTAGGGTCAAGGAAGCTGTCTGCATTTGGAACAGTTTAAATTACTGCTTCTCATGTTCTACTTTACTTCTGGGATCTTGAGCTGTCATTATAACACCTTTCACCAGACTGAACTTGCAATTGAAAATAAATCAATCTCAAGGTGATTGAAATTACTACTGCCTGACTTCTCCCACTCTTCATTCCACCAGAAGCTGGGACTGGCAAAGGGGAGAAAATTAACTACATTTTTTCCTTTACTGACTAGCCCATGGATTATTAGAAGTGTTGGCTTCTGATTCCTGTATTTATTGTATATTTATTGTGTTTTGTAATAATTTAATATAAAAATTCCTTTTGAGTCCCAGACCATACAATTCAAAGTAGAAAAAATTTATATATATATATATATATATATATATATATATGAAATATTAATAGAATCTAATTATTTGATTACCGTGGGTTTAATATGGTTTTATATAAATATGAATAGTATGGATAATTCTACTTCCAAACATGCACTTTTTATTAACTATACTTGCTTAAATTTATTTATTTTCTAAAGCACAAATATATCTACTCTAAGAACAATTGTTTTTGCTCCTGGTAATTTTATGTTATTTTTGCTTTTGAAGACAATGAAGAGAAAAAACTTGAGCTTTTCCTGACACACAGCCGTTTTTGTCTTTCCCTCTTGTTCATTCCTTTAAGGACAAGCAACTCACATTTCCTATCATCCCTCTCATTGTTTCTCTATCAAATGTCTTCCTACCATTTCTTCTCATATTCACTCTAATCCTTGTCATATTCAGCATCACAATTCCAATAGCAGACCACTAATTTTCAAACACAACTTTCTTTTCTTTATATCTGGATACTTCTACTTTTTTCCAACTTGAAACCATATTTTATCCTTATAGTTCCTTATTGAAGATGTGCTTATTCTCAACGTTGTTGGTAATCTTTACTGCACTAAAAACCACTTATGTCTTCAGCTTCTATCTCCCTGTTATTGGGTATTAACCTGTAGAGACCACCTCTAGTAGATAGACATGGCCCCAGTGGAGGGATTGGGCCACCACCCATCTAAAACTATTTCACCTAAAATTGCCCCTGTCTAGAGGAAATACAGGAACAAAATTGGAGCAGAGGCTGAAGGAAAGATCACCTAGAAACTTTCCCACAGCGTGATCCATAGCATTTGCAACATCAAACCATGACACCATTGCAGATGACAAGATGTGCTTGCAGACAGAAGCCTGGTATAGCGTCTTCTGAAAGACTCAGCTAGCACCTGACTAATACAGATGGAAATACTCACAGCCAACCATTGGACTGAGCCTGGGGACCCCAGTGGAAGTCAGGGAAAGGGCTGAAGGACCTGAAGGGGATTGCAGCCCTGTAGGATGGACAAAAGTATCAATTAACTGGACCCCTCAGAGCTCCCAGGAACTAAACTGTCAACCAAAGAGGGGGAGGCCCATGGCTCCAGGTACATAGTTAGCAGAGGACTGCCTCATTTGGCATCAGTTAGATGGAGGTGCTTGGTCCTGTGGAGGCTTGATGCCCCAGTGTAGGGGGATGCTGGAAAAGTGAGGTGGGAGTGGTGGGAACACCCTTTTAGAGGCAAAGGGGAAGGGGATGGGGTGGCAGGTTCATGAAGGGGAGACAAGGAAGAGGGATAACATTTGAAATGCTAACAAATAAAATGATTAATAAATACAAAAGAACATTTATTCTTGGCAATGGGGTTAAGCTATGTAAATGAATGCTATAGTTTGATGTGGGATTGAGAATGTCTTGCCAGAGTCTTTGCATGAATTTAATTCTATGGCAAGTAGGAAAAGGATAGACACTAAGTCTGATGCATGGAGAGTTAAGACTGTTGAGAGGTGACTGGAATAAAGCGACTCTCATGATAGACGGGGTCATGGCTGACTATGAAACATGCACATGTGAATTCCCGGCTTCTGGGTGTGTGATGCCTTTTTCCTCTTAGGACTCTACCAGCAAGAACGTCATTACAGGATGGGAACTTCTGAACTTCAAGGACTATCAGTGAAGTAAGTTTATCCCTTAAAATAAATTCTAAAGTAAGTGTCCAGTCTTGAGTAACTATTTATAGTAACACCAAATAACTTACACAGCAAACAAACAGAAAATACTGAAAACAACCCTGTCCTATAGAGGTTCAGGTAAGAAGGATGAGTTATTGCATATAGCATTTCTCAGGTAGAATAGATTATTTACATGGGGGGCAGAAGATGGTACTAATATCTGTGAGATACCACTCTTTTATGAAAGAGAATTGAACACTTGTCCCTGGAAATTATTTTTAAAAGATCTGTAACTAAAGCAGCATAAAGTGGCCTTGCAATGCAGTAGAATCCTCTCTAAGGCTATTCATTTCTTTTTCTGTGATCTTGTCTTCTCTATGTTCTATTTAACAACACATCTCCTTCTTCTTCACTGGTATTTACCCAGGCCATTGTCATTCAGGTCAAAATGTTCCTCCCTCTAAAAGCACTTTTTATCTTCACTACAGACGATGATGCTTTTATTGTTGGTAGTAGATACAATGTATTTGCAGTTTCTGACCTAGCAGTCACCTTTTAGAATGTTACTCTTGTTAGATTTTTCATTGAAGTGTAAACTTTGAGGCAGATTATAACATTTTCTAAATCTTTTGTTTCCTTCACTGATGTTTGTCTTAGTTAGGGTTTCCGTTGTTGTGAGGAGACACCATGACCAAGGCAACTCTATAATGACAACATTTAACTGAGGCTAGCTTACAGGTTCAGTGGTTCAGTCCATTATCATCAAGAAGGGAAGCATGGCCAGGTGAGCATGATGTTGGAAGAGGCTGAGAGTTCTAAATCTTGTTTGAAGGCAAACAGGAGAAAACTATCTTCCAGACAGCTAGGAGGAAGGTCTCTCAAAGTCCACGCCCACAGTGACACACTTCCTGCAACAAGGCCACAAGTCCTAACATTGCCACTCCCCTGGGTCAAGCATATTCAAACCACCACAATGTTTGTGTGCGTCTGTCTCTAAGATGAATTGTTATATTTGATAATTTTCTTATGCTTGTAAACTACCTACTATATATGCAGCATCCCTCCTTGGCTGTTACATTAAGTTAGCATGCCATTGTTCTTGGATCCATTTCAACTGAGCAGCAGCAACTTGGCTATTCAACAACTGACAACGACAACATAGCTAGACATACTTAATCCTTTTTTACATTTAAGTGTAAATATGATTTCTGCTGACTTCTGCATGACTTAGACAATAACTTCAATTACATGTTGAGAGGATATTTTTTGTATATTAAAGAAGTTGTATCAAACTATTCTCAACATGATAATTATACAAATGTATTCATGTGTGTTTCACATGCCCATATGTGCTTTCTTGTGGATTCCAGAAATTGATATTAGATATCTACTTCACTCACTCCATTTTAATCTTTGAGAGATGTCTCTCACTGAATCTGGAGCACATTGATTTGGCTAGACTGGGTAACCACCAATCCCCAACTATCCTTTTGTTGCAATGTGACTGTAGGTCACTCCGCAGGACCTCACTTTTTAATGTAGGTGCTGAGAAATGAACTCAGAGTGCCTCACAATGCAAACACGACTGATCCATCTCCTCAGTTCTGAAAATTATATGTTTAAAGTGTAAAACATATATCCCTATCTATCTATCTATCTATCTATCTATCTATCTATCTACCTATCTATCTCCATTGTAAAATGATTACCACAACCCAATTATTAATAATCTAATATCTCAACATAAGTATAACTTGAATGTATGTTGTAAGATTTAAGTTCTATCCTTTGAAGCAACTTTCAAATATATTATATTACTAAACATCATCACTATTACTTTGTAGTAGTTTATGAACTAATGACTAAAATGTGTAGTTTTCATATACAGAACATAAATTCTACAATATTTAAGTACTAATAAAATAATTAGGAATTAAGTATATTAAAGGTTATTATTTAATATATAATCTATAGAGATTGAGTTCCATGCACTCAAGAAGACATTTAAGTTTTCATGTTCAAGTAACTTTTGATGATAATAATTAGCACTTTAATTATTTTTCTAAAATTTTTGTGTGTGAGCAATACACACACACACACACACACACACACACACACACACACACACACACACACACATCCACATGAGGAGCAAGTCCTCTACAAGAACAGCAAGTATTGTTAATTGATGAACAAGCTCTGCACCCCAGTAACCAACAACTCTCTGCTTTCAAAGATTTATATTCCCTAGACACTTTGTGCTAAAAGAGTAACAGGAAAAATCTACGATAGAAAGTGTTCTCCAAAAATATTCTGCTGTTGTGCTGGCATACGTACTACTGTTTTGCAGAAAACAAAACATTAAATTATTTTAATTACAATAGAATTTTAATAAGTTTTTTGTAATTAAAATAATAAATGAGATCATTGTAATCAATAGGAGAATGTAGATCATGGGAAGTTGGCTTTACAAATGTCTTTCTGAGTTATAAAACAGCATCATATTTGTATTTCACAGAAAATACATTCTTTTCATTTACTATAATCTTAACTCAATGTCTGCACTCATTCTAATTGCTACATTTTGCTTTTCCACAGTAAATAATTCAACATGACTAAAACACATGACTTATGCCTTTAAGATTTTTCTAGCCAGGCAGTGATGGCGCAAACCTTTAATCCCAGCACTTGGGAGACAGAGACAGGCAGATTTCTGAGTTTGAGGCCAGCCTGGTCTACAGAGTGAGTTCCAGGATAACCAGGGCTACACAGAGAAACTCTATCTCAAAAAAAAAAAAAAAAAAAAAAAGATTTTTCTAAATTTTGGGACATGTTATGATTTAATATGTGCACCTTAACTATAAATTATTTCTTATTATGGAATATAAATATTTAACTCTTGAGTTTGAAATCAGTGACTAGAATACATCTTTGTAACACAGAATAATGTTTTGTTGTTGAGGAAGACTGAAGGAGAAGTTGGTAACTGTGTCTTCAACATATTTAGGTAGAGGGTTCATCCCAATGAGACTGAAATGTTTATAAATTAATATTGATAACAATTTGAATGCCATATGTTACATTCTCTCTCTCAGTGAGGACATTAATGAATAAATGTATAGATAAGTAAATGAAAAATACATGAAAAGAAAATTCATTATAAATAGATAGATAGATAGATAGATAGATAGATAGATAGAAGATAGACAGATTATAGATGAATGGATAGATAGATAGATGATAGATAGATAGATAGATGATTGATATATAGAGATAGATAGATAGATAGATAGATAGATAGATAGATAGATAGATAGAAGATAGACAATAGATGCATGGATGGATGATAGATAGATAGTCATATAATATAATATGAGACATAATGGAGATGACAGTAGCACTCTAGTTTATCAGATAGAATTCTCATCATTGTACACCCCTACAAACATATACATTTGTTACTTTTACTCACTTGTAAGTATATTTATTTTTCTCTTGGTTCTTATAAACAAGATGAACTCTTGTATTTCATATTTGCTTTCTCTGTGCTCTTATCTTCTCAGGAAAGAGAGTTAATTTAGTTAAAAATCACTCTGACCCTGAGTCATAAGTAGTCAAAGTATGCTCTCCTCACAATTGTTTCCCTGTCTCTGATCCCATTAACCCTTTTATCCCCCCTTCTAAATGAACCATCTACAATATGTTTAATATAGTTTAACACATATATAATTTTATTTTGAAAGCTTAATTTTATATAAAAATTTTAAAAAATCATTAGCTGAGAATTTCATACATGTTTACATGTATTCTGGTCATATCCATCCCTCAATCTTCCTCCAAATCTTCCAATATCTCCCTAATCTTCCAAACCAGCTTCATTTTCTTCCTTTAAAAAGATAAATAAATGAATAAGGCACTGAGTCCCAAATTAGTGCTATCCAAATCTGAATGGCTTGAAACTGTCCAAGGAAACATAGTCAACTTACTAGGGGCTATGTTACTGAAAAAATAAAATCCTTCTGCCCTCAGCAGCTATCAGTTGTCCACAGCTTCTCAGTTAGCGGAGGAGCTTCATCAGCCCTTCCCCTATCTATGATGGCATGCTGTCAGACTTGATCCTGTGCAGATGCTGTGTCGGCAACCATAGAAACTGTGAGTTCATGACAGCAGCAGCCCTATCGTGGCTAAAAAGACACTTTAAAAAAAAAAAAAAACTTTACCTCTATTTCTTACAATCTCCCTGTTTTATTTTCAAAGATTTTTGTTTTCAGAGTCATAGAACTAGGATGATGCATAAATATCACATTTAGACCTGAGCATTTCCATAAATACTCATTCTCTACACTTGAACATGTTGTGAGTCTTTGTATTAACCACTGCCCACTGCAAAAAGCTTTCCTGATGAGTGCTGAGATCTGTTCTGTCTTATGAGCATAGAAATTATATGTCACGTATCAGTTTACTCTGAGATTCGACATTCTATACAGGAGAAAAGTTCTTTAAGACTCAGGATGGTCCAAGGAGAGGTGAAGCATTCCATCATCCTGGGAAACTCATTAAGGCTCAGCAGGTAAATGACTGACCCTGAAGTTCACCAGGGTGCACTAGGCCTCTCTCTCCCCAGAGTCGTACAAACAGTAAGACCTGCTGGAAATACTCCTAGGCAAGCCCAGTAACCCAGAAGAGGCTGGATAAGATGAATAGGCTAGAAGAGGCGGACCAGCCAAGCTGCCTGTTATGGGTACTAACTACATTGACTGAAAACTGCAATTGAGACAAACTTTTTAGAGGAGACCTGAATTACCTAGTAAAGATACTCTTTGACACAGTTTGCTAATAGGGAGTAATGTAGTGACCTCCAGTGCTGTAGTTCACCCATGCTGGGGTACGTTTCAGGTGAAGCTATCCTTGAGTCATTTCTTCCTGTATATACCTTTTTATTCATGCCACTGCAAGCAACCCCAATACAATTGGTTCACAGAGTTGGACTATTGCCGTCATCTTGCTTTTGTATGTTATTGGCTCTGTATTGGCATCCGTGGACGTTTGTTTATGTTATTGCCAGGATTAGTATCACAACAGTAAGAATTCAAAGGGCAGTTTGATAATACGCCAACATAGCAAAGACAGTAAAAAATTCACCGCTAGGGCCTATTTTCCAAATCACTTAAGTAGTTATATTTAAGAGTATTTTCTTGAAACTAACCAGGCTCTGTTGTCTAGTTGATCATTTATCAAAGCTGTAAAATATGAGGAAGCCCCCATGCCCTGGTATCTGCCAGGTCATATTTTGAAATGCTTCAGAAATTTTCTCATTCTTCATTCATCACAATTATAGCTCACCTTGTCTTTTAGATATATTACCGAAAACAATCTGAAGATGTGACTAAGTAACATTTTGTTATTTCTAAAATAACAAAAGGTTGTAGTGGTGCTGCTTAACATCACAATAACAACCCTTTTTGAATGAGTTAAATAATTCCCAGATGTATGAGAAATCAAACAAATTTAATACATCATTTATGCTTAAAAAGCTTATATTTGCCATCTGGGACATATTGTCTATATGAGAAAAGAGGAAAAGAGAAACATGGAGAAAAAAAATACCTGAAAACAAAATAGTAGAAATTATACTCATTGTCTAGCTAGAGAAGGATTATATGAAACTGTGTGATCACTGGGTTGATCAAAGTGGAGCAGTTCTCAGGTCAAAGACAAATATCAACAAGGAATCTGTGAAATGGTGGCAGACGCTAGGGTGGAAGGTCACAGTATCAGGGAGGAGGGACGAAATGCTTGCTTCTTTAGTTTTTGCTCTGTTCATTGTGTACAGAGAGAATATTTGCTGATTGGGGCTCCTTGTGCTTAAATCAATGACATGATGAGAGTGGAGCATGGATTGCCTCCATGGCTTAAAATGCCAAGTTCATGGTCAAGAGCTGCAGCCAGCGCTGCAGAAGCCGCCTTGACAATTCACATGCACTGAAAGGACTCACAGATGCTTGTCAGTATTTAGAGGAGCTATCATTTTATCTACTTCACATAGTCATCATCTCAGGAAATAGGGTCCTTCAAAATCAGTCTGGCTATACTTTACCCTTTGAATCCATCTGATTTTGAAAAAATGTTCTTAAAGCAATTTCTATCATGTCATGCTAAAAATGAGCCCAATTTGAAAGGTAAAAACTTTTCCAACAAGCTTCCAGTTCAATTTACATTACTATGTTTTTTAAAACCTTTATTAAACAAAATAATGAACACTAATATTGGTTGTATTACCTATAAAGTTTATGTAAAAGATAATATACAGTGCGAATATGCAATGCATAAACTACATATCTACATAGGTATAGGTATAGATATAAATAGATATAGATGATATAGATATACTAACCTTCACACACATGTGTAAAACTGTGTTTTTGTCAGTTTTCTTACTTTAATGATTATTCATGGGCCCACAGTCTCAGCTTAACAGAAACAACATTTTTGTGAGAGAACTACGAATGTACTAGTTGAACACATTCCAGTGGAAGGGCATCACACCAAAGAGTATTTGGGAAGCACAAAACCTGTTTTGTCTTTGAGAGGAACACAAAATAGGTAAGTATGGAAAGGTGGTTTGATCTGGGAGAAGATAAGATCTGAATGTTATTAAAATAGGTTGAACTAGATTCTCAAAGAACTAATATATATATATATATATATATATATATATATTCAATTTATTAACATTTTAATTAAATATATTTACATTATTTCCCCTCCCCCACCCATCCTTCAACCCATTCAATAAGCTTTCCCTTCAATTTCTCCAAGTCTTCCTCTTGACTCCCCTCAAAGTGATGACCTCTTTTTATTGTTATTATTACATATGTAGAGGTGTATATATTAGCGACACAGCTAGAGATAAAGATGATAGAGATATATGTATAGTACACAAATACAACCTGCTAAGCCTGTTTAATGTGGCTTTGTACATATGATTTCAGGACTGATGACTTTTCATTGGGTAACCATTTAGCAATCATCCCTAGGAGAGAATTGTTCTACATTTCTCAGTAGTTATCAGTTACTTGTGGTACTTCGTCTGAGGGTAAGTCCCTGTGAAATTTCCCCTTTCAATATTAGCATGTCTATTGATATTATCATTCTGTAGGTCTTCTTTAGGCAGCTATATTGCTAAAAATCATGAGTGTGGCTTCCCAGTCATTTGTAGGAGACAAAATTTCACAGCGGATTTCTTGATCCTCTCTTACAATCTTTTCACCTCACCATCCTTAATGTTTCCTGAACTCCAGGTAAAGAAGTTATGTTGTAACCCATAACCCCTAAGGAAATAGAAGCAGTCATCAAACACCTCACAATCAAAAATGCCTAGGGACAAATGGTTTCAGTGCAGAATGCTACCAGACCTTTAAAGTAGAGCTATTTCACAAAACAGAGACAGAAGGAACACTGCCAAACTCATTCTATGAAGCCATAGTCACCCTGATACTTAAACTACATGACTCAATAAATAAAGAGAATTTCAGGCCAATTTCTCTTATGAACATTGATGTAAAAATACTCAATAAAATACTTGCAAACTGAATCCAGGAACACAACAAAAACATCATCCACTCTGGACAAATAAGCTTCATCCCAGGGATGCAAGGTTGATTCAGTATATGAAAATCTATCATGTAATTCACCATATAAACAAACTGAAAGAAAAAAATCACATTATCATCTCATTAGATGCTGAAAAGCCTTTGACAAAACCCCAAACCCCTTCATGTTAAAAGTAATAGAAAGAGATCACTGATACACGGCACATATCTAAACATAATGAAAGCAATATATAACAGGCAAATAGCCAACATGAAACTAAATAGAGAGAAACTTGAAGCAATTCCACTACAATCAGGGACTAGGCAAGGCTGACCATTCTCACCCTATCTATTCAATATAGTACTTGAAGTTGTAGTCAGAACAATAAGAGGAGATCAAGGGGATACAAATTGGAAAAGAAGAAGTCAAAGCACTACTATTTTCAGATGATAGGATAGATGATATAAGCGTCCACAAAAATTCTACTGGAGAATGCCTACAGCTGCTAAATACCTTCAGCAAAGTGGCTGGATACAAAATTAACTCAAAGAAATCTGTATCCCTCTTTTATACAAATGATAAATGGGCGAGAAAGAAATTAGGGAGACAATACCATTTACAATAGGCACAGATAATATAAAATATCCCGGTGTAACTCTAACCAAACAAGTGAAAGACCTATATGACAAGAACTTCAAGTTGCTGAAGAAAGAAAATGAGAAAGATATTAGAAGATAAAGCTCTTCCATGCTCATGGATCAGTAGGATTAACATATTGAAAACGGCCATCATACAAAAATCAATTTAAAGGTTCAATGGAATACCCATGAAAATTCCAACACAATTTTTGATAGACCTTGACAGAGCAATTCTCAACTTCATATAGAAAAATCAACATGGGATAGCACAAAAAAACAAAAACAAAAACAAACAAAAACCCCCCAACAATCCTGAACAATAAAATCATTTCCACAGGTATCATCATTCCTGACCTCAATGTATACTACAGAGCAATTGTAATAAAAATGGCATGGCATTTGTATAGGAACAGACAAGTTGATCAATGGAATCGAATCAAAGACCCTGAAATAAACCCACATGCCCTTGGTCACTTGATTTTTGACAAAGAAAAGAAAAATCATACAGTGGAAAAAAGAAAGTATCTTCCACAAATGGTGCTGTTCTAACTGGATGTCTGTATGCAGAAGAATGAAAATAGATTGTACCATATCTATCTGTATAAACTCAAGTCCAAGTGGAACAAGGAAGTCAGCATAAAACTGGATACACTAAATCTAATAAAACAGAAAGTGACAAATAGCCTTGAACTCATTCATATAGGAGACAAATTCCTGAACAGAACACAAATGGCTCATGCTCTAAGATCAACAATTGATAAATAGCACCTCATGAAACTGAAAATCTTCTATAAGGCAAAGTACACAGTTAATAGGACAAAATGACAGCCTACAGATCAGGAAAGGATTTTCACCAACCCTACAATGAATAGAAGACTAATATTAAAAGTTTTGAAAGAACTCAAGAAGTTTAGACACCAACAACTCAAATAATTAAAAATGGAGTACAGAGCTAAACAGAGAATTCTCAATAAATGAATCTTGAATGGCCCAGAAGCACTTAAAGAAATGTTCAAAATCCTTAGCCATCATGGAAATGCAAATTGAAACAACTCTGAGATTTCCTCTTACACTCATCAGAATGGCTAAGATCAAAATATCAAGTGAAGAATGGATAAAGAAAATGTATCATATCTACACGATGGAATACTATTCAGCTATTAAAAACAAAGACCTCATGAATTTTTCAGGCAAATGGGTGTGACTTGAGAATATCATCCTGAGTGTGGTAACCCAGATACAAAAGGACATGCATGGTGTGTACTCACTTATAAGTGAATATTAGCCACAAAATAGAGGATACTCGTGCTATACTCCACATACCCAAAGAAGCTAACCAAGGAGGAAGGCCCAAGTGAGGATGCTTGAGCCTCAATTAGAAGGGGTAATAAAATATTCATAGGAGGCAGATGGAGATACAAAATTGGGTGAGAGAGGGGATGGGGAGGGGAACGGGGGTATTCAGGATCAGGTGTGGCCAGGGACAAGAGAAATGGACAGATGGCCATGAGAATGAATGGAAATCTGCAACTCATGGGGGGTGTAGGTAGTGAACATCTCGAGGAAATGTCAGAGACCTTGGAGAGGGGAGGCACCCAAGAATCAATAGGGTGATCTTAGTTGTGACTTGTTACATTGGGGAGATAGAACCTGAAAAGACCACCTCTTTTAACTAGGCAGGAAACTCACTCAGAGGAGTGGTAGGCACACCAACTCTGCCACAAAACCTTTGACCCAAAATTTATCCTGTCTACAACAAATACAGGACTGGGGTTGGAGAAAAGACTGGGAATGGCCAAGCAATAATCAGCCCAACAAGAGACCCATCCCATGAGTAAGCACCATTAATACTATTAATGATACTCGATTAGGCTTGCAGATAGGATTCTAGCATGGCTGTCCTCTGAGAAGCTCCATCCAGCAGCTGACTCAAAAGGATGAAGTGACCCACAGTCAAACAGTGGTTGAAGCTTGAGGACTCTTATGGAAGATTTGGGGGAAGGATTGTGGACCATGAAGGGGATAGGAATTCCACAGGAGGACAAATAGAGTTAACTAAACTGGACCCTTGTGGCACTCAGAGACTGAACCAGCAGCCAAAAAGCATACATGAGCTGGACCCCCCCCCCTCACACACACACCACATGCACACATATAGCAGATGTGCAGCTTGGTGTTGTTCTTGTGGGTCCTGAACAACTGGAGCAGAGGCTATCCCAAAAGCTGTTGACTGTATGTGGGATATGTTCTTTTAGCTGAACTGCCTTCTCTGGCCTCAGTGGAGTCTCTACCTTTTCAGAACAGGAGAAGGATGAGGGAAGGATTGTAGGAGGAGTTAACTGGGTGGGGTGGCAGCAATCAGGATGTAAAGTGAATAAATAAAAAAAGAAGTTATGCTGTATGTAGATTTATCAGAAGTTATTTTGTGTGTAAATGTATCAGTTGGGTCTGGGCTCCACATGATTTATTGATTTCCACATTGTGACACTGTGGTTTTCTCTAATGGCCTCTATTTTCTATAAAGTGAAACTTCTTTGACAGAGGGTGAGTACAACATTCATCTGTGAGTACGAGCATAAATTTTAGAATGCAATTAGGAATGATGCTAGTCTAGTAAAGGGACAGTTGTGTGTTCTCTGCTAAGGTCTATGATTTCACTAGCTCTAGTAGCTCACCAGGTTTCTAGAAAAAGATATAATGTCTTCTCTATTGTGTGGGGCTCCAGTTTAATTAGACAGCTTTTGGCTACTGTAAAGATATGAGTGGCATCACTGCACCTTTAGGAATACCTTTCCATGTTGTCAGGGTTAAAGTTCATTGGTAGCAAAGCAGGAGAGGAGAATGTATTGCTTCTTCTCTTGACAGCTTGCATAGTACCTTCTGATATTATGAAATCTAGACCTCAGAAGGAGGCTTTTGGGTTATATCCAGCTCAAATACTCCAAATCCTATGTTTGAAGTCTGAAGTGTGTTTTACAAGAGGGGCTTACTTTCTACCTTTGAGAGGTAACCAAAGGCAACATAACTAAATAGTCTACATTGTTTTGAGTCATGTGAACTCCCTTGACAAGAATTCAATGAAGATTTCTTTATGACTAGCACTGGAATTTTTATTAGATAGTCCATGGTTCTTGTCATTGTCAGCTCAACTGGCATAACTTCTCTCTCTCTCTCTCTCTCTCTCTCTCTCTCTCTCTCTCTCTCTCTCACACACACACACACACACACACACACACACACACACACACACACACACACACGCATGCACACACACACATACACACCCTCACCATGGTATAAAGTTTCAGGGAAGTATATAATAATATGACTCTTTGAGGCTTTATCAAGTATCCCTGATATCATTTATCCCTCCTTCCCCTCTTTCTTCTATAATGACTCTCATTAGAGACCTTTTTCTATTTGCCTATTTCCCCATTCATATCATATAATACTACTATCCCCACTCTATTCCCCCACCAAGGTTGTTAGCATTTTCTCTAGGCTTCGCTCAATAGTTACCCAGCAACAGCTAGGTACAAGCCCGGCTCACCTTCTCTCTCTCTCTCTCTCTCTCTCTCTCTCTCTCTCTCTCTCTCTCTCTCTCTCCCTCTCTTTCTCTCTCTCCTTCCCCTTTTTCCTTCATCCCCACATCCCTGGCAGGCCTCTTCTCCTCTTTCTCTCTCCTCTCTCCTGTCTTTTTCTGTCCCCCTCCCTCCTCTGCCTCTACCCTGTTCTCCAGGTCCCAAATAAACTTTTTTCTATTATGCCTGTCTCATGGCATGACTCTTAAGCAGGAAACCTTGGCAGAACCCATCAAGCCCTTCCCCCCATCCCAGGCTGTCACTTTATAAAACACAACACATACCCCACTTTTATTTTTCTGGTGTCTATAATTATTCCAGGTTATATGCTCAAATCAGAAGGTTTAGAGCTAGGAACTGTAGATGTGAGAAAACATAATGTTTGTCTTTCTGCACCTGGTGTATAAACTGTCAACATGACTGCTTCATAGTATGGGAATGTTGTATTTTAGCCATGAGAGAGAGAACAGCCAGAGATATCTTGAGGAATCCAGATCAGAGACATAAAGTAGACTGTACATGACCAACAGAATGGACATGACCAGGGCTATCTGTGTGTGTGAGAGAGAATAGCAGGGGAGAGCGAATAGAGCCAGCTTAGTGAGACTAATAGAAACAGGAGACTAGTGAGACAGGCTGGGGTAGGAGAAGATTAAGTAGCTGAGGGGAGGGAAGGACCAAGGAACTGTCTTTGAAATGTATAAAGAATGTATGTGCATAGGGACTGAGGGAACCCGGAGACTAGCAAGGACCTTGATTATACTGATAGGTAACACAGGCATATGCTCATCTGAGAGCCTTTTGCAGGACTTAAGTAAATGACTCCTGTGGTAGATGGGGAACAGGCTTCACAAGTTGCTCAGAAATCTTCCTATAAGCCAAGCTGAGCTCATTTCTGGATATTTGGTCTGTCTTTGGTATTTGGGGAATTGGAGTTTCCTTTGGACATGACACCTGTGTTACTTTGCTCCATTTAATGTTCTCTGCCTCTACTCGTTTGTCTGCAATTTTTACTTTTTACAGCTGAATACTATTGCATTGTGTAGATCAGTGTAGCCATTGATCCACGGAAGGACATTTAGGTCATTTCCATTTTTTTGCTATTCTGAACGGGGTGGCTATGAACATTGAACAAGATCTGTGGAATGGGCTGCTGAGTCCTTTGGACATATGCCAAGTAGTGGTTACTAGCAATTCCTCTAGACTCTGACCAACAATTACCTAGCAACAGCCTGCATCTCAGCCAGCCAGGTATGAGCCAGGAGCCAGGAATATAAGAAGACCACTCTCCTAATCTACCTACGTTCTGTTTCTTTCTCCCTCTCTTCCTCGCATGTCTCTGGTTGACCTCTTCCCCTCTTTCACCCTTCCTCTCTCCCCTTTCTTTTTGTTCTTCTCTGTCCCCCTCCTTTCCCTGCCTCTACTCCTTTTTCAGGTCCCCTTCCCAACCACCAATAAACCTTCTCTATATTAGGTCTGTGGCATGGCTGATTCCTTAGGGAGGATACCTTGGCAGGGCCCGCTGAGGTTGACCTCCCACCTGACTATTCTACCTCATTTTATAAAATGCAACAGTGGCACAGCTGGGTCATATGATCTATTTACTTTTATCCTTTTAAAGATTATTCATGCTAATTTCCAGAGTGGCTATACAAGTTTGCATTCCCACTAAGAATAAATGAGGCTTCCCTTTCCCCAAATCCTCTGTACTATTTGTTGTGAGTTGTTGTATTTCTCTGAGGCATTCTGACTGGGATGAGATGGAATCTCAGACTTTTTCTTTTTTAAATGTATTTCCGAATTGCGTAGGATGATGAATTATTTCTTAGGCATTTTTAAGCCATTTACATTTCTTCTGTGGAGAACTCCGTGTTCAGATTCACAACCCATTTTCTAATTAGACCATTTGCTTTGTTGACTTCTTACTTTTGAGTTCTTTATATATTCTGGATGTAATTCCTCTGTGAGATGAATAGCTCACAATAACTCTCTAATATTCCGTGAGTTTCTCCCTCACTGAACTGATTGTTTTCTTAGCTGTACGGAAGCCTTTTAGTTTAATGAGGTTCCACTTGTCAATTGTTGGCCTTAATTACGGAATAAATCGAGTCTACTAAGTTGATTTCCTACATTAAGAAAAAAGATAGTAATTATGACACAGGGTCCAGCTTAACACAATGACTGAGCTGAGCTTTGAGTTTTGTTAATGCTACTTCTGTGTAATATGCTATATTATTTATCTTTCTTCTCACCTACATAAATATTATAGTAAATTTAGTAAATAATAAATTTAGCTTATCATAATGCAGTCTCTTATAACAGTATCTGACATTACAAAACCCATAAAAACCGCAATTACAATTTTCTTTATATTGTAGAACTTTGTTCATTTATAACTAATAAATTTGTCAAAAATCATACAGCATGTTTGAAATGATAAAAACTATTTGGACAATTCAGGTGTCTCACAATTTGGATCTGAGATACAATGAAATATAACATTAACTACCCATTTCAATGCACTGGCTCAGACATGGCCTAACAGTTATAATTTGGTCAGATAGATACATATATACACCTATACAATACTTTTCACCTAGGCTATGTGTCTTTAATTTCCTTCATTTGGCTCACCTTCAATGCATATTTTATTCATTGAAACTTCAATTAATCTGGTTTCCTAGGATGATTGGAAACTGCCAGATTTGTTTTATTTTCCTTTGAGAGCTACATTGTGCAGTAATATTCATAGCTACACCCACTCTCCAGCAATTCTGAGTTGTGTAGAATGAGTCATGCCGACATATGCATGTGTATTTTTAACTGGGTAGAAAATGTCATGCCCGTCGGATTCTCTGTCTTCCAAACCCATGCATTTCTGTGCCCTAGTCATCTTTCTCACATGTGTGGAATGCAGGGTAAGCAATGCTGTTCTGCAATGTGTGTGGATGTTGTTTTAAATAATCCAAGAGAAATGATTTGATGCTTTGAGAGACATTTTGATAAACTCTACCAGTGTGTTTGTAACTTGAAGAACTCAAAATAAAAGAAAGCATGGCATATATATATATATATATATATATATATATATATATATATATATATATATGTATTTATATTTTTCAGGAACCATAGACATACATACATTTTTATTTTCAAATTTTAAACTTTTCTAAATTAATTAATTTTTTTTATATTCCAGATTTCATTCCCCCCTTCACCCTCCCACTATTCCACGTGCCATACCTCTTCCCCATACCCCTGTTTCCAGGAGGATTTCCTGACTCCCCACCCCCCCAACCCCCTGACCTCTAAACTCCTGGGGCATCCAGTCTCTTGAGGGTTAGGTGCAGCATCACTGATTGAACACAGACCCGGCAGTCCTCGGCTGTATATGTGTTGGGGGCCTCATATCAGCTGGTGTGTGCTGCCTGGTTGGTTGAGAGATCTTGGGGGTCCACATAAAATGTGATCTGACCATTAATTGAGACATTTTAGTATTTTCATTTGATTTTGCAATCTTTATAAATATAAACATAAATATGTGCAAAAATACATTCATTATACCCTAGTTTTCTAAAAAGGATAGGTAAAGAACAGATAAACTCAAATAAAATTACCTTTGTATAATGAGAAACATTTTAAATAAAATCTCCCAATGTCTTAATAGAGCAACCAGTGCTCTAGAGGAATCCTGTGGAATTCCTCATAACATATTGGGTTGACTGTTATTGTATTTTTCTTTTTTAAAGATTTACATCTGCTTATTTATGTGTGTGGGTACACAAACATCATGGCACATGTATGGAGGTCAGAGAACAATGCACAGAAGTGTGTTCTCTCCTTCCAACATGTGGGCACTGATGACTGAGCTCAGATTATAATACTTGTTGTCAAAAGCCTTTGCCCAGTAAACCATCTCACCAGCCTCTTTGTAGGAGAATTAGTTTTCTCCAGGGTTGAGCCCTCTGACTTGTTATCCAATACCACATGATCCAGGCTAGACCACGTATGTGCAAAGCAACACTGAAGGGATTCAGCAACCTACAGTTATATGTTAAGTCCTTCGTGGGTATATGTGACAACAGTGGTTACAGAAGGAGGCAGTAAATTTGGCATGAAGGGGAGGGATGGACATGAAAGAGGTGGGAGGGAAGAAAGGGAGACATGAGTAACTGTATTTTAATTAAAATTTCTAAAAGATTCTTTTGACATTTTCTTGTAACCTCATATGCCTTAAAATATTGAGAAATCAAATGGTTCTGTTACAGGCATCTCACAATCCCTATTAGCTATCTAGGTGTTGGAAGAGAAAGGTTTGATTTTGCTATAAGTTCTAACTTTGTTATTGCTGATGTAAAACTTAAAAAACGACAATAACAGCAAAAATAGAGCCAGAGATAGCTTGTTTCTTTACAGAGAATGCCATTAAAATATTGTGAGAATAAAATCATCCTCCTACAAACACATACTTCTCTGTGTAGTCCTTATCTTCCCCTCCACTGCTAAGATGGAAATCAAAATCTTTGTCTTAGACTCTGATCCCTTGGCAACCTTGCGCCATGTGCCCTACCAGCCTCACCGCTAAAACTCTGCAGTCATGACTCACAGTTCTAGCGAACATTCACCACTTTCCAGCTTTTGCTCACATATTAGGCTCTAAGAAAAATCGTTTTATTGGCTACAGTGTGAGTTGTATGGCAGGAAAGGAAGAAAGTATTGCTGCTAAGGTAGAGTGAATCCAAATAAGAATTTATATCTTTGGTTACAAAATTTGGATTTTGTTCATTAATGAATGAACAAAATGTTTTGTGTCATAGAAATATTATGAGGAGAGGTATGTGAGAATTTTGTTTCGATGAATACCTACAGGGCTGAAGAGAAAAGTCAGTTAGTAAATGTTGGCTGTACCAGTATGAGAGCCAGAGTCTAATTGACAGAACCCATGTAAGAAGCTAAGTGAGGTCCTGAACACTTGTAATCTCAGTATGGGGGAGGCAGAGACAGAAGGATCCCTGGGCTCGGGCCAGCCAACCTAGCTTACTAGCCAAGCTCTTGGCCAGTGAGAGAACTTGTTTCAAACAAACAAAACAAACAAACAAACAAACAAACAAACAAACAAACCGAGGTGGACAGTTCCTGAGGAAAGACACTGGATATAGACTTCACATATCTACACATATATACACATACATACATTTACAATTCTGCATATGTGTTCCTCCACATGGAAAGGAACATACATGCTCACAAAAAATCTACAGATTATTTTATATAAACCCTAGCTCATGGTAAACAGTCAAGGATAACTAATGTTCTTCCAGTGTTTGTTGGTTTTGTTTTTGGGGTGTGTGTGTGTGTGTGTATGTGTGTGTGTGTGTGTGTGTGTGTGTGTGTGTGTGTGTGTGTGTCAGAGAGAGATCTGAATAAGATGTTTGGCTTGAGTCCCTAGAATAAAACTGATATCAACAGAATTCAAGACTGTTGTAAGCCACAGACCTTAGGGAGGACAGACAGTAAGGCAGTGTCTGTTATCCTTTTGATGGGGCTGTCCAAGGAGGCCTTACTACACAGGCATTATGGGTCTACTGTCCAAGGAGGCCTTACTACACAGGCCTTGTGGGTCTACCACATAAGCATAAGCCAAGTTACCAGGATATAAATAGACTATAACAAGATTTGATCAGGTTACTGTGTTTATTTTGCTTGGTATTTCTCTCTAGTTGATAATTTCTGCTAAAGTTTTCTTATGGCCATATGGGGATTTGAGTCTGCCTTTAACAAAGCCTAGTTAAAGAGGTAAACTATTTCAAAACTGAGACGTGTGGTTTAATAGATACAGCTTGTGAATCATTTCCTATGTTTGTATAATCATATTGTGCATTTATTTGGAAGTGTAATGCAAACATAATTTTGTTCATTTTCATCTCCAGAAAATCTTTAATTACTTAGTAACACCAAGGATGACTCAGGGAATCTCCCTGTAATCAACTTGGAATTTTCCTAATGTTGATGACTCTGGGAATTGACTCTGCTGTTGAGCTTTGGTTGGATTCACATTGCAAAGGAAGGTCATCTCCATCTTAGCCATGTGTCAGCGCGCTATCTGGAGCAATTATTCCAAAGTATCGCTCTTTCCTCTTCCCCTTTTCCGTTGTCTTAGGAGTCCCTTTCAAATGACCATGTTTCCTTGTTTCCTCTACAAGTTAAGTGGAATATCTTGAATAGTTCATGTAAGATGGCTGATGAGATCTCTTTCATCTCCGACTTCTATAAGATAGCTAACATTTTTACTTTATTTTTTACCTATTGTGAGTACATATTAAAATTTTTATTTTGAAAGGGTGCTGCTATGTAATATACTAGAGGGAAAATATGTTGTTTCTCACAGGTCATCTCTCATTGAAGATATATTTTCTAGCTATGATAAGCATATGAATTATAGATATAAAGTGATGCTCAAAATTTTTTACTAAAAATGGAAAAATAAAGTTATCATAAGCTAAAAATCTAAAAATGTTAAAAGACACATAACTCATTTAAAATATGTGGAACATTTATGAATTAGCCAAGGTTATATTAAAGGATAAATTAGTTTTATCATCCTTTTTCACAGAAAAATTGAGGAAGTTGGAGAGCTCTTTGAAAAAGTGATAAAAAATACTGGTCTCTCCCAAGTTCAAATTAAAGAAAGGAAAAAAGTTTAAAAGTAAATGGAAAACTACATCTCCATGCAATTTGGAGATGTTTGCTGTTGAAGTTGGGAATAGTCACACTAAAAGTAACATACATAATGACATTTGGCACCCTGCTTTTCTCCCAACGAGAGCTTATTTTAAACTCAACCTCAAACCAGAATCATTTTCTTTCCAGTCTGGGCACATGACTAAGCATGCCTTGTATTGACACTGTTTGAGTGAACACAGAAGGTGCTGCCTGGAGAATAAATACATTGTAGACATGCTACATGGACTGGAAAATAAGAAAGGTATGAGAAAGTAGTAGACCCTTGAAAACAGACAAAGAGTGCTGCTCAGCACACATTGATTTTGACCAAACATCTTAGAAAACATCTTTTCCTGAATAGGACCTATCCTCTCTATTAGACCTAGTATTTCATCTGTATAGAGTAATTTTCTATTATATTTCCTTGTTATCTCTGTAACCTTGACTCCTTTAACATGATCCAGAGTAGATATGACAAATGATGAAGTAACACTAATAGCGGAGTGATTGCTGACAGGCACTGAGAGGTTACTTTGTTAGGCAGCCGTTACCAGATAGGCACACTCACTCTACAAGAAACCCACTGTGGAGGAACTCTTACATAGAAGGGCTTAGTTAATCAGCTTAATAGCACACTGGAGTTCAGTGATAGAAGCACTATTATCTTCACTGAGAATTACAATGTAGACTAGTATCCATTCCAACATACACTGCATTGTTATTATAAATCATACATTGTGAGATACAGCTGCTCACTGGGTCCTCCTTGAAGACTTAAAGTCAAGGAAAAAAGAACATTTTTCTTTCTGATGGCTTTAGTGTCTTTACTGATGAGTACCTAACACTAGAACGTATGAAGTATCTTTGAATACTGACATAAATGAGCAAATGGATGTTTGGATAAATAAGTGAATGCATATTGAAAAATATAAAGAAGTTCAGAGCCAATGGAAGAAGTAACATTTTTCTTTCCAGCTTTGTAAATCAGTGCTGTTTCTATTAAGAATAGGACAACAAATTACATTCAGCTTAACTACTTGAGGGTCATCTACATTCATGAATTAACAGCAAAAGTCATGGAGATGTTTAAAAGACCCAAGCATGAAGCATAAAAGCAAAAACATTTTAGAAAACAATAGACAATTTTTTAACCTAAAATTGGTCTGCCCTATATTAAAAACAAAAACAGCCTAACAAAAAAGCCCTATCATTAGATCAGGCTGCAGAATAATAAAATATGTAGAATAAAAATTCTGTACAGAAAAAAATCAACAAAGTAAAAAGGGGCTGGTAATTGAATGGGAGAAAAATTTTAAAATCAAATATAAGAAGGACTCACAAGACAGAAGAATAACTAAATAACACAAATAAGAAAAAACTATAAAACAGATGACCTGCATAAAAATTTCTCTGAAGAAAATGTAAAAATGGCCAACATATATAGAAAAGGCTCCTCAAAATCACTAGTCATTTTGATTATGCACATTAAAACCATGGAGAAATATTGCCTTATGCTCTCATGTTGACTCTTACTGAAGTAAGAAATAAATAACAGTGATCATTTAAAAACCATGGGGCTCTTGTATATTGTTATTGATGACATAGAACCATTATGCTGCAACAAAACGCCATGACCAGAAAGCAAGATGGAAAGGAAAGGAAAGGGTTTACTCGACTTGTACTTCTCCATTGCTCTTCATCACCAAAGGAACTCAGGAGAGGAAGTGGAGCAAGTAGGATCCAGGAGGCAAAAGCTGAAGCAGAGCCCACGGGGAAGTGCTGCTTACTGATTTGCTCCTCATGGCATGCTCAGACTGCTTTCTTTATTTTTAAAATTTTATTTATTCATTTTACACTCCAGATTTTTATTCCTCCTCCTCTCGTCCACCCTCCGACTGTTCCACATCCCATACCTCCTCCCCACCCCGTCTCCACGTGGATGTCCCCATCCCCCAAACTCCCATCCCACCTGACCTCTAAACTTGAGGGTTAGGTGCATCATCTTTGATTGAACACATACCCGGCAGTCCTCTGCTGTATATGTGTTGGGGCCTCATATCAGCTGGTGTATGTTGTCTCTTTGGTGGTCCAGTATTTGAGAGATCTCTGGGGTCCAGATTAATTAAGACTGCTAGTCCTTCTACAAGGTCGCCCTTCTCCTCAGCTTCTTTCAGCTTTTCCCTAATTCAATGACAGGGGTCAGCAGCTTCTGTCCATTGGTTGGGTGCAAATATCTGCATCTGACTCTTTCAGCTGCTTGTTGGGTCTTCCAAAGTGTGGTCATGCTAAGTCCCTTTTTGTAAGTGCTCCTTAGCCTCAGTACTTGGGACCTCCCCTTGAGCTGGATCCCACTTTGGGCCTGTCCCTGGACCATCTTTTCCTCAGGCTCTTCTCCATTTCCATCCCTGTAACTCTTTCAGACAGGAACAATTCTGGGTCAGAGTTTTGACTGTGGGATGGCAGCCCCTCCCTCAGTTGATGTCCTGTCTTTCTGCTGGAGGTGGGCTCTATAAATTCCCTCTATCTACTGTCAGATATTTCATCTAAGCTCCCTCCCTTTAAGACCTGAGAATCTCTCACCTCCCAGGTTTCTGGTGCATTTTGGAGGGTCCCCCAACCTCCTACCTCCTGAGGTTGCCTGTTTCTATTGTTTCTGCTGGCCCTCAGGGCTTCATTCCTTTTCCCTCACCCAATACCAGATCAGGTTCCCCTCTCCCCATACCACCATCTACTTTCCTCCTAGTTCCCTCCCTCCCCACTTGTGATTGCTTTCTTCTCCCTCCCAAGTGGGACTGAGGCATCCTCACTTGGGCCCTTCAGCTTGTTGACTTTTTTGAGTTCTCTGGACTGTATCTTGGATATTCTGTACTTTTTTAAATTTATTTTTTGGCTAATATCCACTTATTAATGAATACATACCATGCATGTCCTTTTGTGTCTGAGTTACCTCACTCAGGATGATATTTTCTAGCTCTATCCATCTGCTTGCAAAACTCAGGATGTCCTTGTCCTTAATAGCTGAGTAGTATTCCATTGTGTAAATGAACCACATTTTCTGTATTCATTCTTTTGTTGTAGAACATCTGGGTTGTTTCCAACTCCTGGCTATCTGCTTTCTTATAGAACCTGGTACCACCATCTCAGGGATGCCCCCCGCCACACACACAATGGGCTGGGCTCTTTTACCATCAGTTAAGAAAATACCTTACCTGGATCTTTTGGATGAGTTTTCTCTATTGGGGCTCCTTCTCTGATGACTTTAGCTGGTTCAATTTGCCATAAAACAAGTCATTACACCAGTATATGTTCCCTATGAAATTAACAATGAAGGTACCCTAGATATCCACCATTCTCTTTGTTGGGTATATCCTCTAATATGAAATCTTAATCGCTGCCGTATTAAACATTTGCATTCCTCCCTTGTTCTTTGCAGCACTACTCACAGTAGTCTTACTATGAAATAACTTAAGAACTCCCAGTGGTTGAATGGGAAAGCAATTGTGCTACATATGAAAATCGGAATCTCATTTGTATTCACAGCAAAAGATTCTGCTGTTTTTTTACAATGAGGATGAACCTTGTAGATGTTGTCATTGTGGAATTAAGCCAAACTCAGAACAAAAATGCTGGCTAATACCTTCTATGTATTGAATCTTAAAACACTGAACACTGACAGAGAGAAAAATGTTGGTTGTCAGGGGACAGAAACTAAGGTGAAGTAGGAAAGTAGAGATCAAGGGATCACCAATTATGGGTACACAGAGGACTAACATTACAGTTGGTGTCCAAGCTGAACACTATAGTCTATAATAACTCAATGGAATTAGGAGATGGGCTAAAAGGCGATTTCAGGTGCTTCTGTATGGCAGATTATCTTATTTGTAATTATTACTACATACATACATACATACATACATACAAATTACATATTGCCCTCCTTGAATATGTACAATAAAATAAGACAGTTAAGTGTAAGAACTTATAGCATTGATCCTTTTTTGAAAAAAAAAATACTAACTGGAAATCTGTATCTTAAACACAAAGCTCTATCACAATATAGTTATTTTCGAAGGGGTACAACTGATCAGCATCGTGTTTACTAACTTGCAATGTGCCAAACACTAAGTTTTCTTTAATGGAACTGTCTACTCACTCATGTCTACTCAGTGTCAACTTGGCATAGTGATGTAAATTATGACCTCTCTGCATCTAGTCCACAGGTTTGCTCAGTCAGCCCAAATGCATATGCTTCCTTAAGAGTGACTCTTCTCTTATACTCTCCCTCCATTTCATGGCCCCTGCACAGGGCTTGCTTAGTCCACCACAGCACCATGTGAAGCTAGAATCTACCACCAACGGGAAGTCTTTTGTTTCCCCTTTCAACCCTCCCTGCTTTACTTGGCCCATAGACAAGCTGTAAATACCATCATCTGTACTTACCAACTTGCCATATATCAAAAATGATGTGTTTTCATTAATGGAATCATCTACGCAATCAAATCAGTTTAGTTCTCCTCAATGTCAACCTGTTTTAATGATGTAAATTGTGACTCTTTCTTGCTTCCTATGACAGAAATGTTTCTCCTTTATTAACTCATACAGCTCACGTGTAACATTGTTTATTGCATTCAGTATTGTCTTGACTTTGACATTCTTTTTGTGTCTTTTTAGTTTTCATTTATTCATGTGACTTTGCTTAAATTTGGTGGTCAGCACCAAGGACAGAGACTGGGTTTTTGCTGCCTGCTGTCTTACACACAATCTCTCCATTTGTCTATGTGGGTCTAATGTCTATTGACTGCACATGCCCCTGGGGTGAGCACTGATGAGAGGTACTCATAGCAGCACATAATTCCAAGCAGGAAACTTGCCAGGCTGAGTCACTCAGCAGCTGCAGCCTGTTTGCAGTATATTTTCCTATCTGGGTGTGAGAAATAGGGATAAAGGAATCTCAGCTTGATATGTAGTGAATAGAATTGGGGTTTGTATCCTTCACAATTTGATAATTCACATGTTTTCCTTTTGAGCCTAAAGCAGATGACATGGTGTTAGCTATGCATAACAGAAATGGCTTTAGTAATAAGAAAGCAATCCTGTCAAGTAAAAGACAAAGGGAAAAGTTAAGAGATCTGTAGTGATTTTAGACTTAGTTAATTTTGTAAATCAATGCACCATTGGGAGCAAGATTTCTTCTATCTTTCTGTAATGCCCCGGGTGAAGTCTTTTGTAAGATGCAGATTGTGGTTTTAGATGTAATCCTTTGTTGAAAATGTCCATGTCTAGTGGGGGAACAGAACACTCTCTGCTTTGATGTCTCTGTTTATGAGGAAAGAAGCTGTCTCTAGAAGCCTGCAGGATTCTCATTTATTGTTTTATGAAGTAGAGAGGGAGGGAGGGAGGGAGAGAGGAGGAAAGGGAGAGGGAGGGAGGGAGGGAGAGAGGGAGAGAGAGAGAGATGGGTTGACTGAGAATATACAAATATATTGTGATTAACATATTTGTTGTATCCTTAAAATTTGCTAAGATGTAGATTTTAATTGTTTATACTTTAAAAGTAGCTGTCAAAAGTAAGGAATGTGAACTACCTTGATTGTGGTGATTATTTTACAATGTAAGATCATAGCTAACTGATACAATATATGTGGGGGTAGGATATTCCCAAAGCCTTCAGGTCATAACAATGATTGGTCCTGCTTTAAAGCCTAAATGGTGCTGTTGTGAAAAACTTTATCCAGTGGGTAACCAACTACTGTCTAATGAGACCTAAACCCTGTGAAGTAGGAGTGAATTCATGCCTGGATGAAGGTGTCATAGATTCTGGAGTAGAAGCTAATATTGTCATTTCCCTCAACCAATATGATTTCTAATTGTATTTTAAATACTTTTTATAACCATAGATATCATAGTTAAGGTTACTATTGCTTCCATGAAACATCACAACCAAACACCTTGAAGAGAAATGGGTGTATTTCAGCTTCCACTTCCCTGGTAACAGTGCCTTGTTGAGGGAAGTCAGAACAGGAACTCAAACAGGGCAGGAACCTGGGATCAGGAGCCAACTTTCTTGTAGAACCCAGAACAACAGCCCAGGCACGACATTACCCATAATAGGCTGAATTCTCTTCCATCAACCATTAGTTTAAAAAAATGCCCCACAGGCTTACCTAGAGACCAAACGTGTGGAGGCATTTTTCTTAATTGAGGTTCCCTCTACTCAGATGACTTTTTCTTGTGTCAAGTTAATATAAAACTATCTAGCACAACAGAAAAGGATAGCTCTCATTCCTTATCAAAGTAGTTCTTCTCCTAAGGCTGAAGACTATTACAGAGTTCCACCACTGTCAAAATGCAGAGAGTAAGTAGCCATAGGGTGGCCAGCCCCAATGGATGCATCAACATTCTAAACCCTAGACTTGAGACAATAAAGTGAAAGGGGGTGGAAAGATTGTAAGAGCCAGAAGAGCAGGATATCTTCATTGAACCAGTGTCTTCAGAAGTGGTAGGGAAGTTGTATCTATGAAATCTCAACAATATGGTTGCTTACAGAAGATATGTGTAATGACAATACCAGTTGAAATGCTTATGTGGACAGGAAATGTCACAAGGTCCCAACTGTAGAGGAAGAGTTTCATGTGGTTAACAGCAATGAGAGGGAGAATCAATATTCTCAAGAAAGGAAATTGCAGAGAGTTTGTTCAGTCACAAGAGGTCAGCCATGTTATGGGATTTTGTACTTTTGAGCAACAATAGTTGGACTCAGTAGGGTGTGTCTGTGTGGTGTGTATATATAAATAATGTAATAAGAACAATGAAAACAGTGGTGGCAGCAGCAACAACAACAATAATAATAGTTATGAATTTTAAAGGGAGTTGGAGGAGGCAGTGGAGGAGCTGAAGGTGCAGAAAAGAGGGTTTGCCTGATAGAAATATAACTGATGAAAGTTTACAAGTATGAAATTCTCAAACAATTAAAATTTTGGATGGACAACAACAACAACAACAAAGAAAACAACAATAACAAAATCTAACTATAGGAAGGATACTCTTGTATTATGTTCCGAAATTGTGCGTATTAACTATGAAAGGATATATATTTCTGTGAGCGACTTTGTTATCAGCTCTCACTCTAACCTCCCCTTGGCTCCCTGCTCCTGGCGATTTCTATGGAACAATTTCAGACAAAACACAAGAGCTGTATTGTAATAAAAAGACAGAGTATATTGTAGAGTAAAGTGAAAGGTTCAAGGGTATTCCTTCTTTTTAACCTCCCTTCCTTCTTTCCTTCCTGCACCTTCCTTCCCTCCTCCCTCCCTCCTTCCTTCCTTTCTTCCATTCTGTTTTAATCTGTTTCCCATATATTACACCCTTAAACAGTTTTGCCTCCCAGCTCCTCCCTCCTACTTCCCCTCTCCCCAGACCCACATCCCTCTGCCTCTCCCCAGAAAAGAGCAGGACTACTAGGTACATCAATCAAGCATGGTATAACAAGCTTGAACAAGATCAGGCATACCATTACATTAAGGGTGGACAAAGCAACCCAATAGAAAAAGGGTCCCACAGTAGGCAAAAGTGTCAGAACAGCCCTGTTCTGTTAGGAGTTCCACAAGAACACTGAGCTACTCAGCCATAACACATATCAGAGGACTTAGGTAGGCCTCATACAGGCTCCCTGATCTCTGTGAGCTCCCATGAATGTCGGTCTGTCTATATTCCTGTGGTGTCCCTGATCCTTCTGGTTCTTCCAATCCCTCCTCCCAGCAGGACTCCTGGAGCTCAGTCTAAGTTTGGCCATGGAACTCTGAATCTGCTCCCATCACTTGCTGATGAAGTCTCTCTGATATTTTTGATGGCAGTTCTGCTAGGCTCTGGTCCCAGAACAGTCTGCAGGCAGGATAAACTGTAGGATGAAGGTTTGGTGTCTGTGCTGGCGTCCCAGTCCCTCTACTTGAGGCCCTACCTGGTTACAAAAGATGGCAGGTTTGGGATCCATGTCACCTGTTACTAGGAGTCTTTGCTACACTTACTTTCACAGATTCCATAGTTTCTATTCCATCTTGCCTGCCAAATATTGCCCAATTCCATTCCTTTGTCCCAGTGTTTTCCCTTTTCACCTGATCTCTCCTCTTTCCAACCCCTGCTCCTAGTCTACCAGTGAATTCTAATACCCCTTCCCAGGGAGATTCTTGCATCTTCCCTGAAGACCTCCTTGTTTAGGCTTTCTGGGTCCATAGACCTTAGCACAATTGCTTTTTACTTTACAGCTAATATCCATTTATAAATGAGTACATACTATGTCTGTCTTTCTGGGACTCTGTTACCTCACTCTTATATGATTTTCCTCTAGTTTTTTAAGATCCTTAAAATAAACATTTTTCCAGAAGGGTTTTTTCTTGTCCAGGTGACTAACAGGCCCATATTTATCTACTGTTACTGGAGGAGGCAAATGTATTTCTTTGTTCTTTACTAGCAAGTTCTAAGAACTTCCAAGCAATTGAGAATGCCGTTTATCTACACAGAGCCCACATCACAGTTGCAATGGCATCATTTTAACCAGGAATGAGAGTTCTGTAATTAATTCCAGGTCTTTGCTTTACAAGCTGCTGATTATGAGGGAGAGAATTCATAGTCGATAATCTCTAAGCTTGATAATATCTGACCAGCTACTGAACACTCCTAGGTTGGTTGCCATTACAAGTTATTCAATTTAAGTATGAAGTTATTGGAAATACTTCAGTTAAGAATTTAAGGAACAGTGTATGTTATTAGTCTAAGCTAGCTTCAAACTTGCAGTATTTTTGTTCCAAGTTTCCTAGACTCCAAGAAGATATGGATATGTCACTATGCCTGAGAAGGCAAATGTTCTGCATTGCTATCCTTATTACATTCATATTTAGTATCTTTATTCATCAGCTTGTAGATGTTTTAGAGCAATAGTATACATTTCCTCCGACCTGAAATGACCATCAGCATCAAAACCCAATGGTTGTTAAGACCTACATAAGACCTTAACCTGAAGTCATGGCAACAAAATAAGAACAATATAGACGATGGACAGGTCTATGGTAACAGTAATGAGGCTGTGAACATCCCTCTTGTAAGGAGGGGGAAGGATCAAAATAGCCTGTTCTGAAATTCCATCGCTACTTCCCTTCATAGAAGAAGTCGGGTCTGGAGGACAGGGATTGAGATTCTTCAGTTGTGTGGTTATTTTTGAGTCGTTCATGCTGAGGACAGGGAGTATCTGACAGAGCAACTGCCTGAGTGCTATCTACATGAATGTAAATGCATCCAGTAAACACACTGTCTCACCTATAGAGACCTACATGTGATCCTTTCTTTAGTTTGTTAGCTTCCTTTGTATTTGAGAGGGAAGGGCACATATAGTGATTTTGTTACAAATCCTCAAAAAACTTTCTCTAGCAACAAGTGATTAAGTCGAGTACTCAAGAAAATATGCAGTGGGCGTATACAACACTTGCTTTTCTTATTTTTTTGACCTTCTGCATGGCGGGAAAGCAACCTAAAGTCTGGCAAAAATAATTTATCTCATGGTTTTAAAAATGGATACCATCTATCAGTGCCTGAGTGCATCTGCAGTAGGGAAGCAGAGAGACATATGGATGTTCGGCTCCCTTTGTTGGAGGGAGGATGGAAGAGAAGAAATTGTACCATTATATTTTCATTAAGTGTAAAAAGAAAAAAAACCAATTAACATTTTAATGTATGTGTATGTGGAAGGCAGGGTGTATGCCATATATTTGTGTATGTGGGTGACTATATAAGCCAAAGAGGGCATCTGGTGCCCTGGAGATGAACAAGCAATTGAACTGAACTCCTGTCCTCTGAAAGAGCATCAAGTGCTTTTAAGCACTGAGTCATGACTCCTGCCCCCATTCTGTCCTTTTTTAGGGGTTCATTTTATGGGATGGTGCCACCCTCGTTCCAGGTCAGTCTTTCCTGTTCAGTAAAACTTCTTTGGAAACAGACTAAGTGATGGCCAGAGATGTGTCTTCAGCTTGATTGCAAAGCCTGTTGACAATGAAGATTAACCACGGTTTTAAGGAACTTGGCAATAATTTTGCTTGTGATCAGCTTTTTTCTAAAATATGCTTTCTCAAAGATTGCAGAAAATATAATGTCATTAAAATATTTCCACTCTTCATTTGTTTGCTTAAAATCAGTTTCAATATATATATGATCTGGTTAATTGAGTTATCTGCTACACATGTACCACTAGTGTTCCTGAAGTGTTCAGAATTGCATAATGAGCTTTGTGTGAACAGTATTAAAAGGTTAAACTTAGATTATGTCAGGTTTCTGACATGTATTCTATTGGACTAACCATATTATTCCTTCCTCTATTTCTTTTGAATAGACTGATAAGATTATTTGTCTCTAATCTGTCAGGAAGAAATACTAATTAGAAAAAGGCATTTCAGAGAATAAATTAAGATGTCTATGAATAAATTATGATTTTTCAGAAAATCAAATTGTAAGAAATTAGAAGACGTTTAGTGAGTATGGGTTTTGGCCCAAGGGCTAATTTGACAAAATAATCCTTTATAAAGCTTCCTCCCAGTCTCCTCCATCCAGCCCAGTGTGATTCCCATTCTAATTTGAGACTCTACAAAGTATTTATGAGACTTACATACCAATTATTTTACTTACCACAGTGCATCACAGTTATTTGTGGATACTCTTAAACTACAAACCTTTTGAACTCACTTCTGAATACTGTCTGTGCGTCTAATATTCATGCAAGTGCTAAGCTCCCACTGTGTGCTCAATGGCTGTTAGAAATAGCTTGCTCAATTTTGGAGCCTTACTTTGAATTACTCTTCTCCATAAGAAGAGGAGTCATGCTGAACTGTCCATGAAAGGAGATAATGGCACTTTGTTCACCTTTATGCCTTTCTTTTGGCTTGACTATGCACTGTGAGAATGCTCTCACAGTCTCTACTTCCTTATCTCTGGATTCAGTCACTCAAAGACTATTAGATGTGTACTGTATATAAGTCACTGGTTTAGGATGTGGGATCCATTAATGAATAGAAGGGTGGCTAGAACAAAGTACTGCATTCATGCTGTTTAGCTTGCATTGCCTTGCATAGAACACAGAAGGTAGATAAATAACTGAGTGGGTACATAATATAATGTGAGGTTGTTATGTCATGAAGAAAAGCAAAGTATGTACAGTGACAGAATGCAAATCAGAGATAGCAGATATTTGAAATAGAATTTTCTAAGCAAAAATCAGTAAAGGTGAGAGACCAAGGCAGAACATGTACCACGTGCCTGGCACGTGGTAAGGAAAAGAGGGTTCTGGTTGCTCTAGCCAAGAGGGGACAGGAATTGTGGTAGGAAAGAGGCAACATGGATGCTGCTATTGTGCTACCTTGCAGAGAGTATGGCTTGGCCTGACATGGTAAGGCCATGGATGTCATTGAAAAGGTACAGATCATAAATTAGTACATTTGGATAATAGTTTAATATAAATGGGGAAGTAGAAATGATTATGGACACATAAATGACTCAGTGGGTAGATTTAAATGCAGACTGATACAAAGCTATTATTGTTTTCCAGGTATGCAATGGTATAGTTTGGACTAGGATATCAATAATAGATGATTCAGATGTGCTTAGTTTCTAGGTGGTGAATGGATAGGAAGTTTAGATGGAATACCTGTAGGTAATGTCTCAACACATAAATCAGTGACTTCAAAGAGCGGATACTTCAGTAATTAACTATTGAAAGGGAATGGAGGAAATGTGAGAGACCTGTGATGGGAGGTACTCGCTATGTGTAGGCTGAAACAGAAGAAAAGCTACCAGCTCAGAGGACGCAGCCATTTCAGTAAAGTGCGAGGGAGTTGGTGATGGGCTCTGCTTTGTATAAGGCCCAAGAAGTGATATTCCCGAAGAGACCTAAGCTAATACTGAAGTTCTTTGGACTGAAGTCACTCCGTTCAATCAGCCGATGTGTAAGTGCGGAGTCATCCGCAGTGTGCTGTGCATTCCTGGTCCTATCAGTCAGTGTGCTGTGCATTCCTGGTCCTATCAGTCAGTGTGCTGTGCATTCCTGGTCCTATCAGTCAGTCAGCTGTCTTGTCCTGCACTTGTAGGAGATGCAGGGGGATGGTCCAGATGCTTAGATTGATTCTGTTAGCTTCAATAACAGGCTCAGAAAACCAATTTATCCTAGAATGGTCAATTATGCTAAAACCTGCAAATGCTTTGAATTATAATAAAAAGTCTTCTCTTTGCCTTACAACTTTGTTTAAAAAGCTCTCCCTTCTCTTCCTAAAAATATGTATCCCAACATCCCCTTTTGTGACATAGCCATGTGGCCCAACTTCTTTCCAATAAGCCCTATCTGCTTAAGGTTCTAACAGTGCCATAATTTGGAATGAGGCCTTCAAAATATGAGATTCGGATAGGGACGAAGCTCATTCTTAGAGTGGCTCTTTAGTATTCGTGGAACCTCAAGTCTGATTCCCAGTACTACGTAAGCCAGCTGTGGTGGCACTTGCCAGTAATTCTAGTACTTGGGTATGGAGATACTTGGATCAGAAGGTTGAGGCCAGCCTTGGATACATGAAACTATAACTCATAAAAAGGAGTAAAATATGAGCTTGTATGATAACATAGAAGATTTAATGACAGTTATTGAACAGTCTAGGCCTTTGTCAAGGTCTTTATAGTAGGAAGACTAGTCTGCTTTGAATGCTCTGCACTGTTTTTTAACTAGACACTCAGAAGGGGAAAGTAAGCAGAGTTGGTGAGAAAACTACTGTCTCCTTAAGGTTTGCCATGTGGAGCTGGTCGGCATCTCAACCTGAGCATTATAATTTGGATAATCATGATAACAGTGCCTTTATGCCTTTGGTAAATTTTTAGTTGATGATCCTCATTTAATCCTTAAAGTTTCTAAGCACAGCATAGAAATTTGTCCTATCTCTGTGTTACAGGTGGTGAAATGTAATCCTCTTGTCCCAAATCACATTATCTGACCCAAAATAAGGAGAGTGGAGACTCCACCACCAGATCAGTGAAAAGCTGAGAAAACAGTAAAAAGAAGACTGTCTCAAGAGAATTATTAGCATTGGGCTGGAAAGAGCATTTGAATATAGAGTAAAAGAAGGTAATGAAAAATTTTGGAACAAGAAAATGCTTTAAATATTAGGAAAAATGTTATTTGGCTTCTAGTACAAAAGCTTTGACAGACTACATTCATCTGTGCGCATTTATTGATTTAACAAGAATTAGAAGTAAAAACACAGAGGCCTGTGAGAGAGAAAAGTTGAGCTGATTTATAAGGAAATAATTCCATATAAAGTAGCAGGGACTATGGATAATATCAGGATTCAGCTCATCAGGACACTGTGTGTGTTTTTGATTTTATCTTTGTATATAGAGAGGAAAACTGCTTGGGAAGGCAGCCAATGGGTTAAAAAAACATTGTCTTTTCTTTAAGATGGGACAACTATGATCTGAGATAAGTGATTTAAGTTTTAATTAAAGGTCTCTGTAATATTTAAATGTGTGAGCATAACACTGGTTAAAAATAACCTTAAGTGACTAAGTTATACAAGATGTTGAATATTATGGACAGCCCTGGATTAATGCATATTTGCCTTTAAAATCTAGAATATTCAGTCATAATGATATTTCAGATTTTGAAAATTTATACTTTTTTACATTTGTGATATGTGATGTGGTACCCCTGCCAGTGCTGGGTAGGGGCAGTAAACCTTGACACCTGATAAAACACCAAATCTTCAGAATTACCAACTCTTTCTTCTGCTACAATGTGCTACTCTGTTTTTAAATCTTATTAGGTTAGATACATTTTCTACATACCATACTTTTACCCTACAGTGAGGTTATCTAACTTTTCCTTTGTAAGTTAAACATCATATGCTATCAGGATGGTATCCAGACCCCTGGTGTCTACTGTTTGCCACCTGACATAAGTTAAGCAGTTAGCCCAGCCAAATCCTATGCAGATGGAGATAGAAGTAGAAGATTTTGCATAGAGACCATATAGAAGTAGTTATTCTCATCCTAACAAGAAAGTTCAGGTTTGTTTTAAAGTAGTCATAGTCTTTTTGAGAAAGATCTGCATATGATTTGAGGCAGAAACAAAGGGTTATCAGGTGGATTGCATACAATAGAAGGTAAGTCTTCAGGGAGCACTGTATCATTTATATTGTAGAACCATAAAGAAGGAAACTATCATTTTATGGAAATGTGAAAAGATCAGGAGGAACAGACTTCAGGATAAAAATCAATTCTGTAGATCTTATGGTTTTGCTCTGCAAATAAGCTAATAAATGGAAAACCCAAATAGCACTTGAATATATGATGCTATAACACTTGAGCAAATCTAAACTAGAGATCTAGACTTGAGAAATAATGTAGCATTTAAAAATACAAACGAGGATAATTTCCCAATGAGTGAGTGAATGCTGAAAAAAATGCAGGGTGAAGGGTAGAGTCCTGGTCACTCTTGAGGTTAGAGCACAATGACGGAGGTTCATACAAAGGAGACAGAGGAGTCCTAGCCAGAGGCGTCAAAATTTACCTAGACAAAGTGGTAACCATGAGTCCAAGTTACAAGAGTGGTACTTCAAGGATGCAAGGATGAGGAACTGTATCAAACGCTCGTGGGAAGCTGGGTGATGACTTACATCAAATGATCCATACAGAGATAACACAAAGGCCACAAAAGACTTAGGATATGGGACAAGAGAAAACTCTTGTCATCTTTTCACTGAATAAAGAGAAGCAATGCTAGCTACTCGTAGACAAATTTATGAGATTTATAGTAAAAGGAACATTGTAGAAAGCCCTGTAATGTTGTAGATTGTTCAGAAAAGAATCACATGTAAAAGGCATCCCCAGGGGTTATGGAAGCTGACATTATTGAAAGGGATACAAGCGTTTTGCACTTATAAGATGGAAAAATATCTGGCCAGTCTCAGATAATGTGTAAAATATTATCTTTGGACTATCTACAAAGACACCTTGTAATCCAGTGAATATGAAATGGCCCCCATGTGTGTGAACCTTTGTTCCAAGTTAGAATCATTGTTTTGTGAGCTTATAAAACAATTTTATATATATATATATATATATATATATATATATATATATATATATATATATATATACATATATATACATATATGTGTGTGTGTGTGTGTGTGTGTGTGTGTGTGTGTGTTATATAAAACAATAAAAATGCTAGAACTGGCTCAATGAATGCAACCCTTGAGCACCCTCCTTCTAGTTCAAACTCTGTTTCTTAACCTGACCAGATGTTAATGATACATCCTACAAAATCCAACCACTGTGGGAGGAGCCTTCATACTTGCCATGCTTTTCCATCCACGATGGACTATATCCTATAAATAGTATAGCAAAATGAGCTTCTAGTTCTGTTACTTCTGACAGGTATTTTCCCAGTGACAATACAAATAACTAAGTCATGCAAGTATAGAAATGCACATTTGTTTCAGAGTTTTTTGTGAACCATTTCCTCAGCACCCTCTTCATTCAGGACTTCCTACTTAGATTATTTTCTGGGATACATTCTTTGTTCAGACATTCAGAGGTCAAATTACCTGTGGTTCAAGTCAGTCCTTGTAAACTGCTGTCTGAGTAGACTTTGTTGTCATCCACACAGTGAAGATGCTGTTAACATGCTATTAAAAAAATAGAGTGGAGCCACAGAAGCTTTGAGCAAGTGGCATACTTCAGAAGTTCTATGCACAGAGGGAGTGGGCTGTAGGGTGGGCTCTGTATGAGTAGCCACGAGCAAGGTGATGTGTGGCGTATGGAAGGAACAGGTGAAATGATAGTGCAGCTTCCGGAAGATACGCACGCCAGCAGCACACCACAGACGCCAAGGAAAGTTTAAGGCAGTGTGCAGAAGTAGCCTGTGAGGGTTTCCATGTGGCATCAGCCAGCCAAGTGGAAGGGGAAGTGCTGTCCAAGGTTTTGGGATGTTGTGTTCTACTGCAGTCAGTATGCCCCAGATGATGGCATTGGAGTTGGAGGATTTAATAATTTACCTCCAAGATTTTGGTCTTGAATTGGTCCAATCACTCTTTATAGTCCTCTAATTTTTCTCATTTGGAATAAAGTTGTTGACCCTTTCTTCATCTTACCCGTGTATATTTGAAGTCAACTTAGCCTTGAATCTTTGATGCCTCTCTGGAGGTAGACTTGGGAGCAATGTTCATAGCATACCTTTCTACTTCTCCCCAAATAGACACTTATCACAGTATCACAAGAGGCATTGAGGAACTAGAAAGCAGAATAAAGCAAAGAGCAGTCAGAATGTAGGAGAGGCAGATAACTCAGCATTCTCCAAAAAAGGGCAAAGTTCATTCTATGACAAAATAAAGAATACTAGAACTAAGTCAGCTATGTACCTGAAAACTTCTCATGTAAAATGTGTAAGATATTATTCTCTACTTTATTTTTCTACAAATGCAGCATTATAGCCTGCATAATCAAGCTACAAATTATATTATTTATACATGTCCCTTTATATGATGTTTTAATGCATTTATTAGCTTCTAATATTTTACTAGGAAGTATTAAAATGATAAGGTCCAAAGAAAATTTAATATGAAGCATAACTTGTTTTCTTATGTCTGCTTCTTCTGTGAATTTTCTTTTTTATTTAAATAGATCATAATCATTTGTTCAAGTTTAAGATAATCCTTTTGTCACTTAAATATTCACAACTCAGCGTTCCGCAAATTACTTCGTAGTATTTGTTAGCAATTACATCCTTTGGCTCTTTTGCCAAGTGGCTGATATCCAGATGCTCCTAAGCCCAATAATGTGTTGGAATAAACTAATGATCTGCCACATGCAACTATTCATGCATCCTGACTACATTAGGACGATATGAAAGTGATTTACAGTTTCCTTTAAATACCCACATGCACCTGCAGACACTTTTGGTTCAGGAACGAAAACATGAATGATAAAGATAGGTTAGGTATCTTTGTCCTTTAAGGCTTTAAGACTTTCAATGACTATGGAGAAAGCACTTCCATTCCTTTTGCAGCATACGGATACTTTGTAAGTTTCCTCTGTGATTGCTCAGCTCTTACATCTCAGAAAGGGGAGAAGAAATTGGTGTTCTGATTCCTATAAGCTTGTAGAATTTAAGCAGATAAAGTAGTTATGTTAATATTTTAATAATATTTGAGGTGAGGAATACTGTGAGGTTTGTAATCTGGTGTGGATGAAGATAGAGGGAAACTGTGGAAGGGCCAGTCTGATGTAGATCCTTCAGTCCGGGTGTGAGCCTGTCTCTGCAGGACCAACTTACATTTTAATCATTGCAAACATGCACAAGAGAATGTAGACATTTTTAACATCTCACAGGAACACTCTAGTTTGTTTGGAAACCAAAAGGAAATAATCAAGTATAATGATAGTGAGTATAACAGCAAATACGGCCTGCATTGTGATCAACTTTACATTTCTACATTTTTTTTTGTAGTGACAGTGGCCCTTTACAAAGGCAAAAGTTCTCAGGCTTCAGTTGAAGTGGCCCAGGCCACGTGAATGAGTCACTTGGAATAACATCTGGGTTACATCATATTCTCCTAATCTTCAAAGCAGAGATAATATCTTAGCAGACCATTATAATTTGGGTCTATTACCAAAGCCAAAAAGGTTTCTAAAATCATACATAAAACCTAAGGTGACATTTTTGCTATATTGCTTCTGGAGGAAATTAGTGTGTAAGTTTGGCAAATTTGTATAACATCTATTTACTGTGAATACAATTCTTGCCTTTGGAAAGTTAACAGTTTATCCTTAGGCATGAAGATAAACTGTATCAGTATCCTTGGCAGACTAAGAGCCAAATTTGGATTATTTTTGTTCCTTTATGTTTATCTGTGTTCTGATGTGTTATAAATGAGTGAAAAATCTAACCTTTTACTGTTTTTTTTTTTTCAAAAAATGTCATAAAACAAGTTACATATAGAAAAGATTACACACCAAAATTATCTAGAACAATGACTATACAGCTCAATAAACTTCTAACAGTTTAAGTCACCATTTGGAACTTCTCATTAGATTTTGTACTTTTATTTCAATAAAAAATATTTTTATGCGCTTATCTACCATCTGAAATGAAAGTTCCATCATAGAGTTAGAACTAGGAACATGATTAGCTTTGTATCCCCTTTCGTATCTTGGATATATTACCTAAATGCGGGGAAATATTTTTCTTTAAAAAACACCATTTATTATTTTATGTTTGTGCATGTTTTGACTGCATGTACATATCTAATGACACTGGTGTGTTTGCAATACCTGTGGAGATAAGAGGAGTGTCAGGTCTCCTGGAGCTGTAGTGACAGAGGATTGTGAGCTGCTATCTGGACACTAGGAATTGAACCTGGGTCCCTGAACCATCTTTCCCACCCTGAATCTTTTGGCCAGATTTTTAAAAAGTGTCTATAGAGACCTTGTTTTAATGTGAGAAGAAAATGCTTGTAAACATTTTACTTCTACTATAAATTGTAGAATAAAGCAACTAGCAATCTAGTATGTCATAACATAAAATAGGCAACATTTTCAATGTTATCTGCTTCTTTTGGAGAGAAGAATACCTGAAGAGAGATAAGAACCTGAGCATTCATTTAAAAAAAAAACGATATAAAATGTCCATCCATAATTGAGGGCAATACATATCTTCACAAGGGCATATGGCATAATGATTTGCTTCATTTTCTATTATTAAATGTTGTAGCATTCTTATGAAGTCATTAACTCTGCCTTCCCACTCCCAGTATAGGTAGAATAGAACCTGATGATTCCTTTGCCAGCAGTTTACACTTACTAACTGTTCAGCATTTTTCCTGTTTTTTTTTTTTTCCTCTCTAGTTCAGGCTATAAGTCTGTCTTCTTTACATTTCCATCTCATTAATGGAGAGATGGATAACTAAAACATTCCATGGCTTTAACTTGGATAATACAACAAAGATGTTCAACAGTTGTTTTCATATGACCTATAATTGTTTTAGAAATAATTTTTTTTCTGTTCTAGTTCATCTACTTGTAATATAAGCTCCCCCTCCAATATCCATCCAAAGATGGTAGACGTTGGTGTGAGGACAGCTTTCCTTTCTGTGCCAATTCCAGTCAACCTGTACACTATAGACACTTTCACCCTATGAAAACCATGAAACCCTAATATACTTTCTTAAGTGGCACTTTCTCCTCACTCTCTCATTTTCAAATGCTCCAGTTACTTCTAATACATCTGGAACATCCATGAATGCAGAAGCCAACTTGATGCTTTACTAACTGCCAGGTAAGCACCATGAACATTCCCAGCTAGAGATGGTCCCTTTCTTCCACATTTGTGTCACTGTGAAGTTACCTGTTGTTGGCAATGCAGAGAATTCTTAAAAAGTATCTAACCACGGAATTTTCTTATAAAATTTCATTCTTTTATCCTAGGCCCATGAATGCACCAGCGATCTTCTGGAAGGCTTTACCCTTAGTGGGCGACAGGAGGTTTGAATCAGAGGATATCTTTGCCTTCTCAGTGGTTCTGGTTGAGAGCTGTTTTCAAATCAACTGTTTGAATGAGCCCTCTTTTCCTCCTATGTCTGAAAAGAATTTGGTTCTTCTTAAACTTCTCTTAACTTTTCACATGTCTCAAATCACAATATGATTGTTAATAAAACTACTTCTCACAGGTTTTATGCTAAATAATTAACATAAAGTGTATAATTTACACTGAAATTTTATTAGATCAATTAAGATCCCTTACGTTTTTAGCTAAATTTAACTTATCTATGCTCATGTATTATACTCATACTAATATTTTAAAGTTAATTACATCTAAAAATACAAAGTGTGAACTATTTTGTTGAAGGTGTAAGAGTTCTTCAGAGAACTCCTAAATTATGTGATGATCAAATTTGTGGCATTTTGGCAATGTTCATTTTACAGGTCAGACACTATTTTCAGTATAAAAGAAGCGAAAGGTAGATTAAAATGGCACTGAAGGATTCTCAAAACCCTCCAGTATATGAGGTCCTAAAGTCAACATTTTTTAAGACATAATATGGTGTCAAATTGTTTGCCAAATTAATGGAATAAGCTATTATTTTGCTGAAGAAATAAAAACTCATGAAAATGCAAAAGAAGATAAACAATGATGTGAGAAGAGAATTACAGGGACTTAGAATTCAAGATCATGTTTTGTAGTCCCAAGAGCGTAAAGCCAAAGCATATCTCAAAAAAAATGGTAAATAAATAAATGAACCACAGTAGGAGTTGGATGGGGAAGAATAAAGTGGAAATACGCTCATCAAAATCCAGCATTGGTTAGGATTCATGTCAACCAAAATGTTCTGTTTCTATGACTAAAAGGTCAGCTCGGAGAGGAATCACAGCAAGTCTGACTTGAGGTTTGCCCATTAAACTGTTTCCAGGGCACACTGAATTATTCTGCTCTAGTTATTTTAAGAGCCCTGGGTAGGATCCATTCTTGGATGCAACTAAGTGACCTACAAGCAATAGTTCCTATTGTGTGTCTCGCCTTCCTCCCCCAAACCCTGACACTTTATTAATCAATACTGCAAACTCATACAATTAGTCACCGTAATGCCGACCTGCAAACTTACAATCCTAGTTTATATCTTGAGAAGATTCTCATTCTCTGCTTTGATGATTCCCTTTCTGCATCTGTCAGTTCCTCACAGCAACACTTTTGCTGTATTCAGATACACATTCCTTCTAACAAATAATACAAAAACAAAAACAACAACAACAAAAACAAACCAAAGGCTGAGACTTTACATTCATCACAACAATTTGGTTAGACACACTGAGTTTGGTTTTCTAGTCAAATGATTGCTTGACAAGTGGTAGGCAATGTTACTTAAAACAATCTAGTCTGCCTTTATTAGATTTCACTTCCGCTTATCTGCTTTAATATACTTCAGTAAGAATCAACTGATGTAAATTTTAGTTGGTGTTCAGTTGTGAGTTAAATAGTGGAACCATTTTCAAATAACTGTGTAACAGAAATACACTGGTTGGAAAGACAGGAAAGTTCTTCTGCTCAGGGTAGGTAATAAGGTACAAGGAGCACCAAAATGGATGCTTATAAATATCTCTCCAACATGGAGGCTATCACCTCTGAAGGTCAGTTTGTTTCGGGATCTTCTGACTGGGGCTGAGATAATCATGTTCAACAGCACCATTGATCTGGCAGAGTCAATGATGCATAGATCTGTTTTCTACAATATTGCTAGGTAAGCATCTATTAGTGTGCTACACAGAAGTGGACACAGGAATAAGTTAGGAGCTATTCTCTCTAGGAGTTCATGGCCCATTGAGGAGAAGGATGTCAATCATTTCAATACAGAGCAGCAGTGCAGGCCAAGGAGCGAGTGACAGCACAGAGGAAGTCCCCAACTCACAGGGATGCACGGACGAGCTTTGCCCCTAGGGGTTTGTCGTTGCTGTTGTTGTTTGTTTGTGTAGATTTTATAATCACTCACGGAACATTTTCTTGAGTGATGGTCACTCTATCCTATTTCTAATCTAAACTAAAGTCTGCCATATCACTTCATATTTTACAAATTGCATATAAAAACACTTTTATTCCTTCTTTTAAAATTATGATTTTTGATTTACCAAGACTTTTTTGGTACTAATTGTATAACAATTTTCTTAGTGGTCTTTTAAATATTAACTGTTTAAAATGTATAAAACAAAGATTGTGTTTATAGTACTACTTTTCTAAACTATTATTCATATTTAATACGTAAGTATTACTTAGTCCAGAAAGTAGTAATTTCGTTGACTTTGAGGGCAAGCATGAAATATGGTAGATTCTTTGGGCCATGTAGGTTCATTCACACATACTTCGCTCTGACTTTATAGCACACAAATATCCCTTAAATAACAATTTTATTTCAATTGGGGAATGATTTTGGTCCTGCAATGCCTCATATAAATAACAAAAGGCTAGTCACAGTCCTGAAGTCTAAATCACTAGCATTTATTATTCTACACATACACTCATACATATATACACATGCTCACACATATATATGGATACATATGTGAATAATACATATATACATATATGCATATATTTTTATACATATTGTACCTATATTATGCATATATATAGTGTGTGTGTGTGTGTGTGTGTGTGTATGTTTGTGCAGAGTGCAGCTAGTCACTTAAACACCTATGAAGTATTAGCAAATTTCTCTCTGAGTATGTGTCAAGATCTATAGGAATATGGGGCAGAGAAATAGTTCATCAGATGCAAGAGTTTAGGATTTAGGAAAAATGGAGAAATGAAAATTGTAGAATAGATAAGGAAACTGTGGTACATCTGCACAATAGATTCTTACTCAGCTACTAAAAAATGACATCATGAAATTTGCAGACAGATAGATAGAACTAGAAGAAATAAATCATCCTAAGCAAGGTAACCCAGACCCAAAAGGTAAACACTAGAGTATGTACTCACTTATAAGGGGATATTAGCTGTTAAGTAAAGCATAACCATGCGACAATCCAAAGATCCAGAGATGGTAAGTAACATGGGGGGCTCAGGGGGATCCGTGGATCTCCCTGGGAAAGGGAAATAGAATGGATTTGGAGGGTAGGATGGGGGTGGGTGAGGTTGGAAACAGTAAGAATCAGGTGAGGTGTGGTGGAGGAGGTCAGTGCAGGGAAAGGAGACTATAACTGGAAGGCAATTGTGGGGTGAAGTGGAAATCTAATGCAGTGGAAACTCCTGGAAATCTATGAAGGTGACCCTAGAGAGGACTCACAGTAATGGGTACACAGAGCCTGAAGTTGCCATCTCTTGTAACCTGGAAAGGCTTTTAGTGGTGGTACTGGGACACCAAGCCAGCCACAAAATCATTGACCTGCCTGTAAGATGTGCTGTAGTATTGGTGACACAGAACTTGTGGGTATGGTCAACCAATGACTATTATAACTTAAGCCTCACTCCATGAGGGGAAGCCCATGTCTGAAGCTGCATGGATGGCCTGGAACCAAGGCTAGATAGCCCAAAGACCTAGGACAAAACCAAACATGACTGGCCAAAAATGTCAATGAAGTGATTCCTAATGATATTCTGCTATACTCATGTATTGGTGTCTAGTCCAGTTGTCATCTCAGAAGATTCCTTCAGAAACTGATAGGAGAAGATATAGAAACACAAAGCCAAATATTAGGCACAGTTCAAGGAACTCCGTGGAAGAATAGGAGGAAGGATTGTAGGAGCCAGAGGGCCAAGGACACCATGAAAACATGGACTACACAGTCATCTAAGCAGACCTCATGGGCTGCTCACAGAGACTGAAGTGGCAATCAAAGGCCATTCATGGGACTGTACTATATCCTTCCTATACATGCTGCGATTGTTTAGCTGGGGTATTTCTGGGACTTCCTACAGCGGGAGTTAGGCATGTCTCTGACTTTTCTCTGCTCTTTGGACTCCTTTCCTCCCACTGGGTTGCCTCATTCAGCCTTGATAGGAGGGTGTGTGCCTAGTCTTCTAGTAACTTGTTACACCATGTTCAGTTGACATTCCTGGGAGGTTTGCACTTTTCTTAAGGGAAGTAGAGGACTATTGAATCTGGGAGACAGGGGTGGTAAGATGTGTGGATAGATGGGAAACTCTGGTTGGATGTATATTATATGAGAGAATGTATCTATTATTAGTTATTATTATTATTATTATTATTATTATTATTATTATTATTACTATTTGTTGAGAATGTGAAATTCAAGTGCAGCACACTGTCAACATCAGTACCAACATGGTACAGGTTCTTTTGATAAGATTCTTTGTAGGGAAAATTTTTTTTTTTAAATGCAAGTTGTAGTTTTTCGAGTAGCTACTACTTACAGTTAGATTTTACAGATTTTGGTGTTGAATCTACCTGGATATTTAATGTTCTCTTTAATTTCTTACGTATGATATCTTAGCATACTTCATAATATTTTAGTTTCCTAAAAATAAGGGGAACCATTTTAAGATAAGAAAAACAAAAACAAAAACAAAAACAAAACAAAACAACCAAACAAACAAAAATACAAAGATGTCAGTTTCTGGTTTTTCTCTTACCACTTCTTCATAGCACCAATCTATTTAGGGATACTTTTAAACCTGTATCTGCATGATTTTACACTCTTGCTAACATCAACTCAACCCATTCAAGGGAGAAATTACAAAGCATGGTTTTTGCTGAACACTGACATAGACTTGCATGGCACCTTACCTTTTAAAGGTCAGAGTCCATTCATCTCCAGGATCACAAACTTACACCTGAAGACTAAGTCTTCCAGCTTGTGAAATACATCGTTTTGTTGGCTACCTTGATTGACTTCTCGGTCCCACCTGGATCTACACATACACTTGCTACTAATGCAATGCATCCGTTCTCATTGTACATAAACACAAAAGCAGTGTCACGTTCTTCCTCTTAGATTCTTTATCACTGTGGCAACTATATCAATGTTTGGACTAAAGATTTAAATTTAGGACTAAGATCGAATGGCTTTGCAAATAACAAATGCAGTGGATTTTTCTCCATTGTTCTTTTTTTTCCCCAGCAATTATTTTTCAGTGGTTATTCTGAGTTGTTTGATGTACACATTTAAGGAAAGTCAATGTTATCCAAAAATAAGCACAGGACTAGAATTTATGCAACATATAGCATATCTTGTAGGCAGATGCTAATCATATGACAAGACAAAGAGAAGATATCAGAAAGGAAGCACACATCACATAGGAACACAGCAGAAGTTGATATGGGTTGCTAGGAAATAGTTTTTGAGAAGCACATCCTGTTCCTTTTTCAATGAAGAATGGATGAGCAGATAAAACTGAAATGAAAGAGGCGGAGAGAGATTTCCAACATGGGCAAAGAGTGATACACCATCCTGTGACAGGATAAGAAATGGCAGCCAGGAAGCTGGCACATTCTAAGAACCAAAAATAGGCCGGTGTTGATGGAATGAGGGAACTGGTGGCCTAGGCCAAGGCAGTAGCTAAATTATATGAGATTTTATTATTATAAAGATTTGAGTCTTAAACTGACGGTCACTGGGGCTTTAAGGATTGGAGTGGCAGGAAGGTCAGAGAAGTGAAACGTGTGGCTGTTTGTAAACAATTCTTAAGGTTTCTCTGATAATGTGGCACTGACTTATTAATTTATTTATGCGTTTTACTCACTTAAATATCTTTCCATCGATTAACATTTATTGAGTATCTTCCTCATGAGAAGCAATCTGGGACATAGAAAGAGATCTAAATCATCTTTGTCTCCCCCAAGAACTTATTAAAGACAAGTACATTTTTTTTCTGGTAATTTGAATGTTGAATTGCTGCAATGCCTTGTACTTGAACGATGCTGATTGACTCACTAAGAATACTTTAAAGCGAGAAAATTTTGCTCCAGTGACTCGTGCGATGACAATAGAATTCATATTAAAACCTGTGACTGGTTGGCATTTTCTGTCTTGTCAAGACACTGAATTTTTAGTTTAGAATTGATTTCCTTTGTTTTTTTTCCATGTATAGAGATGGGATTATACTCTTCACTTTATTTTCTATTCAAACCCAATTTGTTTATTCATGTCTCACCACTTGAACAGTTAGGAGTTGCTGTCACAGTTCAGCCTCTTTTTCTAGCCCCTGTATTTTTTTAAAGAACATTTTTGTGTTATTTCTTTTTCTTCTTTTAAAATATACTTTAATGTTTGAAGTTATAATGCAATACTTGCTATATATTTTAACAATCAAAGCTCCCATTGAAACTCAGTGAATATCATCTACCTGCCCAATGCTGCCATCACTGAGAAGGATGAATTGATGCTTCACATGAAATGTTTGTCATGAACAACTTCTGGCCTTTTCTGCTTTGTGTTCACATTGAGAAAGAAAGAATATTTGCAAGATAGAAGTTAAGTATAAATATCAACAACACAGTAGGAAATAATTGGTCCACTCCTATTTATTAATCTTTGGGAAAGACTCTTCTACTTTAACATATTTGATGTGTGATTCTGTTATATAGGCTACTTAAGTAACTAACACCAAATATCATAGTTGTACTCTTCCTCCTTTCTCTTTCTATTTTCCTGAGGATCATAATAAGTCAAATTATTCTTATAGTTATATATTACTGCAAGATTTAAAAACAAAACAAGTTTTTTTTTAATACTTATACAGTGTAAGTAAACTAGAAGATCTGATCTCTATCTTCCACTCTTGGGTACCCACTCACTGGCCAACAATTTAGGCCATCACTTTCCACAGACAGATAACTGGACAGAAGGCAACATGATGAATCTGGTCCATACTGATCCATACCCACACTGGAAACCACTCTTCTGTGCTCCCATGTTCTGGTCAGAATGAGTTCCATTGGCCCCTCTAATTTCAAGAATAACAATCAGACAGAAGGTATCTGTACATCCAGGCTGATAACATTTTCTGAAGAGCTCTGATATCTTAGATTATTCTCTCAGGGAATTTCTTCCTCTATCAAAAATAAGGCCTTTCTGGATAAGTTGTTAAATACCAACTCCTCGTGCAGAGGATTTCCCTGTCTCTCTTGTAAGTTAACATCAGAAAGTACTTTGCTGTTCCAGATGTCACATTAATTTGAGGATGTGACAAGGACAGGACAGCTGGATGCCTCTATGTTGCCAAGTGCATTAGATTCTTTGAAAGCCACAAATATGGGTTTTTAGTTCCCTTTCCTCAAATCTCAATTTGTGGCAATTTTATTATTTTAGCTAAATTAATGGTCAATTCAAATAAAAACAATCACCTGAATTTTTAATATCATTAATACAAGAGGTCAGTGGAATACACTTGAGTGGATTTAGAGACTCATAGAGAAACACAGACATGAATTCGTGTGCCGACACAGCAACACTCACACAAATCCTGTTTGCTTAGACACCTTATCTGCATGCCTCCATAGCACATGGTGTTTCCCATGTCAAAGACAAGTACTTGCACAAGTGTAGACTCATGCTATGTATGAATACTAATGAGGAAGGATGAGGAAAAGGAGCCACTAGAGAATGACAAAAAGATGGAAATGCAGGGTATCTGGGGAAAAAACAAGGGTATGGTATACTAAATGAGGACAGGAGCAGGAGAAAAATGTAGAAAAAATCGAGTGAGGAAAACACCAGAGTCACTAGGAAGAAAATGTGGATGTGTATTGGGATTGGATAATCATGAGGAAGAAAAATTTATGGGCTCTGATGTATTCTGTAATACACACACACACACACACACACACATACACACACACACACACACACACACACACACACACACACACACACACACACATATATATTCTGTAAAGGTTGAAGCTTCACTGTGGGCAAGACAGAATGGATGTGCACATACTCATGAGAAAAACAGAATCAAAAGGTTCAGTATAGTCCAGGGCTGTGAGTAAAACTGAATTCCATCTTCTAAATGTAGAGACAAGGATCTAACAGCTTTCGAATACTTCCATAGTAACACCAAAGACTGTGTACTTTTGCCTACTAGCCGGTTATATTTTGTGCACTTATATCAACCCACAGAGTCCTCATGACAACCAAATGAAATAGGATCTGCAACTACTTTTATTCTTTGTGAATGAAAAAATATGACACTGAAGCTAAAGAATTTGTCCCAAACTGAATGGTTAGTAAAGCGTGTCACTAAGATGCTCATCTAAGTGTTAGAAGGTTATTAAGTCTTAGCACAACTGCTGTCTCTCACTGTCAGTGAAGGGGGGCTGATCACTTACACACACACACACACACACACACACACACACACACACACACACACACACGGAAGTATGAGCATTCTTGTCCTCTGTCTTCATTCAGTAGGTTGTTTATACTTCAATTGATTTATTTCATTTATTCCCCAAGAATTTCCCAGGAACCCATAGATATCTGCGTCAATCTGCTCCAAAGAAAGAGAAAGAGATGGTTGGGAAAAGGCTTCTACCTTCAAAGACCTTTAATGAAGTTATCTAAAGCAACCATACAAGTAGAATGGTGGAGGCGCTGTCCTGTAGGCTGGGTCCCGGACTGAATAGGATGGGGAAAGGAGAAGACCCGCTGAGAGCCAGCAAGTGCGTCTTTTATCATGTGAACATTTGTGTCTTGCTAATTCACACACTGAATCTTTATCCTCTAAGGTATTGGTTGTGGGATCGTTGAGGAGATATTAAGGTCATAGAAATGAATCCAGCCTAAACCAGTGAAATTATGTCCACATAAAAGAGGTCCCAGTGATATATATTTTATCATGTTTTACCTCGTGATGATATGGTGAGAAGCAAGCAGCTCCTCAGCAGATACTACATTGGCCCCAGTGTTAGCCTTTATAGCCTCTAGAACCATGTAGACATGATTTATGTTGTTTAAAAGCTTTCTGGGGTGTGGCACTTTTTATAACATCACTAAATGGGATCAAATAGTTAAGTTCAATATATTGGGTCCAATGCTAATTTCTATGGCGTACTGAGTGAGGTTACAAATACAAGTAGGACTTTTCCCTGGAAACTTGATAAATAACTTGTAGGGTTGAAGCACAAATTTTTCACCAGGTAGAGTGTGAAAGTGAGATTATTGGTAAAGCAGTGGGAACCGGAGGCATAAGGATGTGAGACAACTAGCATTTGAGAGAAATGAAATGAGCTATGAAGATGTAGAGCATATAGAAAAGCAATGATGCTTGAAGAAACAGTGACGACATTGGACATGTCTGAATCACACGTAGGGACATACATGGAAATGTGTGATGCTCAATATGATTGGATTGAGCAAAACCTAGGGTATTAGTGCAGCATTCCTCTGAATATTTCTGCAAGGTCATGTGCACTTCTAGGGAGCATTACACGAAAGGAAAAGATACAACTTGAATGTTGGAGGCACTGACAAAGGGCTGAGTTCTGGACTGAATAAAATCGGAAAATGAGAAGACCAGCTGAGTGCCAGCATGTCTCTTTTTCTGTTTCTTTATCCTACCAAGTGTAAACAAGTTCCCATTACTCTAGCTGCAAAGACACTCTGGTTGCTATGCCCTCCCCACTGCAAAGAACATTATCCTTTTAAAATGCTACCCAAATAAAACTCTTTTTAAAGTTTCTTCTCGTGCTTTGAATCACAGTGACAAAAAGGTAGCTAATATATAAGGGCAGTACAGGAGGGGCAGCATTGAAGCGAGATTCCATTGTGATGTGTGAAATGGTTTTGTTAACTTGGATTGTTTCTAAAAAAGAATTCTAAATGACTCAAATGGCAGTTTCACTGGTACTAGCAAGATCTTGGCGTTAGAAAGGAAACCTAGAGAAATATGCAACAGAAAGAGAGAAAGTAGGTGGTAGGGCACTACTCATTGGTGCTGAAAGGCTTCAAGCTAATGATGGAATTGTGAAGGGTATGGAATTGGTAACATGTTTGATAGCAACAGTAATCAACAACTTCTCATCAGCAACCAATGTGCCTATGTGGCAATTACGGGGTGTTAAGAAAGCAGTAATTTTCAGGATGCAATTTGGGAGAGGCATAAGTTAGATGGCACTTCGAAGACAGCACTTAGAAGTGAGCCATTTTGAAAAAAAAAAAGGTGTCTAAGCAGTGATGGCCAGTATGTTTTTAGAATGGACTTTTGGGAATCACAAGCATATATTAGATATGTTAATATCTAATGAGACAACCAAGGTTATATCACCTTTAATATTGGCATGAAGTCTTCAGATCTGTATTCCAAAGGACTTAAATATACAAATGTCAGCAATTATTTAAGAGGAACTATGAGCAAATCACTCTGGTAAATACAATGAGTCTCCAAGGATAATGATCTATACCTGAAATCATTTGATATCCGTAATTAACTTACTATGTACTATTTACTTTTATCTTAGAAATAATTGATTACTATTTTCTGTTTCATGTCTCTGATGATGAAATATTCATAGACTGATTGTGGGTTTTCCTCTCAATATATATGTAAATCCTCTCTAAATTAGTTAAGAATGCAAACTCATAATAAAGTTGGAAAAATAAAACCTTAACTCTTAATTTTGAAGATTACATGTGTTAATATATAAAAGTTTATTTTATAAAATAAACAGTTCTACAAATGGAATTCCTGTAAGTTCATTATTTTCATTAGTAATTATGGACATATTCCCAGGCAAAGAATGAACAAAATTCCTAGTGTACTTTTCTAGGAGTTCTTGGGTTCAAGTTATGAAAGTTCTATTTGTGTTTTTGGAACAGTTGAATAAACTGAAATCCATTGGCAATTTCACAGAAAGACAGCAATACATTTCTTACAAACTATACTAAATGTTTTTAATTTTATGAAAAGTCAGCTTTAAAAATATCAGAAACCACCAATATACACTGAATGGTTGAGATATTCTATTTGAAAGCTGGATAAGAATTTGTAAAACTACTTTACGAACATTTACAGACACTCTTTGAAAGAAGTAATGTGTACAGTTTAATCTAGCTAGTATACCACCATACATTTAGCTCTAATGAAATGTGACCCAGATACATTAGTGTGAGAGAGTAGCTTAGAGTTTCTTTCTTTATAAGACTAGTTGCTCCTACTTTACAGCTGTTTTTCTTTCAAGAATCGGAGAGTCTAACCATCCATCTAAATACAGCTTTCAAGGAAAATAGAGTTTGATCAAGCTACAATTTTGACTTGAGAATTGCCAAATGGGTGTTTGCTCCAGTTTTCCTTTCATTTCTTTTGGTTTTTCTAACTCGGTGAATATGAGAAAACAGATTTATACTCAAAGCATATTTGGGAACTATTAAGGTACTCATGTAGAATGTCTTTTACTTTGTAAACAAAGTTGTATCTTTTAGTTCCTGACTTGTATCCTCACCTGGGTTTTTTGGGAGGGCGTATTTGTTTATTTTAACGAAACACTTTCCTTACTTATTTTGGGGAAGGAGGTGTGTCATGATATGCACATGGGGAAGTTGCTTCTCACATTTTTACCATTTGATCCTGTGAAATCAAACTCAAGTCCTTAGCCTTAGCCTTCGTCGTGTCAGATAAGCAGTTATTAGGCCAGGTATTGTATCCTCATTTGAATAAATGTTTATTTTACACTAACATTTTACATATGGTGCAATGCTACTCTTAATAAAGTAATTCTTGTTTATTATTCCAAAGTATATGAAATCAAATGGAAAACTGAAGTTTGTAGAAATTATATTAAAATGAGGCTGAGGTTGTCAGGGCAGTTCGCGATGGCCGCGGCTGGTTCCGCTGCCGTGTCAGGGGCCGGGACCCCAGTGGCGGGGCCCACAGGCCGCGACCTCTTTGCTGAGGGGCTCCTGGAGTTCCTGCGACCCGCTGTGCAGCAGCTCGACTCTCACGTGCACGCGGTCAGAGAAAGTCAAGTAGAGCTCCGGGAACAAATTGACAACCTAGCTACAGAACTGTGCCGGATCAATGAGGATCAGAAGGTGGCCCTGGATCTGGACCCCTATGTTAAGAAGCTGCTTAATGCCAGACGACGAGTTGTCTTGGTCAACAATATTTTACAGAATGCACAGGAACGACTAAGGCGCTTAAACCACAGTGTGGCCAAGGAAACAGCTCGCAGGATAGCCATGCTGGATTCAGGAGTTTACCCTCCTGGTTCTCCAAGCAAATAAGCACGGGCCTGTGACCTGATATACAAGCACTGTTCTCCAACAGCTTTATCTGGGAGACCTGAGAAGATTTCAGGAAAGTCTCTGTAGACCTTTGATGTGTTTGCACTATGTACACGTTCATGCAGCAGCCTCAAGAAACATGCATACAGCAGGACTGTTTCCTAAAGAGCCTGCATTACAGCTTGTCCTTCCAAGAATGGCCTCTAACTTTTGGGTTTTGTTTCTTGAGACAAGATCTCATCAATATGTAGTCCAGGCTGGCCTCAAACATGTCTTCTGCCGTAGCCTCCTGAATGCTGGGATTATAATAGGCATGTATCGGGGTGCCTGGCTAAGCCTCTATACCTTCTCCCCCGAAAATGTTAAGTAAATTAGGCATCATGTGGTAGAAAACTGAGAAAACACTAGAGATTTAGTGCAGAACTGCTTCACCACAGTTCCTCTCAGAAGGTAATCTTTCCAGAGTCATCTTACATACAAATTTTTAATGTTTAAGTTAACTCCTATTAACAAGTATCACAACTGTTGCCTTCATTACTGCCCAAGGAAAGCATGACAGATAACATGAGGATCCAAGGTCAAGGGCAGAGCCTTGACAGCTAAGAGTCCCTAAGCTTTTGTTATTTTGTAGTTTAGGCTACATTATTTTACAGGCTAGAGGGATGGCTCAGTGCTTTAGCACTGGTGGTTCTTCCAGATGGAGTTCAGTTCCCAGCACCCACATGGTGACTCACAGCAGCCTCTAACTCCAGTTCCACAGGAATCCAATGCCCTTTCCCACCCCCACCCCCACCCTGGCCTTTATGGGGCCCAGCACACACATGATGCCGATATACATGCAGGCGAAACATCCATTCTCATAAAATAAAAAATTAAAAGTGAAAAAAAAAAAAGAAATTATATTAAAATGTTCTCATTCATTTTATTTATTCTGATACTCAACATAAAGGTTTATTACACATGTGTTGTTTTAAAGACCTTTTATTTTCTTTTTATAAATTTTGAAAACTTGCTTGAGAATTTCATACATGCATGTAATATATTTCAATCAAATCCACTCATCTTTCCCAGCTTTCCAATTCCTCCACAATCGCTCCCACCAATTTCCCCTCCTAACTTTATATGATGTTTTGTTTTTCTTTAACCTACTGAATCCACTTAAAGCTACTCTGTATGTACTTGACTATAGGACCATCTATTGGAGCATGGATAATCTCTTATGTGTGAAATCCCTGAAGAAAACTAATCTCCATACCAGGCAGCTATCAATTGTTAATAGGTTTTCAGAGAAGGCTAACACATCATGAGCCCCTCCAAAATATAAGCTAGCATTTTGTCTATTCAGGTCTTGTGTATGCAATCAAAGCTTTTGTGAGTTTGTGTGTGCAATAGTCTTGCCCTGTCCAGAAAATACTCCGTTCCTTTAGAATTCTATTACCTCTGGCTCTTACAATCATTCCATTCTCTCTTCTGTGATTGTCCCTGGGTCCTGAGAAGAGTGGTGTGATATAGCTGGCCTCTTGATAGCTGAGCACTCCAGTCTCTTATGCTCTGCAAGTTGACCAGTTGCCTCTATACTAGTTACCCTATACTGTCAAAGGAAGCTTCTGCAATACACTCTTAATGTACGTTTATACATGCAGACATATATACTATTTGATTTCTTGAAGAAAGCTTCAAGTGTTGCAATGCTCTCAAGGCATGTAGAGGGTTTGGAGTAGTAGTGGCCAACTTGGTCTGCAGAAATGGAAACAACCGGTTTGTAACAAATTTAAAAATCATACAGAATTAAGAGATATAAGAAAAATGCAACATAAATAAAAGATCTTCAGATTCTCCTGGTTTCTTTTATTCTTGGACTCCACATGCCCTTGGATGCTGCAGATGTAATGCTCCTCTTGGGCGAATCCAATTTAGACAAGTCAATCAAACAGGTTCAACTCAGGAGGCTCTGCACTGGCCAAGCATGGATGGGAATGGATTTACTGGCAACCAATTTGCTATCATTTTTTTCAGGGCCAGCTTCTTCAGGATATGTTCCAAAGGAAGTAGGTAGGAAAAGCTTAGTCACCAACCACAGGTCAGGATCTCCAAGTTCAGGCTGTTAACCCACACACTACCATAAAGAGCTGAGAGGAAAACCAGTCTGCATTCAGATGTTTGAGGAGATCAGACAGTGCAGGTACTAGAGCGAGATATCTGTATGAATATAGCTTTGAGGCAAATGACTGTTATCTGCTATCAGCATTTCTGATTTCTAATTCCTTCAATGTGCTTTGCAGTTTGAACCATAGGTGTCCAACATCAATAGAAATCATAAAACATTTTCTGGGGGGAAATATTAAAAATCAAGATTTTATAATTTCAAAGATTTTTAGTTGTACTCTAGGACCTGTAAATGTGTGTCCAAAACTTTGAACTGTTTCAACATACACTTTCACAGAAACTAAGTGGTGGAAAGAAATTACTCAGAACAGCCTGCTTGACCTTGACAAAGTTTCTCCAATGCAGATTACGTCAGTGAGGTTACAAGTTAAATCAGGCTAACAGACAAAGCTGTTTTCCTTTAAAAAAAGAAAACAAAACAAATCTCTTCAATTAATAAAAGTTTTAAAATGGAAGCAGGCAGCCGGGCAGTGGTGGCACACCCCTTTAATCCCAGCACTTGGGAGGCAGAGGCAGGCAGATTTCTGAGTTTGAGGCCAACCTGGTCTACAGAGTGAGTTCCAGGACAGCCAGGACTACACAGAGAAACCCTGTCTCGAAAAACCAAAATAAATAAATAAACAAACAAACAAACAAACGGAAGCAGGCAGTTAGACCAGAATCTATTTTTCCTATATCAGAATCGAGAGGAAAAATATCAGTAACATATTTACATATTCACAAAGACTGAAGTTCATGAAAGAGAAATTTTGCTGGGACAATGAAAACATGGTTGTCCTGGTCAAAATATAAACAGTTTAGCATTGATGTAAATGGCACAGTGAGAGAGTTCCTAACAGCACAGGACACAAGCGAGCGGAGCAGGAAGGGGCAGTAGAGAGTGTTCTCACCCAGTGAAAGACTCTGGATTCCTTGCTTGCAAGGTTTTAAATGGCATGTCTTTTATCTTTGTGAATTTCAATTAGACTCTTCAATGGGCAAGGCAGGAAAGGAATATTAATGATGGAGGAGAAGGCTGCATGTTTCTCCTTCTCCATAGGGCCAGCTAAAAAAGAAGAAATGTTTGCTTAAGTTCTAAGACATTAAATGCTCATTGGTGAAGTGGTGGCTTATGGTTTAAAAGGAACAGACTGAAATATTTCTATTGTAAGTATCTTCGTCTCCGTCCATAATCTTCAAAGCAAAGCTAAAATTTACTGTAGATTAGCACTGCCTGTTAGGAAAACTGCACCATCTAGCAAAAAAAAGTGTGTGTGTGTGTGTGTGTGTGTGTGTGTGTGTGTGTGTCCAACTATCAAAATAACATATTTGGCACATATTGACTCTGAGTGTAAAATAACAGAGTCGTACAAGCTTAGTTAACTCTCTTCTCTTTCCTTTTATAGTATCTCACATTTATGAAAACTTCTGGTAAAAAGATAAAGAGCGGCTCTGATTTGCCTGAATAGAATGTTCGTAAGATTCAGTTTCCTGCGCAGTCCAAAAAAGAAGCATCTTTCTGTTCTTTTTCATTGGTTTCCCTTTTCTTTTTTCAGTTCAAGTTGCATGGTTCGATTTTATCACCCCAGATAAAACGGAAGGAAACATCAGACAGATCAAACACAGAATTCTCAAAGTGTATGATAGGTTTGGAATTACAAGTCCCTGCCAGGAAAAAGCCCTAAAGGCGGAAAACCTCAAACTGCTCCATCTCATGTCGTTCCTGTCTGCAATGGAAATAAGGCAGCGGTTCCTTCGCTCCGGGCTAATGTAAACTTTTTATAGCTCTTAGACTGAATCTTGATCACCAGGTAAGGAGAATGCCTGGACAAAGAGATCGGGCAAAGCATTGCCGAAAGAAGGCAGGGGGTTTCCTGAAGTGTGAGGTCAGCACAGGGCCCTCACTGATCCGCTATGGGCAAGTCTCCAGACCTCCTAGCTTGAGGGGAAACGGGTCCTAATTATGGGAGCGCTGAGGAAAGAGAGGTACATCCAGAGGGCTAAGGAAATCAAAGAAACTTCCTGCTGTGTAATTCCACGTAACGTGCGTTTAACATGGTCCTGCGTGGATGCGCTGATGACTAAGTGAAGGCGTGATTAGCCCCTTCGCCCTCCAGTGGGAGCCATACCTCGTTACCTCTTCCAGGCAGCCACGTCGCTCCACTAGGGATGATGTCGGGGGACTAGCGGCAGGGAGCGGCCCGCGGGACCGAGGGCCTCACAAACACACAACACTCACAGTTCAGCACTCAAACTGAGCAGCCGCCGCCCCCTAACCCTTACACCAGGAAGCTCACTGCCTCCGGAGAGCAGCTCCGGGCGGGGTGTGGGCTCAGCATCTCCAGCGCGGTGTGGACGCGGGCAGCGGCGCTCTCGGGCGCACTGGGGTGCCCCGCGCCACCCCGGCTGTCCTGCTCCAGGTGCCCAGAGGGCGGCGATCGCTAGGCCAGGACTAGGGTGGGGGTAGGGGGTCCCCTATTCTTGGGAACCTCCTTAGTCCTCTTCCTTAATCTGGCTCCTCCTCCTTCAGGCGCGGGGCTCGTGCCCGCCGCTGCCTGCGCGCATCGCGCCTCCGCGCTCCCACCCCCGGCTCCTGCGATAGCTACTCCCTCCTCCTCTTCCTCCTCCTCCGCCCATCACCGCCACTACGGACGCCTTCGCCGCCTACTCCTCGCGCGGCCACGACTCCTCAAGCTCTGCTCCAGCTTCCACCAGCCCATCCGTTCGCTGCCAGCTCTTTAGGCTGCTGCAGTCAATCTCTCTCTCTCTCTCTCTCTCTCTCTCTCTCTCTCTCTCTCTCTCTCTCTCTCTCTCTCTCTCTCTCTCTCTCTCTCTTTCCTCTTTCCCCTCTCTCCCCTCTCTCCCCTCTCTCCCCTCTCTTCTCTCTTCAAGTTTTCTGTGGAGACAGAATCAGAGCCACTGGAGGAAAACATCTACTTCTGCTTGCTGTTCAGGTAGGGTCGCAGATGTTGGTGGCAGCGGGGGACCTTTGCTCATCCTCCTCTGCTTCGCCAGCATGCCACCCCCACCCCACCAACCCACCCCACTCTTCATGCACCTTCGACACGGAGCCTCAGGTTCTCCTAGTCTCTCCAGCCTCCAAAAGCTAATTCCAATGTCCCTCCCCAGAAGCGTTTATTCGCAACTACAATAAAAATCCAAGAGCCAGTCCGCCGGCGGCTGCACGCCGACCCGGCTCCTTTTACAGTCTCCAACTTTGCACACACTGGCTGCGCTGCCTGCCTGCTCGGCGGCGGCGTTAGATCCGGAGCCTCACGCTCTTTTGGTTGTCTTGGCTCCAGAGCAGCTGTCAAACGCATACATAGTTCGCAGCACTTGATTTCCACCCTGCTGACTCTTAAACATGGTCGTGGGGCAAATGTGGAAGGGCAGGGAGAATGCTTTGGATTTGATTTTCTTTCTTTTTCTTTTCTTTTTCTTGGGGGGAAGGGGGGCTGCTTGTTGTTGAGGAAAGTGAAGTCAGGAGGACCGCAATTCACTGTAAGGAAAAGATACTAATGGAAAAGTGGGCTGCTTGCTGCCAGCTTTTCCTGCTGTGGTTGCGGAGGTGGTCTTCCTTGAGAGGGCGAGGCGTGGAGTATCCATCTCTCCACCTCTTTCGCACACACGCCTCCAACGTATTCCTTCCTAAGCTCCTGTGTCAGTTTAGAGTCCCGGTGTTGTCATTTCATATGTGCAGAGAGAAGTGTTTGCAGTGGATGGGGCTGGGGGAAGTTATGGCCAGAGGAAAAATATATTAGTGGTGTCATCTTGCCATTAAAAAAAAAAAAAAAAAAAAAAAAAAAAAAAAAAATCCTTCCCCCTTCCCTGTGATCTAGCCCTACACCTAGTAGATAGGAGTAACACCCCTTCCCAATTGAAATGGAATTCTTTGGGTTACTTGCTTGGTAGGATGGAGAACAAATTTAATTTAATTCTGTTTTTCTTCCATAGCTTCGCAAACAAGGAAGATGAAGACAAAATTGAGCACCTGCAACGCATGGTCTCTGCTGCTCGTTCTCCTGGTGTGGGACCCAGCCAGGTGAGACGTTCTTTTTGATTTCTTCATTTCAGATCTAGGAGTGATTCTTAGTTACACAAGTGTATCTACACTCTTTAAAAGACTAGGTGTTTTGAGAAATTATTTTTAGTGGAAACGGATTGTTCAGGAAATTGACCTACTAAGTGTCTGAAACTCTAAAAAGTTTACTGATTCTCCTTTTCTTTTGAAGCAACCAAACCCAAAAGTGAGTGGGATTTTTTTTTCCCCCTTGTTTGAGGCATTTGATTGACGAAGAGACTACCCTATCAGGAATATATTAGTCCAAAGAATGCTTGTAGTTAAGGTACACATAGTTATACCAAAATCTGGTAAGGAAGCCAAGCTCTCCTTGAAACAAACAGGAAAATTATCAGCTAAATCATTTAAGTGGCAACTTAGAGTTTTTCTTTTCTTTTCTTTCTGTTTCTTTCTTTGCATTTATTTTGAGTCACTGGGGCAGCTATAGACCACATAGAAACCTAACTGATATGTGAGTCTGAGACCTCCAGGTGGGGGCAGCATACAACTTGACGATCGCAAAAAAATCAGCAAAAGCTGATTTATGAACCAACTTTTCATCTTATTAATTTAGAGATATTTTGTTTTTCAGATGGTTAATGATAAAAAGAGTGCTTACTTCAAATGTGTTTTCTTTGCTTATTATCTACAAGGAAATTAGTTTGATTGCTTTAAGTAATTTCTTATCAGTTATAGTCTTCTCTGATTTTTTTTTTTTTTTATAAAAACCAGCTGTGGGTATATTTTATTGAATGAATGTAGGGAATGATCTTAAACCTAAGAAAAGTTAAATTACAAATTTTGTTAGAGTTCTTCTGTAGCCATTACTTTTTAATAAGTGTTATATCATTTTATTATTCCCTTTATGAGTTTTAACCAAATAATGTTTAAGATATTTTGGAATGGAAAGGAAGTCAGTTTGCCAATTCTTCACTTCATTGGAAAACACCCACTATGACTGAATATTGACTTTAGAAAGAGAATCTGGAATATGACTGAGAAACAAACACTTCACCAGACTCTTGTGACTATCCTAGGGACTGGCTTTAAAATTAGAATGAGAAACTTTTGAAGGTAGAGAGTATGAATTGATATTCTTACATAACTTGAGGATGTCATCTTCATGTCTACACTTCAACATTCACTCTGCTCTTCAAAAGGCCAGCTTGAAGTTTGTTGCCAATTTTGGTGTACTGTGAGTATTGTTAGCTTCTGGTTCTGCATTCATTTAAATGTCAACAGTCTCTGTCAGTGATGCTTGTATATGATATGTATTGACGGGAATGTGAGTGCACATGCTCATTGACTTTAAAGGCTTGGACAGTCGATTACCAATTAATAAGCACCAAGACCCACCACTGACAGCTTAACTGAATATCACTCTACTCATTTTCTGTTCTATATTTGACCAATAATGTTCACAGCAGCACTTTATTCTATTATATAAATGATTCTTTTTGGGGGACAGTAATTTAAATCTCTGAATCATTCTGAGGGAAAAATGGCAATGAAAGGGGACACTGTGTTTTATACATTCAGTTTCTTTGACCAAATTGCTGTCACAAAATCAGGTTTCTGGCTTTATGACGGAGAAATAATGGGAAAAAAAATCACTGTTTCTAAAGCTTTGCTGGGGTGTTTTCAGGCCTTTTTTTCTTGCCACAAATTTATCACCAGAGAAAGGGTAACTGGACACTTTTGTCTTTTTATGTAGCCCCTTTTGAGACTACTCAAAGGATCTGTCCTTCTTAGAGTTGGTGAGGCTGTGTGTTGCTCCTGCCTTCAGACCCCACCTCCATCTCCTGGCTACACTGGAGCATGGCAACCTGCCAGTGGAGTTCCCCTGATGTCTATATTATACTTGGCCATTGGGTGGAGATATACCCCAAGTGAGGAGAGTACCTTCATCTAAAACTGTGAAAGACATAAGAGAACAATGATGCTGTGTATGAGAATGACAGAGAAATTTTGTGCCCCTAAGATAACAGTTTATTTTCCAATTAGTAGTCACGACACTGAAGAATTACTTCAGAAGATTCTCTAGTTATTTCATTCATCTAACTGCAAAACAATCTTGCTGATAATGTCTGCATATGAGAATCTACAAACATGGTGTGTTCTAAAGAATAGACTTTAAGATTACAGTTCATACAGAATGCCAAGTGCTAGAGGTCTCAAAAGTGTTCCCATCATTCTTTTGATATTTTCGTATTTACTGTTCTTTTTTGAAACAGTATACTTACCTTCCCCATAAGTTTAGTGTTATTTATAGAGTGAAAAAGAGAAAGAAATGTGTGTCACTAATAGCTGAAGGAGCCTTAAATTTAGTTAAATTCAGATCAAGGAGAAAGAGCATTTTGGCACTGAGCCAAACACTGTATGTACATATATGATATATACAAATGTGTAAAATTATCTCTTTAGGTTGGTGCTGGCTAACATCCAAGAAGATGAGGCTAAAAATAACATCACCATCTTTACAAGAATTCTAGACAGACTTCTGGATGGTTACGATAATCGGCTTAGACCGGGATTGGGAGGTAAATATATTTCTCCTTTATGTTAAACCTTCAAAAAAAAAAAAAAAACAATGGCTTTACAAGTTAAAGGTAACATTCTCATCTTAATGCATTTCATACATGAAGAAATTGTCAAGCATTTGAAGTTCTAATGAATGGGTAATAAAATCACAAAATAAACCTTATTACTTTCCATTTCACATACCTAACCTATTTCGTTATAAATTGTGTAGAATGCCCATAGTCATATAGGGAAACTTATGTGTGTGTGTGTGTGAATAGTGTTATAGTTAATTCATTGGAAACATCCTGTTTTCTATGCAGAGAATGTATCTGTTGGTATTATTTATTTGATGTGCCTGTGTAGTATCAAGTGTTACTAAGTTACCATTTTTACAAATGCCCATTTTCAGATCAGCATAGATAGATACACAATAATAAGAGACATAAAGATGTTTTAAATGTGTAGTGTCTATAATCCTACTTTACAAAGCTGTCACACAGGTGAATTTCAAGTTTCAACAACAATTTTCAAGTAAAAAAACCCTTTTAATCTAAGAAAGTAAAGGAAATTAGAGGAGGCTAGTATGTTAAATGCCAATTAGTCTCCAGGATTGCTAAATGACTAGAGTTACATAAAAGTAAGCATAGAGGTGGGGCTCCTAAAAGTGTCCTAAGCCAAGATACAGTTACTCATGCGTTTTACCAATGTTAAATGCTTATCTTTTGTACAGATGTAGATATGTAACTTAAAACCTTAACTATGAAACTACGTGTGATACCTATGCCCATGTACACATAGTTATTGAAATGCTTAATTGATTAAAACATAAGACAGATTAGCAGGACATTCCATGCCAGGTAATGATGAGCACAGTTATTTGGTTGTTTCAGCATTGACAACTGTGTAATGTTGCTGATAGGATTTGTGTTAAGTTGGGCCGGGTGACACATACCTGTGATCTCAGCATTTAGGAGACAGACATAAGAAGATCAGGCATTCAGTCTTCCTTAGCTACACAGGGAGTTCCAGTCTAACCTGGGGTACATGTGACTTTGTCAAAACTTTATATTAACCCAATGTGTGAATTTTTACATTAGTAATTATTTTGATAAAGATAGAGAGTTGTTAGTTTTCAAGGTATCTTTGGAAATTGTACAGCATCTCTTGACAGTGGTAGGAAAAGAGTCAAACAGACCCAACCTGTTAAACAGTATGTCATTTAATTATGTTTTATTATCCACGTGAATTCTTGAGTGGTACTTCAAATTCAAAAGAAGTTCCAAGGAAGACCAATGTTTCAAAAATGACACAGTGACAGGTTGTATTTCCAAGAGATATTTTTTTTAAAGGAGAAAACTTAAAAAAAAAACCCACTTAATTTTCTAACAGAAAACATAGAAAGGAACATTGTATTTCCTTAATACTGGATATTTCTAATTAGGTGGAACATAACGGCTCGGAAATCATGGTAGAAAATATGCCAATAAGCTATCATCATACTCATGCTAGAGAAACAAGTCTAACACAAAACTGTCCTAATCTGTAATGGCAGTTTATGATACGGATTGCACTAGGGAAGCTTGTTTATCTCAAACATAGAACATTTTTATTTTGAAATAAATTGCCTGGGGCAAAATAAATTGTAAAATATAAAATCTATACTTTAAACTTCATTGTTTTTCAGTTCGAAAATGATCTTTGCTTTTGGGTTGCATGGCTGGATAGGGGAAGCTACCTATTTTCTGTTTCAGATATTTCCATGATCTCTATTTTATTAAATACTATCTCTTACATTAAATTTCCATTTGCTCACGATTAAATACGGTTGGACTTTGTTGAATGGAGTATATTGTGTTGTTTCTTAGGTTACCCTTTTCCTTCCTCGACCTATTTCTAATGGTCATCTACTAACATTGCAAGATCTGATTACTCTTATTACCTGCTTTATGTGTGCCACTCTCTTCCCTTGATCCCATACTGCCGATGGTTTCCAATTTGATAGCTACTGTGGATGATCCTGGATGGAGCATAGGCTGAGGGTAGACCTACATCTACAGCAGTGTTCTCCTCCGGGCCCAGCCTCCTAATGTGCCAGCTTAGAGAAGCCTTGTTTCCTTTGATTAAAAGTGTCTGCACTATGTGTATCTTTAGATTTTTTAACTTGACTAGGAATGTTGTACAATAACAAAGGCTACATAATACTTTAGCAAGTGCCATTTTCTTCCCTCTGTCATAGAATCAAAAACAAAACAAAATAAAACAAACACATTAAAATGGTTTTCTACAGTCTGCTTCTTGGGATATCTGGGGTACGTTTTCCATGTTAAGTCAACTCCCATGGATCTGGCACCTCAGACTTCACTATTTTCTTCTGACAATCCATTTCCAGTCTGCTCTTTTGGCCCTTGGCTATATTATCTCCTGTTACTAGAGTGACTTTTATTCCTCTTCTCAGCTGATTGAAAGCCTAACATTCTTATGACATAGCGGACTTTAGTGAAGGTCTTCTTAACAGAGTTGAAATATTAAGATTCAATTCTGTCTGTTGAATTTCTTTAACAGTTGCTGCTTCTATAGAGCTCACTCATTGCATATTTTATTGTATTATTTATTTCACTTCCATGGGCCTCGTATTATCTTAATAAGATTGTAAGGATTTTGTATCATAAATCCTCTGTGATTTCTGCCACTGGACATTGATTTGCATATTATGGCCCTAAAATAAATGTTGATTTCAGGATTAAGTTTCTGTCACTTGCAAAGTGGGAGTACTTGTACCTGGATGCCTTTTTAGTTACGAGTGCTTTGGTAAGCAGTGTGACTCATTGAGAGAAATGAGCCTCTTACTCAGAAGACTTAACACACCATCTTTGGTTCTCAGCACTTGTGTAAACTTTAAATATTCTGCATCTGTAGCTGCACACTTATTGTTCTTGGAATAAGTTTTATATTACAGTTCTTCTGATAAATGTTGAGTATGATGTCATATACAGTTGCATATTGCAAAATGAAGAGATGTCAGATTCTCTTAGAGTTGGAATTACAGGAGATTTTGCAGGTGCTCAGGAATTAACTCTGGCCCTCTTTAAGAGCAGCATACACTCTTTACTGCCTAATCAGCTCTCTACCTAAAAGTTTTAACCTGAATGTGCATACATCTATTGAAATAGAAATTTCAGGTAAATAATCTGCCACATTCCATAAATTAATAAAGGAAATGGTTTATATTCAATTCACTAATAATACACTAAAATGAGCATCTTCAATGATAGCTAATTAGATAATCACAAGTGTTATTTTTATGCTTTTATAGCACACACACACATACATCAGATTCTAACAATAAGTTAGTAAAGTTATTCAGCCTTCTTTAGACCCTCTGAGACTTGGTATTTTTTGGGGGGAGGCAAAGTGATATTTAATTGCAGTAAGTGGTCATATTTAATTCTGAGAGAAGGATGGTGTATTGAAATGAAGATACAAGGCACGGATTATGCAATATATTGGATTGTACATTTTTAAAGGATTTAATAATTAATGGTAGATTCTTTTTGGAATTTAAGTCAGATCATACCATTTGCCTGCTCAGAGCTCTGCAATCATACACTGTTCATCCTGCATTGGATATCTGAAGCCCTGAGTGATCTACCTTCCATTCATTCTCTGTCTTCACCCCACACAGCTCGCTGCTTGCAGATATCTCTTCAGTTACCCTGGCATCCTTCCTGTTCTGTGAACACATCAGGACACTCTGGGGGAGATTTTTTGTTGGTGTTTACTTTGCACATAGAATATTTATTGATTTCACCTACCTTGGCTAACCCAATACTTCCTATAGCATAACTATCCCACCAATCTTGATTGCTCTTACCTAGTTTCATTCTTCCATAGACACTTTTAATATACAAACTAATTTATTTATTACTATAAAGTAAATTGCTAATAGTGTCTCTTTTTAAGACACATGTAGATTGTCAAGTCTGTAATATTTTGCAAATTTTCTTGCATGATTTACTGTTAGATCTATCCTAATCTTCCAGAACAGTGGCTCAGATAAGCACACGTGCATCTCTTGAATGAACTTTAATTCCAATGAATTTAAGTTTTAGCATGCAGCACAAAAAGAATTACCCATACATTTTACTTTTTTCCTTAAGTGAAATGCAATAATTATGACAAGATTACCATATTGTCCTTTCAGTATTGCTGCCAAAATATTAAAAGATGACACTTAGGTGGATCAGAGCAGTTTTGGTACCAAATTATTCAAAACCTAATGATTCTTCAACAAGCTAAAAGTATGATTTGAAATGATTGTCTTGTCTTATTTCTAGTTTTACTTTATATCTTTGAAATGGGAGATTGAGTTCTATTTATCTGCCTTTTCTCTCACAGAGATGTGTGGCTAAGCTAGCCATAGCGTGTTAATAGAAGCATCATGTGCCATACCGCTGGGAGATGGGGAGAAGCACATTTGGATATGTACAAATATCAGAAGCCATTTTTTCATGAAGTCTATCTCTTAGGAGGTTGTATTCTATGAGAAACACACCAAGGAAATAATTATAGGTTTAAAAATTTGCAATCTTACTTCTTTATAAGATTGGAGATCCAAGGTAGAGTTGCCCCAAGATCTTGTCAATCAAGAACATACATTAAAATTAGCCAGCACTTGCTAATACATGAATAAAGTTATTCCCTTTTCTTCATGTTAGACATTAGAGGTAGCAACCTAGGGAAACTGATAGTTTTACTTTTCTGAGGAATCTTTTAAATTGTTAACTGACTAAAAAAAAAAAAAACAACATTCATTTTTAGATCAATTTTCTGGGGTCATTGGCAAAATGAGTGTGTAGACAGGCCTCATATATTTATGACAGTTAACAGTCACAGTGCTGTTTAGCAATGATAACTATTAGAAATGACAAGCCTTGACATTTAAATTACAGATGCAGTCTGTGAAATCGAGATTGAGTACCATGCTTAAATACATTTTTGAAATGTTGTTTTGAAGAGCTCATCTAGAATATATTTTCCTAGTGTTCTTATTTTATGGTCTGAAATCATAGGAAGTTTAATGTCTACAGTTATGAAAGACATGAAGTCAAGTCATTGATTTCAGGTCTGTATGTCAGTTTAGAAGGGCAGTCTTATACTTAAATGACAGAGAGATATGTGATAGCATGTTTCTATAAATTGTGTTACTCTAGAATCTATTAAAAAATTAACACGGGCTATTCAAGCTAGACAGAAAGCAATTGAGATGTTTTTCAGCTACTAGGGAAGCTACTAGGGAGGATCATGAATTCAAGATTAGTCTAGACAGCAGGATGAATTCTGGGCTAATCTGTTCTATATAACAAGAATATATAGTAAAATAAAAACTATTTAAAAATACAGGGCTAGATAAGTAGGTCAGTGATGCCCAAATGCCCTGAGTAGTTTCTGGTCAGAAAAGCAAAAAGGTTGTTGAAAGCAAAAGTTCATGTGCTCTCAGAATGATGTGTGATGTGTATTCAAAGTTTTCTGGTACAGAGGACTTTAGAAGTGACCTGTAGGAGTGGTTTGTAAAGGAAGGTTCTATGATTTGGGAAACAATTTAAAAGAAATGAAAGATTTGTGTTCTATTATCAATCACATATAAGGATACTTTAGAAGCAAAATATGATGATGTGATGAGCTACTACTGAGGTCCTTGGGTTAGAGTTCTATAGTACATTTTATATATATATATATATATATATATATATATATATATACACACACACACACATATATGTATATGTATATATATTTGTGTGTGTGTGTGTGTGTGTGTGTGTGTATATATATATATATATATATATCTCCATTCTGAGATAAGCATTTTTTTGGGTCCTGAGTTCTGTTGTCATAAGATGTTAACTATGTTAACTGACTAATTTTTTGTTATGGTACTTAACCTTTGCTTGGATTTTTTTTTTTAAACAGAGATAAAATGAATGGCATATTGGTCTACTGGGGGCTTATTTTATTATGTACATCTGAGGCCTTTGTGCAGCGTTAAGTAAACAGAGGATAAAGTCAATATTTGTTGGTAGTATGGTAGTTACTGGTTGTACTTCACATGCAGTGCAGACAATATTCAGTATTACACTTGCTTTGTTTGGCATGTGACTTGTAAAACTTGTTTACTTTTGAGTATACTAAATGTAATTTTTTGTTTGGTTTGGTTTTGATAGATGATCTTACTATTCAGTCTTGGCTGGCCTGAACCTTGCTGTGTCAGACAATCGGGCCTTGATCCTTTGCCTCTTGATTCCTGGGATAAAAGGGTTGCACCATGTCTAGCCCGGAGGTATTATGCAGTGGTAGTGGAAGAAGACAATGTGTTTTCCTTGCTCATTCAGTCTTATTTTGTCCACATACTTTTGAATATTTAAGGAGTCTCTAGAAACAAAACCAGTACGCAAAAGAAAATTTCCCTTTTGATGTTTTTCTGATCATCACAAAATGTAGCAATGTGGAATAATCAATTAATGAAAATAGATTTGTTAGGGGCCCCAGTAAAAGGGAATGTCAAGGTGGGAATATGGGAATGGGTGGGCGGGTAGGTGGGAGGAGGAATTCCCTCACAGAGGCGGGGAGGGGGAGGGGACACGGGGTTTCTAAAGAAAAGGGGAATCATCGGAAATGTAAATAAAATATCAAAAAAAATTAAATAAAAGAATGAAAAAGAAAATAGATTTGTTTATGAAACAGGTTGCATTCACGTAAAGCCCATTAAATAATGTTGTTGACAATTGCCAAATCTAAACTCACCTGGGTGGTATCAGAAACTTGAATAGAAAAAAAAATTAGTTCTTGCAACGTGCCTAGTAGTGATAATGATTTGAGACCCAAGCATACGGAATGGAAGAGTTAAGGGGAAGACACAGGAACAATAGCTTGCTGTGTGTGTGGAAAAGAGATGTAGCTGGACTTTTAAGAAGTTGTAATCCAAGATAGAAACAGTGTAAACCACAAAAATTGAGGGAGTCTCTGTTCTCTTAAAAGCTGCGAAGGCTGGCTTTAGCCTCTTCATGCCGGTACAGTTGAGGTTGAGTCCAGTGCTCCTGCAATAGAATCATGCATCTGGCCAGATTTTGCTTGTGACTGAGATTAGTGGAGACTCCTAGAGAGCCTTTCATAGCACAACCTTCAGGATAAGCCTGAGGAAGATGTCGGAGCCCATTTTGTTCTCTGTAGCATATTCATCCTTTCAGTTGCTCTAAAGGCCAACTGAAGTCTGCCTTTGGGATTTCCAGAGTGACAAAGTGAGAATAGAGCCTGTAGCTTCCTGTGGTGTGGTACCACTAGGAAGATGCCTACTCTGGACATCATTTCAGTTTTGTCCAGGACCTTCCTGGGTCTCTCAGTCTTGTATGGGCTTAGGCTACTGGTAAATTCATCCCAATGTATGCTAGGCTCAACAAAAAACTGTGGCTATGTTATATACAGCATCCTGTATTCTTTTTAGTAATTTATGGTATAACTAGACAGCATCATAGCATTTAACAGTGTGTTGCTGTTTACACCCTGGAAAGGTGTCAAAACATGGTATTTCAGAAATGGGCGGTCTATAGAGTGTTACCTAAATTTGTTCTTGTGTGTAACCGCACAACTTACGAGTATTTACAGGAAAAGCTTACTAAATGAATGATAGCAGTGGTGTGTATTAGGCTAGATAGTATGGTGCTTTTAGAGGGTGACATCATTGAAAAGCAAGACCCATGAATACTATCATTGTTTTATTATTATTTTGCTTCTTGGAGGCTCAAACACACCTTACTTACTAGATTTACTTATTTCTAGCACTTAGTACAGTAAAAGCTTCCCCCATCCCATGTCAACACTCAGTGGATTCAGTGAATATATGCATGAACCACCATCTGTTTTAGAGGAACTTTTTATTACTCCACCTGAATCATATTTTAAAATACTGAAATCAGTGGAGATGGCCAAATGAATAGTTTTAGCAGTTTGCAGTTTATTACTGTTCAGTGGAGAGGATCAAATGAAATTATTTTACTATTTTGTTCCTTCATGTGTATTGAAGTCATGTGATAGGAAAAATGCCACAGGATTTAAGGATGCTGTTGGTCTCATAGATATGAAGTTCCTTTGGGTAAGGGACACAGTAGACATGTGTGTTACCATTCTTAAAATGACCCTGAATGTCACCACTCATTTCTTGGAAAGGACAAGTTACTGAAGTCCAGACAAACCAATTACTTTTGCTCACAACATAGAACCGAGCAAATCTGTAGCTACACATGCAATTTAGCCATTCATATTAATCTCTGAGGATTTTCTGACATTAGTTTAAATGCTAGTATTGTGATGACCAAAGCCAAGGCTTTATTTACACAAGATGATATCATTCTCATACTGAGATATAGATTGTTAAAAAAAACTGCGCCTTTATCTTCTTAATTAAGGATATTATAGAATCATGCGTTTTCCTGTTTGAAGAACAAGTCCTTTCTCAGGAGGATAGAGTGAATTCTTGTACATTGTCTGCCAATCTGAGATCTAAGAACCTGGAGAACATTGTGACCCTCAGAGAGCAGGTCTTGTTCTGTCTGCAGTAGTGTTCTAGAGTGATCTCTTTTAGAGACTGATTCTTACAGATACTAAAAGTAAAATTCCATTTGAAACGTCTGGATGCTCCTCATTTACCTTAAGGAAAACACATGTCCTCTTTCCTTTTAATTTGTTTCGATCTACAAGAACATTGAAAAATAGCCATGCCGGAAGTGTAAAATAAAAACAAATACAGGATGGACAGTATATTAAACAGCATGCTTATTTATTTTGAATTTCTAATTTTTGATACAACATAGAATCCTGAAAACTTGTTTGTACCCTGTAACGCCTTAATTTTTCAAGGTAGAGATCTTTTCATTTACAACTGACCTGTAAGAACGAACTTAATATTTATACATATTTCATACTGATTTCATACTGTAGGTTACCAACATATTGTAAGATATAGACCACACAGTTTTCATTGGATTTTACACTTTTTCAACTACCATTATATAGTGGCTTTGATATGCTTTTTATATTTATCATGCCTTTAATAAATTCAAAGCTATAGGAAAAGAGGGTTTCATCTACATCTTAATTTAGTAATAGGTAAAATTTAGTTTTTAAATCTTTATAGTTGTTATAGTTTTGATCAGTGTTTAAAGAATTGTAAAGGCAACACAATGCTTTATATAAAATTTCAAAAGTAGTCCTGCATTAAAACAGTCTCTTTTGTTTAAAGGGGGGGGAATAAATATCTTCATTTAATTCAGGATGTCATCAGCTTTTTAAGGGAATAAATACAAAGTGTTCCAGCACCACCTGCGGTGACATTGTCTGGAGAGAAGCATTTCAGAATTCTTAAAAAAATCTTGTTTGATTAGAGTATTACTGAACTGATTTGTTATGTGGCCCAAGATAATTCTTCATCCGGTGTGGCTCAGAGAAGAATAAAAAGGATGGAGATGCCTCATTTAAAATCTAATAAAATGGTAAAATCGTCCTTTGCTGACATGTAGTTTGCATGAGTACCCATAAAACAGTAAGGAAACTAACATATGGCTGTTTTCAACTGTTTGTGAAGATGGGCAACAAAGTCTAAAGATTTCTTCGAGTGTTTCAAACATTTGGAATGATGCACAGTTCAATTAGAACCTCCCTGTAATTAGAGAAGCCAGGTTATAGCCCAGGGTTAGAAAAGACAGAAGAAGGGTTATACTTCTGTATGTCTCAACAGGGTTCCTAATCAATAATATATCCCCTAATAACGTTCCCAGACGTGTGAGAGTGTGTTTTGTGGTAATGTCTGATGCTATAATATGGATGTGAGTAATCATTTGGGAAGAAGGTGCTTGATGACATAGACCTGTAACCCAGCAACAAGGGAGACGGAACCAGGAGGGTCATACGTTCAAGTATAATCTGAGCAACAGAATAAATTCAGGGCTAACCTGTGCTATGCAACAACCAGGGATACACAATACCCTGAGGACAGTTCCTGGTCGGAAGAGCAAAAAGGCTGTCGAAGGTTGGGTTGCTCTCTGAATTATGTGTGATGTGTATTTAAAGGTCTCTGGTGCAGAGAAGGACTTCAGACTTGAACTGTAGGAGTGGTTTTGAAGGTAATGATCTATGTCTTGGTAGACAGTTAAAAAGAGATGAAGGGTTTTTGATCTATTCTCAATCACATGTAAGAATACTTTCAAAGCTAAATATGATGGACTACTACTAAGCTCCTTGCATTAGAGATCTAAAGTATATTTTTACTATATGAATTTCTTAGAAGTTGCGACACCAAATTTAAGCAGTCCAGGCAGGGAGAATTGTGATGAATGGAGTGAATTCATTTCTGTTATAGTAATTACATACAGAAACTCTTCAGATTCCCAAGAAATGAAACAGTGGACTAAAATACCCGACAGGTTTACAAGGAAGATTAAAATTTGCATACCCAGAAAGGAAGTCTTAATTAAAAGAAAATGGAATTTCAAGGTTGGTGTTTCAGTCGAGTAGAAGGGAATATGGGAGTGTAGAGTTAATTAGTTATCTAGGGCATGTATGGGTAATCACTGAAGCGAAAAAAATGTTAATCTGGAGATTCTGCTGGGGAGAATACAAAAATAATTACACGAGTAAGGAAATATGTGGTGTATTTGGAAACTACATGGGGCAAGCTTAGGTGGGGACAGGGCTGCTAGAGAATGAGGGTGAATGCTTTGTGAATGCCAAGGGAGTAATGATGAAAATATTACTAAGACAATTATGTCAACTTATAAGTCAAAATTAAGATGAGGCATCTTTTGATTACCAGGAGCTCTTGGCTTAGTACTGTGTACAGGATGGTAGGATCAAAAGTAACTATGCATAAAAGGAAATATACAGGATCAAAAGAAATCTGCATAAAAACCATATTATTAGTAATGGTTATATTAAAGTATGTCACCACTATAAAAATATGGACTAAAGAAGATACATCAAGATAGTTTTGGAGTTCTCTGTGTGTGTGTGTGTGTACACATGAGTGTGGAAATCAAAGGATAACCTTGAATGTCATTGCTCAGTTGCCTTCCACATTTGTGAGTGCATTCATGGATGCGTATGTGCGTGTGTGCACACTTGTGTGTATGCGTGTGTGTGTGCGCGCGCGTGTATGTGTGCATGTGTGTGTGCGTGTGCGCGCGTGTGCGCGTGCGTGTGTGTGCATGCGTGTGTGTGTGTGTGTGTGCATGTGTGTGTGTGTGTGTGTGTGTGTGTGTGTGAGAGAGAGAGAGAGAGAGAGAGAGAAAAGACCAATGAATTTGATGCTCAGCAATTGAGTTAGGCTGGTTTGCCAATGATCACTAAAGATCCACTTATCTTCACTCTCTTCACAGTGAGATTACAAGTGTGCACCATTATGCCTGGTGTGTGTGTGTGTGTGTGTGTGTGTGTAGATATTGACGGTTGAACATAGGTCTTTGTACCTTCAAGACAAGCACTAACATTAACTGAGCTATGTTCCTAGGTCTGAGTATCTGGATCCTTTAGAGGAGAGCATGAGCCAGATGGAACAGCGAGCAGAATATTGCTCTGACAGAGGTTCTTTTTAGCTTTCATTCCTTTCAGCATCCCACATAATCTGTAAGGTTCTTGGAGATATTTTTGGCTGTCACCAAGCCGAGGGGTTGACTCATAGCTTTAACAGAGAGGGTCACTTAGGATTTACATGACTCCGTATGAAACACACGGGTGATGACGTCTCATGGGATCTAGGTGTTGACTCATGATGGAGATATTTCTGTGTTGGGGCCTGCTGAACTGTAACATTTCTGATCTGTCATGATTTTTTATCTAGTACTGCACACAATTTTGGATTTTGTCGTTTTTGGTAACAGCGTCTAATAGAGGCATTTCTTTCCCAGACTGCCACCAGTTGCAGGAGGCAGCTGCAATTTTTGTTGCCATTGTCTTGAAACAGCTGGGATGTTAAAGTCTATCAGCAGATGCGGAGGTGGGCAGGTGTATGTTTAAGTGAGTAGATCTAAAAGTTAGTGGGGCAGAAAACAGATGGCTCTTCATCAAAACTTTTCTCCTCTAGGGAGCTGTTTTGTGGCCTGTCATCTTTGTAATTTGCTCACTCACTTAGGATGCTGTGACATTCAGATGTGTCTTTCTTGAGACATCAGAAGATAGGGTATTCCCGAGTAGCCTTTTGTACTGCAGGTTTAAAGACAATTGCAAAGAAGGGAAAGATCTTACTGGCATGGGATATTGATAATCCAATATAGGAGAAGGAATAAAATCATGATCACAATTAATTAATAGTGCGCTAACCTGATATTTACAAATTTAACCTATATTGGCTTCATTGTGGAGGTCACTTTCATATAAACATGAAACTTACTAGTAGGTGGCTCCTGTCACTGACCTATTCTTAAAAGGTTATATAAAGAGCTCAGCTCAGATCAGCTAGGAGTGGTTGTGCATTCATAACCCCAGCACTTAGAAACGTCAGGGAGGATGGCCAGGGCAGCACACTAAATACCAGGCCAGCTAGGACTGGGAGTGTATAACACGATCCTGTTTCTAAAAAGAAAGTCATCTTCTTTAGTATTTAATATTATCCTTATGTGAACTACTTCTTATTTTTCTTTAATTACTCTTGTTACAGGTATACAAACATCTAAATATATAAATACAACCTGCTGAGTCTATGTAGTATTTCTAATATGTAGTATGTATATGTTATTAAAGTTGATTGCTGGTATTGGGCACCTAATTAGTGAACTTATCTCTGGGGAAGACTGAGTCTTCCTCTTTCAGCTGTCATTAATTGCCTGTGGCTCTTCATCATCCCAGGGTTTCATTTATTATTATTTTTGTTATTATTATTGTTATTACTTTGAGAATTTCATATAGTGAATTTTGATCATTTTTACTGTCTCTTCCCAACTTTTTTCAGGTTCATTTCTTTTCCAATCCCACATAACATTTTTTGTCTCTAGCCCCCATTAAGGGCAGTTTGTGCTGCTTGAAATTTTTGAATGTGTAGCCCTCCACTGGAGTGCGGTCAACCTATAGGTGTTATACACTTAAAGAGATTTGACCCTTACTTTCTCAACAGCTATCAGTTGCCAATAGCTTTTTGACTAGGGGTAAAGCTTCCTGCCTAACGGACCACCCTCAGCTGATCCCAGGATTCTTATAGGAGCTCCCACTTCTAACCAACATAGTTACCGGAACTGCATAAGGGACCAATCAATAACTCTGTTCCTGTTGTCAAGAGAGAGCTTGCCCTTGCTGCTGATTTCCACCTGTAGATTGTAGTTTTGTGAAGCTAGGAAGATATCTTGGAAAATGAGTAAATGCCTGGATTATTTCTCCTGGCTTCCCCATTCTATTTTCCAGCAAGATCTCCTTGATTACCATTCTGTAAGTCTTGGCTGACATTTTGAGAATAGGAAAGCACCTCAAGCTCCCAAGGGCTGAGTTTAAGGAATGTTACATTGCATTTTATAATCTTATGAGGCATTCAGAAAGAATATAATGGAAATACAAAGGTACCTTAAGCATTTCTTAAGTGTTATTTTTGTTTTTAATATCTTTCACCTTGACATTATAAATTAATAATTTCTCCTAAAAGTTGGTGCTTGGTTCTTCATCTTCATCTGAATATAATCATAGATATATTTATTCCCTATGCTAATGTTTCACAAAAGGCTGGTAACTATTAGATTGGTCATTAATTTAGGTGAGTAATCTATGTAATATAAAATATACTTTATCTAATCATAATTATACACATAGATATATATTACACTACAACTGACACATGATTTGAAAAACTAACGAATATTACTGAGGCTAAAGATGTGGCTTAGTTGTCAAGTGCTTGCATAGTGTATACAGAGCTTTAGGGTCAATAACCCAGCACCACATTAATCAGGCAATTTATTCCATGCCTATAACCTTAGCCTTTGGAAGCTAGAAGGAGAATAATCAGAAGTTCAAGGGCATCCTTTACTATATAGTTAGTTCAGAACTAGTTTGAGCTACATGAGATCGAGTTTTACATATAATGGTATGGTGACAATTTCTTTGATAAGTATATTTCAATTAGTGTAGTTAACTAGGTGGGGAAATACTAATTAAAATTAAAATTGAGGTTGGGAATTAAATTGGTATAAATAGTGAATTACAATGACTTAAATACTAAATATAGAATTATGCTATACAAGATTTCTCCACACATGTAATCTAAACAACAGAGGATTAGAAAGCTCTTTTTTTATTCTTTAATCCTTTTTTTTACAGTCCAATCTTCATCCCCTTTCCAGTCTGCCCCCCATTCCCCATCCTATACCTCCTACCCCATCCCTGTCTCCAAAAAGGATGTTCCCACCCCCACCCCACCAGACCTCTCTCCTCCCTGGGACCTCAAGTTTCTTGAGGGTTAGGTGCATCTTCATTCACTGAGCCCAGAACAGGCAGTCCTCTGCTGTATATGTGTCCAGGGCCAAATATCAGCTAGTGTATGCTGCCTCGTTGGTGGCTCATTGTCTGAGAGATCTCGTTGGTCCAGGTCAGTTGAAACTGCTGGTCTTCCCATGGGACTGCCCACCTTCTTAGCTTCCTCCAGCTTTTTCCTAATTCAACCACATGGGTCCAGGACTTCTGTCCATCGGTTGGGTGCTAGTATCTGCATCTGACTCTTTCAGCTGTTTGTTGGACCTCTCAGAGGGCAGCTATGATAGGCTCCTGTCTGCAAGCACATCACAGCATCAGTAACAATGTCAGGGCCCATGGCCTCCCCTTGAGCTGGACACCAATTTGGGAATGTCACTGGACCTCCTTACTCTAATTCTCTTATCAATTTTTGTCCGTGCATTTCCTTCAGAGAGGAACAATTCTGGGTTAGAGCTTTTGACTGTGGGATGGCAAGCCTCCACTTGTTGTCCTGTCCCTCCGCTGAAGGTGGACTCTACAAGTTCCCCCTCTCCACTATAGGTCTCTCCCTTTGAGTCCTGAGTGTCTCTCACCTCCCAGGTCTCTGGAACATTCTAGTGATCCCCCCACCTCCTACCTCCCGAGGTTGCCTGTTTCCATTCTTTCTGCTGGTTCTCAGAGCTTCACTCCTGTTCTCCCCCCAATACTATGGTGGTATCAATATTTAATTTGAAGAATTCAGAGAAATACTGGTCTTTCATTTGATCTAGGTAGTTGTGATGGAAAGTATATAATATTTAAAGTTCACTTACTTTGTATAAGAAAAAGAAAAGGCTTTTATGAAAGCCGTGCTTAGATACTTGTCCTAAACAAAACAGGTAGATTCTTAGACACAAAAAAACATGTATCAAATAATCAACACGCTCTCATAAATCATTATTGTTTCTGTGCCTTGGCTTCTAATACATGAAGATTCTAAGCCTATGCACAGTGATTGGATATGCTCTCTTCATCTAAAATGCTTCCCCTATTTTTCAGATTGCTTCAAGGCTAATAGAGTAGAAAATACATTTCTTGGAACAGATATCTAAAAGGTTGTTTTTCTTTCATTGTAGAGAAACAGAAAGACAGAGAATATGTCTCAATAAAAGGGAGTAGAATAAGGCTTTCTGCTTCTGAAGTCTGTCCAGGATGGAAGCAACACAGGCTTAGTTGTTTGAGTCTTAGCTATTGGAGTTTGTACAAAATGCATATCCCCACTGAATAACAATGAAATCCAAGAGTTTTCAGATCTCCTTAAAATTGGAAGCAGAAGTGATTGTTAGAGCTAGTAATAAATGCATCAAATCATGCTCACCACTGTTTATGTTTTTAAATCTTGCTCTACCTACCCCACAGGCATGTGATGTGAAGGGTGGCATCTCTCCCAAGCTCACCCTTTTATCTCCAGGCTCCACTGGATATTCCCAATCTTTTCCCATTTTTTTTTTTTTTTTGTTCTCCACCTTCCTTATTAGTTTTGTTCTTTGATTTTTCTTTTCTATTCTTTTATTTTAATTGAGGTTCTGTACTTCAAGGACTTTCCCAGAACAATCTCATTGAAGCCTTTACCATAAAATACTAACAGATGAGAAGATAATTCAATGAATTTGGTTGCTAGCTCATACACCATTTTGTGATATGAATTTGCTCATTATTGTCCAAATGATTCCCCATTTTTTACCCACATTCCTGTCAGGATCAAGCATAGAGAACAGTTAAAGCGGTCCACACAGCTTCTGGCTTTTTGTTCTCATCTCTCCTACTCACAGCTGTTAGTCCAGATTGATGGACTCAGAGTGTTTATTTTTTGTATATTTTGTTTTTTTTTATTCACTGAGTTTTTGTCGAAGCTATTGTCTTTGCTTCAAGCGTGTATTTTTTCTTCATGTTCTAGTCACTGCTTTGGGAATCCTTTCTGAACTACTAACAGTCCTCTGCATACACAAAACCCTTTTATGAGTAATCACTGGGTTCCTGCTGGTGAAGCTGTGATATTTTGTATACGGAATACAAGTTACCTAGATGCAGAGATTTCTTACTTCTTGTCTGTTGTTCTATCCTTAGTACGCATGCTTCTAGAAGTTAGACACTAATTATTTGTTGACTAGAAGGATTCAAAGATGAATCGCCTAGTTTCTTTTTCTTTCTTTCTTTTTTTTTTTTTTTTGATACTTTATTTACATTTCCAATGTTTTCCCCTTTCCTGGTCTACCCCCTATCCCCTCCCCCTCCCCGCCTCTATGAGGGTATTCCACTTCCCACCCACCCGCCCACCCACTCCCGGATTCCCACCTTGACATTCCCCTTTACTGGGGCCTCTCCTAGTTTCTTATTGGAATTTCTCCAAGGCAACTTCCATACACTATACTCAAATTTTTTTATTTCAAATATTTTTATATTCTTTTAATGTCTTTAATATCTATATATTAATTTATTGATTAGCAACAACTAAGACCATATCTTTTTAATACATTTACCATGGAGGACCATTGGTTCCTTTTTTTATTAAATTATTTTATTTATTTACATTCCGAATGTTTTCCCCTTCCTGGTCCCTCCTCCCTGTGTTCTTCACCCCATCCCCCTCCCCTTTGCCTCTGAGAGGATGTGCCCCATATCTCCATCTACTTCCCTCTCATCCCCCCACCATCTCCCTTCCCTGGGGCATCAAGTCTCTCCAGGACTAGTCACATCCTCTCCTACTAAGCCCAGACAAGGCATTCTTCTGCTACATATGTGCTAGAGAGCACAGACCTGCCTATGTATGCTCTTTTATTGGTGGATTTGTCTCTGGGAGCTCTGAGGGGTCTGGGCTAGTTGATACTATTGTTCTTCTTATGGTGTTGCTGTCCCCTTCAGATCCTTCAATCTTTCCCCTTAAAAATCTTTATTTGACAATTTCATACTTACAGTGGAAAGCACTCTGGACTGTTACGGATTTTTTGTGTGGTCAATGGAGTTAGCAGTTGTCAAGCTGCAACAATTAAGCAATTCTGAAAAGACGTTCTTTTCTATTCACATTCCTCTTACATGTCATTGTTCCTAATTTGCTAGTCTACAGTTTAAGGCATAAATCTGTTTTATTGATCTGTTTCATTTAAATAAATAATTAACTTACAAAATTTTACACCAGGATATTTCCAACAATATTGCAGATTTTTGCCTCACTTTTAAGTATTTCAGTATATGTGTATAAGTTTTCTTTACAATAATTCATTGTAACTGGGCAATACCTTCTGTTCTTACAGAAATGTGTATTAAAGATCTCTGTTCTTACAGAGATCCTATTCAGTCTGTATCCCTCAGCTAAGGGAACTGCCAGCCATTGCATGTTATATTACTCCAAGAATTACTGAGGTGGAAGTCTGAGGTCTAGTCCATGACTGTTTTCATGTTACCATATTTTCTCTTTATTGTGTTAAATTATGCAATCCCAGGCTCAGAATTCCCCTCAATTCGTTATTCCTGTAGTATAATCTCCAGTCTGTATGATATAGCATTTAATAACAACAAGGAGAGGCTTATTCAATTGCTACCCAATAGCAGAATGAAAATATGCTAAGATGAGGTTTCTGGAGGCAGAATAAAGAGAATATGCTAACCAGTGTGAATGGGCTGGGTCTATCTAATTGTGCTGAACTATATATTTGAAGTCAGATTTTCTGAAGTTAAAAGTTGTTCAAAATTTTGACTTTGTTGAAAAATGGCCTAATTTTTATGTCACTGTCATCTTCCTCCTCCTCCTCTTCCTTCTCTTCCTCCTCCTCTTCCTTCTCCTCCTCCTCCTCCTCTTCCTTCTCCTCTTCTTCCTCCTCTTCCTCTTCCCCCTCCTTTTTCCCCTTCTTGGTGTGCGTATGTTTCTGTGTGTGTGTGTGCCTGTCACATGGAGGCTTGTTGGAGATCAAAGAACAACTTTAAGAAACTAGTGCCTTTCTACTTTCACAAGTCTTCAGGTATGGCAAAAAGTGCCTTTACATGCTGACCAAGCTCTTTGACCTGAAAACTTAGTTCAAACATCGACAAATTCAAAATAAAATAAAATAAAAACAAACCAAGTCTTGTGAAAAAAAAAAACAAAATACAAAAAAACAAAGACAAAAAACAAAACAAAAACCCCAATCCAAACAAACAAAAATCCCAGAAAACAAAAAATAAAGTAACATCTGAAAGTAGTTTCTCGTTTCTGACCTGAAAGGTAGTTGTTGTTGTTGTTGTTGTTTTTTCATAAAGGTTATGTAGGAATCAATTACCCAACTTTATAAATGGAAATTTAACAAATCTTTGAATATATTGCCATATGTGTTTGATTCTGTATTCCACATTTCATCAGTGTTCTTGAATCTGACATACATGGTCTACACTCTGGATCTTGTCATCTGTCCCCTGGATTATGTTTTCAAATCGTGCTGTCCTTTTCTTTCTCTCAAAGTACTTTACTTGCATCCTTTTAAGTAACGAAGACAAATAACTCTGCCCGGTGTGTATAGTCCAGATTAGGGAGTCATTTATACACACTGATTAACTCCTCTAAGCCTTAGCTTTTTCCTAAATTAAAAAATCATTTATAGAAAAGGTTAACAAATGTAGGTGAAATGTGTGTAATATTCTAATGTAAAATTCTAATGAAGGTAGGCAGCATGTTATACATGTACATTCATAGCTCTCTCCTAATTGCCCTTAAATTTTGATCACTTCCCATAATATAGAGATCTATTCATAGTTCAAGAAGTGGTCCATTAAAAGCAGAGGTCCTTTGAAAACAGGATGCATGGATAGATTTATTGAGGGAATTCGCTGAGTTTTGTTATCTTCATGTAAGTTCTTATTTGAGAGTTAGCTATAATTAAACGAGGGTTGTTTCCAGTGGTATTCTGTCAATGATCATTCCATAAGGTCTGTTATTTGTACAGGAGTCCTTGTCTTATATCATAATTAAAAGGTTGAAAATTTTTAGCTTACCTTAATGCAAATTAGAAACAAAACTGGATTTCTTAGAAATTATCAGAAAGGTAAGTATACAGTAGATTTTTCAGGACTTAGAAATTGAGCCTCCTGCTGTATCAATATATTTATCTGTCAAAAACTAAACATTAAATATATGAGAACATGAACTAATAAAGAACATGAACCAATCATAATCATATATCATTTATTCAAACATTGGGTAAGATAACTTTTAAATTAATTCGAGGTAGCAGTCAATGGAGAACTATGATGATTGCTATCACAGCTGTTGTGATAGTATTCAAAGGCCTTGTTACCTCTTCGTTCTTGTGACAAGTTTCACAGGTCTTGCAGAATCCCTGGGACTTTGATTCCAATCCCATAGGTAGCTTTTACTATGTAACACAGTAATCTCTGGAAAAGAAGGAATAGCCAAGGTGGGCCTGACCTCATCACATAAGGCTTTTGAACTGAATGTAGAGGTCAGAAAAAGAGAAATCGGAGATAGTTGAGACACAGGGAGAATCTTCATAGCTGATGGAGGACAAGTGATGATAAATATGAACAGCCTCTGGGAAATGAGACCTGAAACCCACCTAGGGAACGAACACCCTACATCTAAAGCTGCATCAGCTGACTGGCCAGCAGCCACACAAGGCTTCAGAAGTGACACAGTCCAGCCAACCTTGGATTCAGCCTTCGAAGATCCAGAGCAGCATCCCTCCTTAGGGAACGTCTGACCTTCCAAACTACAAGAATACTGATTTACCCAGTAGGTTTGTACTAAGTTGTTTCAGAGTAGTAGACAGTTAATATAGCTTTTAAAAGTCATGTTTCTTCAATGCTTAAATTAATAAACTTAAAAAAATCATCACCCGATTTAATTATTTAAAAATATTATATCACAGGTATTTTAATCCTTTAAACTATTTAATACATTAAACTATTAGACTCATACAAACTAGGTAAAATTTGCAGACAAATTTATATGTATATGATTTGGACTTGAATTTTGACTTCTGTGGTGTTGAGGCTTTGTGTATCATATGTCCCTTATGTATGTAGGGACAGATATTTTATAGACATTATATAATGTCATTTACCGAGTCACACTTTGCTGTGTACTCAATATTGCCTTTTATAATTCTGAATGCTCCTCAGGAAAAAAGAAAGAAATTTTATTTGGTATTTATGTGATAAGATTAGTAGTCGTGGATGTTACAGTTTTCAATTGTTGTACGTAAGTGAATTTTCCTTTTGAAGTATAACAGAGAAGTTGAATTAAATCCAACAATTTTGGGGTGTCAATTAAAGCTCAAAGCTATCATTTATCTGACTGAAATTGCATAGTAGAGACGGCTCATTTTAAAAGTATATTTTTGATACATTTATAATGTTAAATTTTATTTTTATTACTTTCGCTACATTTAATAAATGTTTCTTAAAGCCATTTTAAAATTGTTAATATTCGTAAGCCTTTATTAAATATGTCATAAAATATTCTTAGAATATTAACTTTATAGCTAAAGGGCTGAACCACCACACATTAGAAATATTATCTAATAAAATCTAGTTTTTGCTTTAAGCATTTATTTGCAAAATTATTCTCTTAGCTTGTTATGGGTCATTTTATATTCTCCAACAGGCCAGTATCTCATCATAATTTTGGTTAATATATTTCTGTCTCTGTTCCTTGATGGCTTTCATCTCTTTCATGTTTGGTGGTCTCTTCCTTTCTTAGAGATTCAGTTGCTTCCTGGGTATGTGATATAGAATTTCTTTCTCGCTTAGAAATTTCCCTTGAGCTCTGGGAGAGTAAACATCTCCTAGGTCTACCTATTAAGGACTTCCCTCAACTCAACACCCCACCTGCCACCAACCTCCTCTCTGCCTTCTTAATCTTTTCTTCTTACACTCTATAGTCTTCCATTCTGTGTGTGTGTGTGTGTGTGTGTGTGTGTGATTTAATTTTGGTGATCCTAGGTGTCAAATGCTCTGGCACCTGTGCTAATACCAAGCCCTCATTATTTATTTTATTTGTAACCAATTCATGATATTTGTGAAACACAAGCCTTGGGTAATAATTCGTAGTGTGTAGAAATTAGAATTTTAAGTTGTTTTACCAAATGAGGTAAAAGAAGGGAAACTAAGATAACACAAAGGTGTTGCTATTTGGCTTTATTTCTTCTTTCTTCTCCTTTTCAGTTGTGAGTTTTGCATTACATTTTTGATTGAAGTAGAAATAACCCCTTTGTCCATCTTCTTTTCCTTCCTCTAGGCCCTCCTAAGTACTCTCCCTCCAACTCCCTCCATGCCTTCTACTCTAAAGTTTGTATCTTCTTTATCTTTGATTATTATTGTTATGTATATATGTCTGTATATATGTACATGTGTGTTTGTATACTTGCTTTAATTGCAAAAAATACTCAAGGTACATAAATATAAGAAGAGGTAAGGTTTATTTTAGCTTGTAGTTTTGTTGGTGCCAGTCTGTGATTTTTGGATCTGTCGCTCTCTTGTGTTGTCACTCCATATGGCAGAACATGCAGTACAGGGAGCCCAGTCACCTCATGGCAGTGTGGTTAATGACAGAGGAATAAATACGTCTCTGAATATCCACTCCAAGGACTCTTATCTTGATAGGAAGACCTTTAGGAGGCCCCACCTCTCCAGGGTTTTGCCTCTTCTCCATGGCACCAAGCTGGGGGCAGGGGAGCAGTCTAAGGATTTATGATGTATGCCTTTGGAAGACATTCAGGTCTAAACCTTAGGCCAAAGAGTGGCTTCTACAAAAGGAGAAGACTGAGTTTAGAAAGATCTGTATTGTGGTTATGATTCTGCTAAACTTAGCTTCTCTTTAAATATTTCTTATTTATTCTTTGAAAATTTTATACATGTAGACAGTATGCTATGGTGTTGTCCACCGTCGAACACCTTAACACTTCTCTGATCTCCCTAACACATTTTCTCCTCTTTCATGTCCTTAAAAAATCTCTTTAAAGTTCTACTTTATCTATTTAATGCTGGCCATATGTGTATCAGTGTATGGCCATCTACTGGAGCATGGGCAACACAATTGTGACTGCACTACCTACCCACTTCCATTAAAATTCCTCTCCACCTCCAGCAGACAGCAACTGCCAATAGCTCTTTTTAGCCAAGGTGTGGGGACTTCAGTCCTGCTATCCTTACTGGAACTAGCTTGATTTTATGCAAGTCTTGTGGATGTAACCACAACTACTTGCGTTTTTGAGAACAATAGCTATACATTAATTTTTTAATAGATTTTGATTTTTTGAATGTCAGCTGTCTCCTTTATTCAAAAGATATTATAATGAATATATTATTTAAATACCTTAGGGTTTCTATTGTTGTGATAAAACTTCATGGCTTGAAGCAACTTGGAGAAAACATGATTTATTCTTTCTTATACTTTGTAGTCTATTGTCCAAGGAATTCAAGGCAGTAACATAAGGCAGGAGCCTAGAAACCAGAACTGAAACATTGGCTCTGCATGTGTTCTGTTTACTGGCTGGCCTGCTCCTTCCGGGTTGTTCTCATTGATTTCTGATACACCCTAGGACTACCTGATTAGAGGCACTACCAATCACAATAGACTTGATCTGCCAACATCATTTACTAATTGAGAAACTATCTCACAGGCTTGGCTCTAGGCCACTCTTATGGAATCATTTTCTCAACTTAGGCTCCTCTTCCCAATATGTCTAGGTTGTGTTAAGATGACAACCAACCATCAGAATCAACCTTTTGTCCATTTGACACACAAAGACATCACTATTAAATCATATCCTTTCCTTTCTTGCATATTGCCAAGATCTTATATATCAATATCACAACATAAAATATATTCCAAACTTTAAAAGTTCTATAGACTTTAAACATTCAAGCACATTAACTGTCCAGTTTTTTAAAGAACACCTGAACTTTTTTCAACATTCAAAGTCTTTGTGAAATTTAAAGGTTCCATAAAATAAAAAATTATCTCTCCAGTTCTCCAAAGTTTCTAAGTACTACAAACATACATGAAAGCTGCAATAGAAAGTTTAGGGAGCTGGGCAGTGGTGGCGCACGCCTTTAATCCCAGCACTTGGGAGGTAGAGACAGGCGGATTTCTGAGTTCGAGGCCAGCCTGGTCTACAGAGTGAGTTCCAGGACAGCCAAGGCTATACAGAGAAACTCTGTCTTGAAAAAGAAAAAAAGAAAGAAAGAAAGTTTAGGGACCATCATCTTAGATCTCTTACTTAGTGGCAACTCTTAGTCTCTTGTCCTGTAATTATTTTTAAAGTTACTTATATTTATAAATTGTGATTTTTCATGTTCAGAGTGTCAATTAACATCTCCACTATAAATTAATGATTTTATATTCATGTACTCCTTGCTTACTTAACATGATTGTGGTAGAACTTATTACAAAATGCATGTTTTTGTATATTCTGATGAATTCGATCACACAAAAATGCCAGTATGTGAATACCATAATCAAGGTAAAAGATAAGCTTTGTTTTACATTTCTTAAAAATCCAGTATTTTATTAATCATTTGAGAATTTCATATATGTATACAATGAATTTTCATAATATTTACGCCTTCATTATTTCCCCTATTCCTCACAGGTCCAGTCCCATCCTCCATTCTGCCCAAATTCATATCCACTTAGGAAAAAAAACCTATACTTTATAATCCAATATATCCAGTTTGTTCAGTTTGTACTGTGAATATGATCATAGGTTCATGGTCATTTATTAGAGCTTTGAGACATTCCTATCCTGTGCTTGTTAATTTTTGTTAAATTAATACAGGCTAGAGTCATCTATGAAGAAAGAATTTTAACCAAGAATTTGCCTTCATTGAATCATCCTCTGGCCATGTCTTTAGGATTTCTTCTTTATTAATTATTGAAATAGGAGGGTCTGGCCCATATTGCAGTGCCGTTCCTGAGCACGTGGTCCTGTATAAGTGATGTGTAAGATAGCAAGTTGAAGAAGGCAGTAAAGAAGCCAGTAAGCTGTACTCCTCTGCTATAGTCCTTCACTTGAGTTTCTGCCTTGGCTTCCATCAATGGTGGACTGTAAGCCAAATAAACCTTTCTTCTTCAGATTTTTTTAGGCCATGGTGTTTTATTTCAGCATCAGAAATCTTTCTAGAACACTCCTCTGTGGTGGAATGTTTACTGGGCTAATGTTGTGCAGACAATCACAACTGCTGTGCTCATGAGTGTCATGTCTTGTAGACGATACCTGGTGCTCTGCTTCTTAAGAATTTTCTGGGGAAGAGGTATGGAATGTGGAATAGCCAGAGGGTGGATTTGGGGGGGAATAAAACCTGGATTATAAACTAAATAAATAAATATAAAAATTAATGTAAAAAATTTTCTGTTGCTTATTCTTAAATGGTCAATAAGCCTTGTTATGAGGAACTATGATGCAGATGTCCCATTGTAGCTGAGAGGGCTTTGCATTCCTTGAGTAAAATTCACTTTGGAAGACATAGAAAACATAGATTTTTGTGGCTCCCAGACTAGTCGGACAAAAGATGGGGCTCTTCTGTTTATTATCTCACTTTCTCTGAAGAGAGAAGCATTTATGCCTCTTACAATCTTGAGAATCTAAGTTTATTTAGCATTATAATGCAGAAGATCAATAATTATAGTAGGAACCCTTTCCAAGTTGAAGATAATTGGTTTTTGAAGAAAAAGCTAGAGGTCTCATCAAAAATGTTCCAATGTTATTTGTCAATATGATAATAGTAGATATGTTAGTCACAAATTTTCAAATAAAGGAAGACAAATACTTGTGATTATATTATATTTTACAATTTTAGGATGGGCTGAAAGCATATTTTGATAAATCTAGAGAAAGTTATGTATCATAAACATGAAAATCCACAATAGAACTTAGGATCTAAAATGTTAGTAAATAAATCCTAAACAAGAAGAGTTCAGTTTCTGTGTGTGTAGCTAAGTGTCAGGTGCATAGAGAGCATGAACAACTCTGTGATTTTGACCTTCAGAACCAATAACTGACAGACAGAGAGGCAGACAGACAAACAGACAGACACACACAATATAGGCTCATCCATGAACAAACATATATAAACATAAACACTCGGACACATGAGAACACATACATAAACACATACAACACATGCACACCTGAACACAGATACACAATTCTCCCAAACATAAGATTTCTTTATCAATATATCTGTACATTTTGAATTAGTAATCTTCTTTGATTTTCAGTAGATGAGTGTTTTGGAGCATTTTAGATCACATAAAGATTTTTAATGAGAGCATCACCTTAACTTTGGATTAATAGATTTTCAATAGATTTTACAATTGGGGAGATTTTGAAACATTTTTTAGTTTGATGTCTGTAATTTGAAAAATGTAGAGCCTTCTGGTTTCCATCTGTGGCAGGAGACCTCTGCTTGGGCCACCACGGCTACATAACCAAATAGCGCCAGGAGAAAGCTACCCTCCCAGGAGTGTGGAAAAGCTGTGAGTGTGGTTAAGATGAGCACCACTGCTCAGCAGGACCTGCCTGGAACCCTCAGGACACAGGGACTGAGGAAAAGCCTGGGACAGGAGCCTTTCTGTTTCCATCTGTGGCAGGAGACCTCTGCCAGGGCCACCAGGGCTCCATAGACAAATTGCACCGGGAGAAAGCTAGCCTCCCAGGCTCTTGGGACACAGGGACTGAGGAAAAGCCTGGGATAGGAGCCTTCTCGTTTCCATCTGTGGCTGGGGACCTCAGACTGTGCCACAGGGCTCCATAGCCAATTAGTACCAGGAGAAAGCTAGACTCCCAGGAGTGTAGATAAGCCTGTCTGCTCAGAGGGACCCAATTGGAATCCCAGTACACAGTGACTGAGGAGTGGTCTTCTGGTTTCTTTCGGTGGCCAGGGAGTGGATCCTGTGACACAGGGCTCCATACTCAAATAGTGCCAGGAGAGAGCTGGTATCCCAGGAGTGCTGACACACCTTTGAGCACAGGAATGACCACCACTTCTGTTCAAATTCACTGGATAAAGAGGGAACCTTGCAGAGCCATCAGGACACAGGAACCAAGGGACAGCTGGGAACAAGATCCTTCTAGTTTCTGTCTGCACCGCTGAGCTGACCCTGTGCCACAGCTCTCCAAACACAAATTCCTATCAGAGAGAGTTGGTCTTCAAGGAGTATTGACACAGAGGCTTGCAAGAGGGACAAGCCACAGCCAGAGAGAGTAAGACCAGCTAACATCAGAGTTAACCAGATGGTGAAGGCAACGGCCAGAACATAAGGAACAGAAACCAAGGCTACTTGGCATCATCAGAACCCAGCTCTCCCACCACAGCAAGCCCTGGATACCCCAACACACCAGAAAAGCAAGACTCAGATTTAAAATCATTTCTCATGATGATGATAGAAGACTTTAAGAAGGAAATAAATAACTTCCTTAAAGAAATACAAGAGAACACACGTAAACAACTAGAAGCCCTTAAAAAGGAAACACAAAAACCCATTAAAGAATTATAAGAAAACACAATCAAACAGGCAGAATTACAGGAAAACACAATCAAACAGACTAAGGAAATGAACAAAACCATCCAGGAACTAAAAATAGAAATAGAAACAATAAAGAAATCACAAAGGGAGACAACCCTGGAGTTAGAAAACCTAGGAAAGAGATCAGAAGTCATTGATGCAAGCATCACCAACATAATACAAGAGATAGAAGAGAGAATCTCAGGTGCAGAAGATACCATAGAAAACATTGGCAGAACAGTCAAAGAAAATGCAAAATTCAAAAAGCTCCTAACCCAAAACATCCAGGATATCCAGGACACAATGAGAAGACAGAACCTGATGATAATAGGTATAGAAGAGAGTGAAGATTCCCAACTTAAAGGACCAGAAAATAACTTCAACAACATTATAGAAGAAAACTTCCCTAACCTAAAGAAAGAGATGAACATAAATATACAAGAAGCCTACCGAACTCCAAATAGATTGGACCAGAAAAGAAATTCCTCCTGTCACATTATAGTGAAAACACCAAATACACAAAACAAGGAGAGAATATTAAAAGCAGTAAGGAAAAAAGGTCAAGTAACATATAAAGGGAGACCTATCAGAATTACACCAGACTTCTCACCAGAAACTATGAAAGCTAGAAGATTCTGGGCAAACTCATACAAATCCTAAAAGAACACAAATGCCAGCCCAGGCTGCTATTCCCAGCAAAATTCTCAATTACTATAGATGGTGAAACCAAAATACTCTATGACAAAACCAAATTAACACAATATATTTCTACAAACCCAGCCCTATAAAGGATAATAGACAGAAAACATCAACTCAAGGAGGGAAACAACACCCTAGAAAAAGCAAGAAAGTAATCTTTCAACAAACTCAAAAGAAGATAGCCACACAAACATAAAAATAACATCAAAAATAACAGGAAGCAACAGTCACTATTCCTTAATATCTCTCAACATCAGTGGATGCAATTCCCCAATAAAAAGACATAGACTGACAGACTGGATCCATAAAGAGGACCCAGAATTTTGCTGCATCCAGGAAACACACCTCCATGATTAAGAAAAATACTACCTCAGAGTAAAGGGCTGGAAAACAATTTTCCAGGCAAATGGTCCCAAGAAACAGGCTGGAGTAGCCATTCTAATATCAGATAAAATCAACTTTCACCCAAAAGTCATCAAAAAAATAAGGAAGGGCACTTCATATTCATCAAAGGAAAAATCTACCAAGAAGAACTCTCAATTCTGAACATCTATGCTCCAAATGCAAGGGCACCCAAATTCATAAAAGAAACTTTACTAAAGCTCAAAGCACACATTGCACCTTACACAATAATAGTGGGAGACTTCAACACCCCACTATCATCAATGAACAGATTTTGGAAACACAAACTAAACAGAGATACAGTTAATCTAACAGATGTTATGAACCAAATGGATTTAAGAGATATCTATAGAGCATTTCATCCTAAATCAAAAGAATATACCTTCTTCTCAGCACCTCATGGTAACTTCTCCAAAATTGACCATATAGTCAGTCACAAAATAAACCTCAACAGATATAAAGATTGAAATAATCCCATGTCTCCTATCAGATCACTACGGATTAAGACTGGTCTTCAATGGCAACAAAAACAACAGAAAGCCCACATAAACATCAAAGCTGAACAACACTTTACTCAATGATGACTTGGTCAAGGAAGAAATAAAGAAAGAAATTAAAGTCTTCCTAGAATTTAATGAAAATGAAAATACATCATACCCAAAATCATGGGGCACAATGAAAGCAGTGTTAGGAGGAAAACTCATAGCTTGTGTGCCTCCAAAAAGAAACTGTAGAGAGCAAACACTAGCAGCTTAACAGCACAACTGAAAGCTCTAGAACAAAAAGAAGCTAATAAACCCAAGAGGAGTAGAAGGCAGGAAATAATCAAACTCAGGGCGTGAAATCAACCAGGTAGAAACAAAAAGAACTATACAAAGAATCAACAAAACCAGGAGCTGGTTCTTTGAGAAAATCAACAAGATAGATAAACCCTTAGCCAGACTAACCAGAGGGCACAGAGACAGTGTCCAAATTAACAAAATTGGAAATGAAAAGGGAGACATAGCAACAGATTCTGAGGAAATTCAAAAAAAATCATCAGATCCTAGTACAAAAGCCCATATTCAACAAAACTGGAAAATCTGGATGAAATGGACAATTTTCTAGAGAGATACCAAATACCAAAATTCAGTCAGGATCAGATAAATCATCTAAACAGTCAGTCCCATAATGCCTAAAGAAATAGAAGCAGTCATTAAAAGTCTCCCAACCAAAAAAAGCCCAGGACCAGATGGGTTCAGTGCAGAATTCTGTCAGACCCTCAAAGAAGACCTAATACCAATACTCTTAGATCTAGTCCACAAAATAGAAACAGAAGGAATACTATCCAATTCCTTCTATGAGGTCACAGTTACACTGATACCAAAACCTCACAAAGACCCAACAAAGAAAGAAAACTTCAGACCAATTTCCCTTATGAATGTCGATGCAAGAATATTCAAAAAAATTCTCGCAAATTGAATCAAAGAACACATCAAAACGATCATTAATCATGATCAAGTAGCCTTCATCCCAGGGATGCAGGGATGGTTCAATATCCGGAAATCCATCAATGTAATTCACTACATAAACAAACTCAAAGAAAAAAAACCACATGGTCATTTCATTAGATGCTGAAAAAACATTTGGCAAAATTCAACATCCCTTCATGATAAAAGTCTTGGAAAGATCAGGAATTCAAGGCCCATACCTAAACATAGCAAAAGCAATATACAGCAAACCAGTAGCCAACATCAAACTAGAGAGAAACTCAAAGCAATCCCAGTAAAATCAGGGACAAGACAAGGCTGCCCTTTTTCTCCCTATCTATTCAATATAGTAATTGAAGTTCTAGCTAGAGCAATTAGACAACAAAAGAAAGTCAAAGGGAAACAAATTGGAAAGGAAGAAATCAAAATATCACTATTTGCAGATGATATGATAGTATACTTAAGTGCCCCAAAAAACTCCACCAGAGAACTCCTGCAGCTGATAAACAACTTCAGCAAAGTGGCCAGATATAAAATTAACTCAAACCAATCAGTATCCTTCCTATACTCAAAGGACAAACAGGCTGAGAAAGAAATTAGGTAAATGACACCCTTCACAATAGTCACAAACAATATAAAGTATCTTGGTGTGACTCTAAACAAACAAGTGAACGATCTGTACAAGAACTTCAAGTCTCTGAAGAAAGAATTCGAAGACCTCAGAAGATGGAAAGATCTCCCGTGCTCATGGATTGGCAGGATTAATGTAGTAAAAATGACCATCCTGCCAAAAGCAATCTATAGATTCAATGCAATCCTCATCAAAATTCCAACCCAATTCTTCATAGACTTAGAAAGAGTAATTCTCAAATTCATATGGAATAACAACAAACCCAGGATAGCAAAAACTATTCTCAACAACAAAAGAACTTCTGGGGGAATCAGCATCCCTGATCTCAAGCTGTACTACAGAGCAGTAGTGATAAAACCTGCATGGTATTGGTACAGTGACAGGCAGATAGATCAATGAAATAGAGTTGAAGACCCAGAAATGAACCCACACACTTACAGTCACTTGATTTTTGACAAAGGAGCTAAAACCACTCAGTGAAAAAAGACAGTATTTTCAACAATTGGTGCTGGTTCAACTGGCGGTCTACATGTAGAAGAATGCAAATTTATCCATTCCTATCTCTGTGTACAAAGCTCAAGTCCAAGTGGATCAAGGTCTTCCACATAAAACCAGATACACTGAATCTAATAGAAGAGAAAGTGGGAAAAGTCTTGAACACATGGGCACAGGGGAAAGGGTTCTGAACAGATCACCAATGGCTTATGCTCTAAGATCAAGAATCGATAAATGGGATCTCATGAAACTGCAAAGCTTCTGTAAGGCAAAGGACACTGTCAATAGGACAAAATGGCAACCAACAGATTGGGAAAAGATCTTTACCAATCCTACGTCTGATAGAGGGCTAATATCCAATATATACAAAAAACTCAAGAAGTTAGACTCCAGAGTACCAAATAACCCTATCAAAATATTGGGAGCAGAGCTAAACAGGGAATTCTCAACTGAGGAAATTCGTAGGGCTTAGAAGCACCTAAAGAAATGTTCAACATCCTTAGTCATCAGGGAAATGCAAATCAAAAGAATTCAGAAATTCCACCTCACACCAGTCAGAATGGCTTAGATCAAAAACTCAGGTGACAGCAGATACTGGTGAGGATGTAGAGAAAGAGGAACACTCCTCCATTGCTGGTAGAATTGCAAGCTGGTTCAACCACTCTGGAAATCAGTTTGGCGGACCCTCAGAAAAATGGACTTAATACTACCTGAAGACTTAGCTATACCACTCCTGGACATATACCCAGAAGATGCTCCAACATGTAATAAAGACACATGTTCCACTCTGTTCATAGCAGCCCTATTTATAATAGCCAGTAGCTGGAAACAACCCAGATGTCCCTCAGCAGAAGAATGGATACAGAAAATGTACATTTACACAGTGGAGTACTACTCAGCTATTAAAAACAATGACTTCATGAAATTTGCAGGCAAATGGATGGAACTTGAAAATATCCAGAGCGAACATGGTATGTACTCACTGATAAGTGGATATTAGCCCAAAAGTTTGGAATACCCAAGTTTCACTTCACAGTAACGGTTGGACTAAGTGTGAGGTCCCAGATAGAGGGGTTAGAGAAGGGACTGAAGGAGCTGAGGGAGTTTGCAGCCCCATGGAGGGAGCAGCAGTGTCAACTGGCCTGACCCCTTGGTGTTCCTGGAGACTGGACCACCAACCAAAGGATACACATGGAGGGATCCATAATGCTGGCCACATATGTGGCAGAGGAAAGCCTTGTTGGCCATCAGGGGGAGGAGAGGCCCTTGGGCCTGAGGGTGTTAGAGGCCCCAGTATAGGGGAATGCAAAGGTGGGAAGACGAGAGTGGGTTGGCAGGTGGGTGGGTGGATTAATACCCTCATAGAGGCAGGGGCAGGGTGGAGGGGATAGGCTCTTTCCAAAACGGAGACCTGGAAAGGGCGACACATTTGAAATGTAAATAAAGTATCAAAAAATGAAAATTAAAAAGAAAAGAAAAATAGATTTTGACAATGTGGGATGTACAGACAATGGAACACTACTCATAGTAAAACATGAATTACAAAGTTTTAAAGTGTTGACTGGACCTGGAAAAGGATATGTTGAATGGGGTCGCCTGAGTCCACATAACAAATGCTTCATGTTTTCTTTTATATAGTTTGCTTATTTGAGTATTTTAATTTTGTGTTGAATTTGTAGAAGCAGAGAAAGTAGTGCAAATATATAATGTATATGTATACATATTCATTTACACATACACATATATTTAAATATATATTCATATATATATATATATATATATATATGCATAAACAGACACACTTATGATTAGCTTAGTATTTTTTATGTGGATCCTGACCATTACTGTGAAATTTAGTGGTTTCCTGACGCTTCTGCCTGCTCTTGGGTATTTTTTTCCTCTTGTTTGTTTTCTGGGTCCAACATCAACACAATAGATATTGATTTATTTTACTAAATTTTATTTTGTCACACTTGGTTATTATTTCTTAAAAGCCTGTTCTGTTTTACTGAAAGATAGAAAGAGAGTATATCCAGGGAGTCGGGGGTGATGGGGAGGAAAAAATAGAAAAAGATAATGTCTGGTGCATATTTTTTGGTTAATTTATCTGGTACTTATTCTTTTCATGAGCCATATACAATTAAACTCTTGTTCTGATTTTCTGTTTCAAAATAAATATGAATTCAAAGATTCTATCATTCGATAAATAAAAGACACGTGTTTACAGTGATCAACTGAATAGGTAAATAAATGAGCTTGCTGATGGTTGTTCATTATTTGTACATATAATCCACCATTTCTTATCTGTATGGAATATCAATGTGGCTGAGATAAACGGGCTGGTCACAGATGGATAGATAGAATCTAAGTGGAGAGATTGAGCCAAGATGCTAAGCCGGGTGTGAGACCATTACAACTGACATCGCACACATTGAAAGCTCAGACTGATGGAGACAGTAGGTTTGCATGGACCTAATGTCAGGGGAATTGACAATTTTACATTATATTGTAAAGTAATAAACATTTAAGTTTGAAATCCCTAACTGTTCAGTGACACAATTGAGATTGTAATTATAACAGGACGAATGAGATACCAATGTTGTGTGGTAACACCCTCCAACACACACATCACAAATAAGTACAATTATTTAGTGGTAACCTCTTATTTAAAAAAAATAAAAATTAAGTAATATTTCCTGTCTTAATACAACTCAAACCACAGTATATTGTACAGGAGGTGCTTTATGTGAATGTTGCAACGCAAATAAAAGTAAAATTGAAAGCTTTTAAGGGCAGAAAATAATTCTCCCATGACACAATATTCTTTGATAAATACACGTATTCTCTTAGAAGCTGGAAAGTTGTAAAACACTTTCTCTGTTGTACCATAGGTGATCCTCAATCTCATAGAAAATTACAGAAAATAATTACCTTAATAACTAGTGCTGCTCAGATACTGTTTGCTTCCCTCCAGGAAGTATCAATCATTATCAACATTGCCATCATCATAATCACATCTATCACCACCATCATCATCACCACCATCATCACCCTCATCATAATCAACATTATCATCACAACCATATCTTCATCTTCATCATCGCCATCACTCCCTGAAAGCTTCCTCTGTCCCGGCTACTATTATGTGTTTGTATACTAACATATTTATGTTGATCTTACACTATAGGACTATTTCAGTTTCACCTAGTGAAAAATTATGTAAAATTGACAAGGTCATTGACCTTTTTATTGTATAACCCCAAACTCTAGGACAGTGCATAGTATTCTGTGTGTACTTGTTAAACATCTGAATACTACATCTTCCTGACTGTGGAACCAAAAATCTTAGAGTTTAACTATGTGCTCCATGTTATAAAGATATTAAAGGAAAAGGTTAAGATTTAGGTTGAAGACTACTTGCTTTATGATGTTCTTATAGGCTAAGGCATGAAGAACAAGAAACACTTGTAACTTTCTCAATGTTGACAGGCCAAGGGCCCATATCAAGGTGCCTTAATTTGTTTTCTAAACCAAATCCAACTACCAATACCAACATCCCCAATGCCAACTAGACATGGAAAAGGGAAGTGTAGAGCTTTTGTTTAAGTTTTATTGTTGATAAGGCTAGATAAGAGAGTGAGGTTTAAACCAGGCATAATAGGTCAGGGATATCTCAGCCCAGGGGTGGTAGAGGTTTGTGGAGTCCTGTGTCTGACCACTGTTTCATATGCAGAGTTCTGATAATGCATTCAGGAGGTGTACTCTTTCAGACCTCTTCTGGTTGACAAGTTGATGCAAACAAGTTGCTTACTACAAGAAGCAAAAAAGAAAAATATTACAACTGGGCAGAGATCCTAAACATGGTGGAGAGATGGAGCTGATCACAGTCAGTTCCTGCTCCCAGTCTTCCTCAGCATAAATCACTACTGCTCACTCAGGGATATCTGGTTAAGTGGTGAGTGGAGATGGGAGTGTTACTTCAGTAATGTTCTCCTTAGGGAGGGAACTACCCCTGAACATACCAAGCATAAACATAAATGTTTCCCATTAAGCCTCATCTGTGTAGGGCTGTAGCTGTGTGTCTTGTTCTTTCTTCTAAAATCACATAATGTGCAATATGTAAATCCTAGAGGCATGAGCTTTCTTCTTGATCATCTGATGTCATCTCTAAAGTATCAAAATTGCCATGGATTTTAAACGTGATTTTCGTGTGTGCACTGTAAGTTCTCAAAGGGACCCTTATTCTGACACATGGGCTTGAGAGAGAACAGGGAAAGAAATGGCCCTGCACTCAGTGAATTGTTTAGACCTGTTGACAGTTACTAGCAAATCCTCTTATGACCAAGGGTGTGATGGCAGTTAAGCAAAAAGATTAACCACCCGCACCAGGATTGACTTTGGCACATCTGGAGAGGAACTGGAGAGGAGGATAAAACTGGAATTCTTCAAGGAAGAGATGCTAACCAGAACAAAAGGAATCAGACTTGGTTTCAGGGAGAATGCTGGAACTTTGAAAACTTTCTGAGGAAGACAAGAGAGAGCAGTGGTTGATGAAATTGACTTTAGGAGAGCATTTGGAGAAGGAAATGGCATTCTTTTAGGAGAACTAATGAGGTGAAGGCACCGAGTACCATGGTTCAAGTAATGGTATATTATTTAAAGCAAGGAAAGTTATCATTATAGTAATTTCAGTGAAGATGGAGAGAAGCTCAGTGTCTCTTGGAGTGAATAAAACCTTGGTGACATGGTGAGCCCGATAGTTGGAAAATATAAATATAATTATGTTAAATCACATTTGATGCCAGTCATCTAAGAAACTGATAGGGCATGTACTTCTAAAGATCCTTGAAGATTCTCATTATATAATTGACATTTTAATTAGCCCGGTATTATTCTAAAGGAATGTGAACTGTTGTAATAAGTTTATGAAAACAACATGAAGATCTGCAGCACATTTTTTGCTCTATTTTCTCCAGCAAATCTGAGACAGTACTGTGTGCAGTATAGGCGTGGTTATTTTAGATCATGTGCTCAAGACTATCTTTCACAGTGGACGACTCAGATGCCTTGAACATGTAAAAGAGCTTCCCTACAGGTAGTTTAGTTATTCATTCTGTAATTTTTTTCCACACACCAAATCTTCTCTTGTTTAATTTAATAATAACTCTGATTTAAAAAGAAATTTTAGGATGCATTTAAGAAATGTTATTTGCAGTTAAAGTGTCGACTGTAGGGAATATGGACCTTAGCCTGACCCCACAGGACGAATTATGTCTTCACCGAACTTACAAATGAAGGGACAACTGCTATTTAAAGTGCTATTTAGAAAGACAATCCTTTGGAGTATTTTTAAAGCATGTTGAATGTTTAATCCAAAAAGAAAACAATGTTTGTGCGTTGAGATGGTTGGAGTCTGTTTAGTGAGTATAGATTTCTCTGTGTTTCTACCCAGAGCCATGAACAATTACCACTCTGAGGGCTTTCAGGTTAAAGATTTTTAAAAAAGGAGAAAAAGAGGAGTCAGGAATTGGGATTGAAGCATTTAATATAAATTGCCAGCACTGATATGACTCACCAAATAAAAAAGAAAGTGAAGTGTTGGCGTGGGTGGAGGGTGCCTCAGCAGGGAGTAGATAGGATATTTTTATCAGAATGCACACATTAAGAGTCTATGCAGTACATGGCTGCCTGCAAGGTCAGTGTCAAGAGAGTTAGGATGTCTAATTGTATTCAGGCCTTTCCCAGGGAAGCTTGAAATCTAAGACATAAATGGAGCCAGGAATGACACACGACACAGATGGGTACAAGTTACCCTCCAGCTGGATGACAAATTTAAACTTGAAATAAGGTTATGTGTATGAAGGGGCAAATGCTTACATTTACTCTGTGTACTAGAGAAGTTAAGGACTCTCTGACTTTTATGAAGTACGGGCTCAAGTGTTATTCTTGAAACTCTGGTAAACTGGACAGAAACCAGTAACACTCAGTGATGGTCAATTGATCAGCTGGATTGTATGATTCCCAAACAGCTTCAGTGAATAAAATCAGCAGCCTAATTGATTTCAATATGTTTGTCAGGGTTTGCCTTTTGGTGTTAGAAGTAAAGTACTGAAGTCAAATCTTAGATATGCGTAGGAATTATCCCTAGGGGAAAACTGAGAAGAAGGATAGGATGGGAGAGATTTAAAAAAAGTATAACAAACTAAAATTTATTCATGGGCTGGAGGGATGGCTCGGCAGGTAAGAGCCTTCTTGCTCTCGCAGTGGACTCATTTTCAGATACCAGTTCCTCCTGGGGAAGCTCACACCCCACTGTATTCCAACTCCAGGAAAGCCAATGCCCTCTTGGGCCATAAAGATACACATCACACCACAAGGTCGCTCTCTCTCTTTCTCTCTCTCTCTCTCTCTCTCTCTCTCTCTCTCTCTCTCTCTCTCTCACACACACACACACACACACACACACACACACACACACACACAGAGAGAGAGAGAGAGAGACAGAGAGAGACAGAGAGAGACAGAGAGAGACAGAGAGAGAGAGAGACAGAGACACAGAGAGACACACAGAGAGAAATAAGGTAACATCTATTCTAAAATTAATCCGTGCACTCTGTGTTTTATTTGCCTTTCTTTGTAAAAATTATGAGCCAGTGTCGTAGGAAGATGTTTCCAAATATAGATTATACTCTGGAATAACATAAGCCTGGATAATTACTTTCTTTTCTCCAGTCCAAGAAACTTAAATTTTTCCCTACACATAACCGTCTCATAGCTGTGCAGAGCTGTGTAGTGAAACAAGTTGCTACTCTGAGCATGTCACAGCCAGTTAACATCCGAGCTTTAGCTCTAGCGGGGGATGTGAGTTTCTCGCCCTTCCGATGGCACTTACATGCTCTACAACCTTGAACAAACAAAAAACATTGTAGATCAGTTTCTATAGCAGCCAGTAAGAACAATACTTACCTCACATATTTTTTGAGAGGAGATAGGAGAATGTGTCCATTTTTTCTTACCTTGTATCTGTTGAGCAGCACCAAGTATATGTCATTTTTCAATCCGCTGAACTCCATTAGAGGGAGACCAATGCAAGTTGCTGGTACCCTTTTGCATTTTAGTAAAACAGAACGGTAAGCATACAAAAGAAGTAAAATACATGGCTTGTAGGAGAGCGGACAATGCTTTGAGGGAAATAAAAGTAAATGGAAAGTAAAGCAGAGGATGAGTGATGGTAAAATTGGAGCTAAGATATTTTTCAGTTTACATGGGACTGGTAATCTCACTGAGATACTGACATTTTAACTAGGACTTGAAGGGTAAGGCAATCACTTTAAGGATGGCTGGGAGGTGATTTGGACTCTGGGATGGCAGGCTGCACAGGCGATTTTAAGGGTGTACGATGTATTTCTAGAGAAAAGAGGCCAAGATGGTGGGAAGCAAGCCTGATAGGCGTTGAGGTCTTATGAGTGTGACTCATCGTTCGGGACCCTCTCGGCCATTATAAGGAATTTAACATTTACTTCTCAGCGAAGTGGTGAATCGTGGCCGTTTTCTGAATGCCAAGGACAGCCTGGTTTGATTTTCATACATTTTATGAAGCCACTCTTGTGTGTTAAGGTGACACTATTGGCCCAGAATAAGGATGGAAGCAGCAGAGGGGTCCTGCACATGCCACACATCCTCAGGTGAGACACAGTGGTGGCTGAGTTTGGGAGGGGCAGGGACATCCTTTATAGATTTTAATGATCTAATGATCGTATCAACAGGCTTCTTCATGGAATGGATATTGGGGAAAGAGGAAAGTCAAGGGTAATCACCTTAATTGAATAATTGGCCCACGCACCTGAAAGGGTAATAAGAAATATGCTTAATGTTATTTTATAATGTGTGGCTTCTTGATTTGCACAGTTCGAAACCCAAACCAAACAAGAGCAACAATAAAACAATGAGCATAACCATTTTCAGCTTCCATGAAAGATTAAATTTTTAAAAATTTGTTTATTAATTCATACATTCATTCATTCATCCATTCAGAATAGGTATTAGGTAAACTCTGATTGTAGGATTGAAGAATATGGAGGTAATTCTGCACAGAGAAAACAGTAGACAGTGACATAATAAGACCTTCATGAAAACCTTTTTCTAGGCTCCAAGGTTTGGCTCTGTGTATTTATTTCTGATAAAAATCCCTCTCAGACACTTTGCATCAGCCACCCACCAGAATCAATATGGCTGGCACAGCCTTTGTGATCTCAGACAATGTTCTACTTTAGGAGCACTGAGAGTTATGTGGCCCCATTGTTCTCTGACTACATAGAAATGGACAGTGGGTGAAATTACCTGACTAAATAAATCCCTAGGCATCTGTCTAAATTTTTTCTTCCCTAGGCAAAAAAGGGCAGCTCATCTTTTCTCTTCTTGTGGTGCTATATCCTTATGAACTAGAGAGAACTGCCACCATGCTTCCAGGAAATGATACGCTTTATTTCTGTATCAGATTTATATTCCTGTGAACATTTATAGATCGAGTGTATAAATGCTTCGCTCTGAGAGGAGAAGCAAGCATTATTATTTCTGGGAGGACCAAAGGAAAAATAAATTATGATATAGCTCACGTTTCCTGCCTTTTACCCTCTTCATAATCAGTGAAGTCAGAAATGCAAGCAAAACATGGAGATTCAACAGTTGTAAATAGAGTTCAGAGCTGCAGTGTCACTTCCAAGCAGGAGCTGTGGGTGGGAAGTGCCAGGACACAAGTGGAATGGCCTGATTTAGCCATAACTGTCTCTGAGCTACAGACTAGGTGCGTTGTGATGTCCTGAGTAGCAAAGGCTCATTGACAGTGATTCTCCACCTTTACAGCAAAGCCTCAATAGTTCCAAATTCTGCATGCAGTGAGGGCAACCGTGAGGTGAAAGGCTTTGATCTGTGAGCTGGGATTGCAGCACAGCTGCCTTTGAAAACTAGCTGGAGAACTGAAATAGCAGCTTAAAAGACTGCCAGGAGTGGTAGGAACAAGCAGGTGGGAATGAGTTTCTCATAAAACCCCAAACACATTAATTTACAAGTGTAGACAGCAGTAAACATTTTTGTTAGAAGTGAATGCTAGAAACTGAATATGAGAAGGGGACAAGTATAATATTTTATAGCTTATCTGAGCACGAAAAGAAACAAGAAATGAAAGTTTAAGAGCAAATGAAACAAGAGCAAAACAACATGACTATTTACAGTAAAATATTTTATAAGACTTGGCTGCAACTGAAAATTGAGGTTTTAGAAGAACAAACAGAAAAAAACTTTTAAACATTTCAAGCATGGTTTGCAACATTTTTCCTTTGAATATCAGTTTTCCAAGGACCAGTCTCGAATGTTATTATTCTTCATCTCTTGTCTTTTCAAATACTATGACTTTGAGAATATTGTTTATAAAAACACATTTCAAGACTCTCTCATTGTTTTATCGGAAAATGTTTAAAATGAAAATTATATCATTGTTCTGAAGAACTGAGACAAAAATAAGATTTGAAAATATATTTTTAGAAAAAAAGTAGACTTTTGACTCTAACTGCTTAGCTGTGCTTTGGAGCTGTGCTTAAGTCATTTGTGACAACCTGCCTTCTAAGTATAGGGAATTTCCCAGAAGATGGGGTGGAAAGACTTCAATATAATCAGCACAGGAGATGAGGGCAGCAGTGTAATGTTGAATTCAGGAATAACTTTTGGTAGGTAGCAACTCACCATACTTCTGCTTACCTGCACCAGATCAAGCCAGTCAAAATCTCAGCAAAGATTGGGGAGAAGCCCTGAAGCCTCAGCCTTGTTGGATAAGCTACTAACTGTTTTTTGTTTGTTTGTTTGTTTGAAGATTTATTTATTTATTTTATGTATATGAGTACACTGTTGCTGTCTTCAGACGCCAGAAGAGGGAATCAGATCCCATTACAGATGGTTGTGAGTCACCATGTGGTTGCTGGGAATTGAACTCAGGACCTGTGGAAGAGCAGTCGGTGCCCTTAACTAATTATCCATCTCTCGCTGGGCAGTGGTGGTGCACACCTTTAATCCCAGCACTTGGGAGGCAGAGACAGGCAGATTTCTGAGTTCGAGGCCAGCCTGGTCTACAGAGTGAGTTCCAGGACAGCCAGGGCTACACAGAGAAACCCTGTCTCAAAAAACCAAAATAAATAAAAATAAAAATAATTATCCCTCTCTCCAGCCCCAGAGCTACTAAGTGTTGATGACTGCATAGGTGGGGCACTCATCTGCCTTAAGGGTATGGCTGCTGGTAGCTTGCTCATGCTTCACTGAAGAGCTACACACCCATGTTTATATGGGGAGAACTAATTGAACTTGGGGGTTATCAATAACAATAGAAAAGACAACAAGAAGTTGTGGGAGAGAGGTTGGGGGACTCTAGGTGCCTTAGATGGAAGCAGTGGAGGGATGGATATGATCCATATATACTATATAAACATAGATTTTCAAAGAATAAAATATCATTTAAAATTAAAAGAGAAGAAAGAGCAGAATTAATTTGTATCAGCTGAAGAATATCGAGCTTGAGAAGGTGCATTAAATCAATATTATCATTTGGTGATACTATCTGGGTATGGGTCCCACCACAGATTGGAAGATTCGCCAGGCTCCCACTATCATGCTCACATCACATTACCTTGTTTAGGGTGATTCACTTCTCTCTGATATGTAGAAACTTTGTTGTTACTGTTAAGTCTTTTCCTATTAATTTTCATACTCAATTCCAGGCACAGATTTTACATTTGTGGGATTTTCCCTGTGTAGATTTGAAATCTCCTAGAGTTCTCCATATGTGTTTATCATTTTAGGATAAGTCACTTCTCCTTCTCTCCCCTCCCCTCCCCTTCCCTTCTCTCTCTTCCCTTCTCCTCCTCCCCCTTCACTGTTTCTTGTTTCCGAAGCTACAACCAGGATAACTCTGTACATGAGGAAAGGTGATAATTTTTTCTTCTTAAAAGTTTGCAACCCTATAGGAAAACAACAATATCAACCAACCAGACCCCCCAGAGCTCCCAGGGACTAAACCACCAACCAAAGAGTACACATGGAGGGACCCATGGCTCTAGCTGCATATGTAGCAGAGGGTGACCTTGTCTGGCATCTTTGGGAGGTGAGGCCTTTGGTCCTGTGCAGGTTTGATGCCCCAGTGTAGGGGGATGCTAGGGTGGTGAGGCTGGAGTGGGAGCACCCTCCTAGAAGCTGGAGGCAGGGGCACAGGATAGGGACTTTGTGGAGGGGAAACCGGGAAGGGGGACAACATTTGAAATGTAAATAAATAAAATAACCAATAAAAAACTAAAGAAAAAGAGGGGCCAACATTGTAAGTAAAAGGAAAGCATTTATTTATCTATTCAGGCATCTCTTCAGCTCCCAAGTGCAGGACTTTTTAGTTGTTGGTGGTGTTGTTTTGTTTTCTCTCTCTCTCTCTCTCTCTCTCTCTCTCTCTCTCTCTCTCTCTCTCTCTCTCTGTGTGTGTCTGTGTGTCTGTGTGTCTGTGTGTCTGTGTGCGTATGTGTGTGCATTCACTTGGTTCTTTAGCCTCAGACGATCCTGGTGATCACATGCTACATTCTTTGTCTTTTATCTAAGATAGGGAACAGTATAACAGACATTCAGAATGTTTTTTGCTTATTATTTATACGGAAGCAAAACAGGAATAAAAGGATTAAAAATATAATTCATTTGTTTATCTCTGTATATACTTATCACTCTTGAGAAATTACATGGTTAAATAATTTTATAGTTGTTCTTATTTTAATGTGAGGCAATTCAGTACCAAAATTAACACATGAATCATATCTATATTATACATAGATATATGCTTTATCTATATTTTTAAAGCAAATGGCATATTTATAGATATATTTATATAGTTTATACTTAAACTTTTTATAAATTTATAATCTATATCTTCTTAAAATATGTTGACTATTTTTATTGTTTTCCTTTTTCTGAAAATAGAATTTTTTCCACATAATATTTTCTGATTATGGATCTCCCTCTCTCTATGTATCCTGATTCCTCCCTACATCCCCTCCCATCCTCCACTCTCTGTCATTAAATAGTAAACAAACAAAATTCTAAGGGACAATAATAAAAGAACATAAAATAACAAGGTAAAGCAAAGACTAACATGTCAGAATTGACAGAACAAACAAGCAGAAGGAGAAGAGCCCAAGAAAATTTGTAAGAACTTAATGTGGTTAACGAATTGTATCTTGGGTATTCAGAGTTTTGGTGCTAATATCCACTTATCAGTGAGTGCATACTATGTGTGTTCTTTTGTGATTGGCTCACCTCACTTATATTTTCTAGTTCCATCCATTTACCTAAGAATTTCATGAATTCATTGTTTTTAATAGCTGAGTAGTACTCCGTTGTGTAAATGTACTACATTTTCTGTATCCATTCCTCTGTTGAAGGACATCTGGGTTCTTTCCAGCTTCTGGATATTATAAATAAGGCTGCTATGAACATAGTGGAGCATGTGTCTATATTACATGTTGGAGCGTCTTCTGGGTATATACCCAGGAGTGGTATAGCTGGGTCCTCAGGTAATACTATGCCCAATTTTCTGAGGAACCTCCAGACTGATTTCCAGAGTGGTTGTGCAATCCCACCAGCAATGGAGGAGTGTTCTCTGTGCATCTGCTGTGACCTGAGGTGTTGATCTTAGCCATTCTGACTGGTGTGAGGTGGAATCTCAGGGTTGTTTTATTTGCATGTCCCTGATGATTAAGGATGTTGAACATTTCTTTAGGTGCTTCTCAGCCCTTCGAGTTTCCTGAGTTGAGAATTCTCTTTTTAGCTCTGTTCCCCACATTTTAATAGGGTTATTTGATTCTCTGGAGTCTAACTTCTTGAGTTCTTTGTATATATTGGATATTAGCCCTCTATCGGATGTAGCATTGGTAAAAGTCTTTTCCCAATCTGTTGGTTTCCTTTTTGTCCTATTGATCGTGTTCTTTGCCTTATAGAAACTCTGGAATTTTATGAGGTTCCATTTGTCAATTCTTGGTATTAGAGCTTAAGCCATTGGTGTTCTGAAATTTCCCCCGTGCCCATGTGTTCGAGGCTTTTCCCCACTTTCTCCTCTATAAGTTTCAGTGTATCTGATTTTATGTGGAGGTCTTTGATACACTTGTACTTGAGCTTTGTACAAGGAGATAAGAATGGGTCAATTTGCATTCTTCTACATGCTGATTGCCAGTTGAGCCAGCACCATTTGTTGAAAATGCTCTGAATACTCAAGATACAATTCACAGACCACATGAAGCTCACGAAGAAGGATGACCAAAGTGTGGTTGCTTTGCTCCTTCTTAGAAAGGGGAACAAAATACTCACGGGAGCAAATATGGAGACAAAGTGTAGAGCAGAAACTGAAGGAAAGGCCATCCAGAGACTGCCCTACCTGGGGATCCATCCCATATACAGTCACCAAACTCAGACACTATTGTGGATGCCAAGAAGTGCTTGCTGAAAGGAGCCTGGAATAGCTATCTTCTGAAAGACTCTGCCAGAGCCTTACAAATACAGAGGCGGGTGCTCACAGACATCCATTGGACTGAGCTCAGGGTCCCCAGTGGAGGAGTAGGAGAAAGGACTAAAGGAGCTGATGAGTTTTGTAACCCATAGGAAGAACAACAATATCAATCAGCCAGACCCCTCAGAGCTCCCCGGGACTAAGCCACCAACCAAGGAGTACACATGGAAGGTCCCATGTCTCCACCTGAATATGTAGCAGAGGATGGCCTTTTTGGGCATCAATGGGAGGAGAGGCTTGATAGATGGCCCAGTGTGGGGGAATTCGCGGGCAGGGAGGCGAGAGTGGTTGGGTGGGTGGAGGAACACCCTCATAGATGCAGGGGGAGGGGGATGGAATAGGGGGTTTTCTGGGAGGGGGAAACCAGGAAAGTGGATAACATTTGAAATGTAAAAAATAAAATATCCAATAAAAATTTAAAAAAGAAAAGAAAAGGTATAAGAAACAGATGTAAATGCTGAGACCCACTCATTTATTTGCTTACTCATGAATCCCATAAAACCACTAAACCATGAAATGTACTCATAGGACCTATAGGGTAAAAATAGAATAAATAACCATATAAATAAAATAAATTAACAATAAGGTAAAAGCTAACAAAATAAAAGCCATAGCACAACATGTGAGACAAGGAACCTTCAAAGGAGTTCTTAAGAACAAATGCTTTAAGCAGACACTGAATATGCATTATGTCACATAGCAGTGACAAGAGGGGAGTTTACTTGAGGCATTAAATGAACATTAATTGTGTAATTAATGAACATTAATTGTGTCACTGAGCTACAGGAGCCTGTACTATTCTATACATCCAACTGTATGTTCCTGACTTATAATTATTTCATACTACATACATGTGATTTTATAATGGCACTATTTAAAAGGTAATTCATAAAATCAATGCAAAGTCTTTGTTTAGCTGTTTTGTTTTGTTTTGTTTTCTGATTTTAAGTGATGTCTCAGCCTGAATATTGGACTTTGTGCATATAAGGCTCTACCAGTGCCCTGTATCCCCAGACCTCTACTGGTTATTTTTAAATGGCCTTTTATTACTGTAGGGCTTATGAGAGCTCCATATAAAACGAGAGTACTATGCTTCAGTGTAGCTGTACCCATCTTAACTGTTAACTTTGGATAAGATATAAATATAATAACATGCAATTTATAAGGTGGTGATGGAGATAAATTTATCCTAGCAGAGCATATTCTAAAAGCTTAAGAGGTGGTAAATTTCCTTTGTTGTCTCACTCTGGGTATTCAGCAGATATGAGGAATGCAGAGTTGTGACTTAAGGTTCTGAAAGTGCCTAATTAACATATTAGCTATAGAGTATTCATAGTATTTCCTAACGTACATAGCTTCAGGAAGCAGCATCTAGAAGTATGTGTTGAAGTTAATTACTTCGGCAGCTATCTTCTTTCCTTTTATGTTTCTTTAAGCTGAAGTTGTTGTTGAGAAGAAAGTGATAGTATCATCAAATGAGAATATCAATAAGCTCCGTGGCACCGTGTTATGAGGACAGTTTCTTCTAGAGACTGATCCAGGAGATTCAGGGAAAGATAGCAGCAGCTTTAATATTGCCAGCAAGACTCTGCATGCATTTCTCTTTGGCAAGCGAGAGATAAAATCACTGGATTGTTGAATGTGAAATATCAGCTTTACTTGAAACAAAGTAAATTCTGTTAAAACCTATGATACTGAGCATTTGAATGCTAGACTCCCATCATTAAAGGTTTTTTCCCAAGATGACTTCTTCCCAACTTCCCAAGTTGAGCAATTTGCCATCACAACAATTTTCCTACATTTCATCGATTCCATTTTATTCTTGATTAGAGTATAATATCCAGCAAGAAGAAAATCCAAAGGAATCCTGTACCTCAGACAGGAAGCTTGGAAAGAAAGTGAATCTTCTTGGAACATTGTTTTGTATAATTCAGTGATGATTTATTTACTTATTATGTGTTGTGAATGACTGTGGGTCTCTGCCTACATTTGCATGTATGTGGAGACCAAAGAGTAGCCTTTGTGTAACTCCTTAGATGCAGTCTGTCTTTTTAAGATACCATCTTTATTTGTCCTGTAGCTCAGCAAATAGTCTATGTTGTCTAGTCAGCCTGGCATACTGAGATTTCCCACTCAGCACAGAGGCTGTGCCTATTGTATGCTACTAGTAGTATGTTTAGCGATAGGTGTTTTCCTCAGTCAGTCTTCACCTTGTTTTGAGAATGTATAATGGGCTTGCTGTTTCAGTTAGAGTTGCTGTCTAACAAGCCCCAAGGATCGTCCTCTCTCCCTATCCCAAGCACTGGGATGATAGCTGCATACCAATGGAACTGATATTCATGTAGGTGCTGGGAATATGAACTCTGGCCTTCCTGCATATGTGGTAAGCACTTAATTGTTTGAACTGTCTCCTCAAGCATTGACAAAAAAATATATCTCAAAGTAGACAGAAATGTGGATAGAGGTAGCATTATGGGGTTGTAATGAAAACAAAATAAATGTTGCTTAGGGTACATACTAAATATATATACCTTTGATATTAGTGACGCCCAAGAATTGTGGATCTTGGAACATTGTGATCTTCAGTGTGTTTTGATTTGTAAAATATTTTATCATCTTATTTAGATAAATTTAATCCTTATTATGTACTAGATATTCAAATTCTTTTTCATTATTATGAATCCTGGAGGCAGGTAAAACTTTATGTCAACATAGATGTTATATTTGAATCCTCTTTACTCAGTTGTTAATGCAGTTTCTACCAGTGTTTCTTTGGAAGCGTAACCAGCACTAACAAATAAGCTACTATCAAAGCCAATGTACTTGACCTGTTGCAGCTGTTACACTGACTGATCTTTGGGCCATCAGGTTTGGAGCATAGTGTGTGTGCTCAAGATCTCATCTTTAGCAACTCAGTGGGTCGCAGAGTCACTAGAATCCCCTTCCAGGAAAATATCAGCTATAATAAAAAGTTGTGTCCCTAAAACCTAACTTCTGTGCTTGTTAAAGCCTAGGCTGAGGAAGCCACAGATTGTTGATAAAACAATGCCTTGAGGGCTGTAAATGGCTGGTTATATCACATGCACCTTGCCTCAGTGGAGGTATTCTCTGCCTTGACAGTCAGGCAGGGGATGACTTTGTGTTGAACTAAGTAAGCCCTTGGTAGAAATTTGTTAATTAGACCAAATGGAACTAAATGGTCCTATTACACCAATACAAAACAATATGTACTAGATCTCTTCTGGCTCTCCTCCTGGGTTTCCTTCCCTGTTGCTTTGGGAAGGTCTGTGAATATAGCTCCTTCATCAGTAGGCTGAATCTACATTTTAGACAGACTTCACAGGGAGAATAAAACACTCCCTCTCCTCTACGTGGCATTTCCAGGGCATGGAATATTCTTCCAACTGTTGTACACAGAGTCACACACACACACACACACACACACACACACACACACACACACACACACACACACACACATACACACAGAGTGAGATGGATGGAGAGAGATAGAGAGAGAGAGGGGGAGACAGAGACAATGAGAGACAGAGAAAGACAGAGAAAGAGACTGTACAGATTTCAGTAATTATTACAAGGAACTAAACCCTCAAGCCTGAGTTTACCTTTAATGTCAGACTGTAGCATATTTTAGTAGGCTAAAGGTTTTAATTACTTAAAAGGAATGTATTGATTGACAATTAATAACTAAAGAAGTTTTAGAGTACAATGTGATGGATTTTATATATACATACATATATATATATATATATATCTTGAGAAATTTACTTATTTTTTCCTAATTGCTGTATTAATTTACACTCCTACATAGACTATTAAAGTTTCGCTTTTTCTTATTCTTGTCAATGCTGATATCCATTTAGCAGCTGTGGGAGGATATCTTGTGGTATTCTTTTTCATTTCTTTGATGATCAGTGAAGATGACTATATTTTATTATAACTGTACACTATCCTTTGTCTTCATTGAAGAAATGTATAGTCCATATTCTTCTCATTTTAAAACTATTTTTTTCTTTCTGAGGTGCCTGAATTTCATAATATTTCTGGGTATGAACATCTTCTCTGTTGTACACCTTGCAAATAGTTTTATCTTATTACGTGTTTGTATCTTTAACACAAACTGCTTCGGTTTATTTCTGGGCCGTCTATTCTGTTCGATTATTTGTATGCCAGCACCAGGCTGTCTTCATCACTATAATCTATAGCATAATTTGAGATCAAGCATCATGATGTGTCCAGCTCTGCTCTTTAGAATAGTTTTGGATGTTTCTGCTCTTTTGGGGTTCCATATGAATTCTTGTATTGTTTTCCTATATCTGTGAACAGTGACATGGAAATTTTGATGAATGTTGTGTTAAATTGGTAGATTAACTTTGATAGTTTAGCCATTTCTATGATACTAGCTCTCTGAATTCTGGAGCATGGAAGATCACTTTATTATCTAGTACCTCATTTGTTTCTCCTTTCAATGTCTTTAAATTTTCTTTGCAGAGTCTTTTACTTTTTCTTCATCCTGGTTTTTTTTTTTTTTTGATACTTTATTTACATTTCCAATGTTTCCCCTTTTCTGGGTCTCTTATTTGGAAACCCCTATCCCTCCCCATCCCCGCCTCTATGAGGGAATTCCACCTCCCACCCACCCGCCCACCCATCCCCATATTCCCACTTGACATTCCCCTTTACTGGGGCCTCTAACATCCTCAGGCCCAAGGGCCTCTCCTCTCTCCCTGATGGCCATCGAGGTCATCCTCTGCCACATATGTGGTCCGAACCATGGGTCCATAGACGTGTATTCTTTGGTGGGTGGTCCAAACTCCAGGACGACCGGGGGGGGGGGTCAGGCCCATTGATGCTCTTACTCCCTCCATGGGACTTCAAATTCCCTCAGCTCCTTCAGACCTTCCTCCAACTCCTCCAACTGGGACCTCACTCTCAGTCCAGTAGTTACTGTTAAGTGAAACTTGGGCATTCTGAACTTTTGGGCTAATATCTGCTTCATCCTGTTTTTTACTTCTTTTTATTCCTAGATACTATCCATTGCTATGTTATGGATAATGTTTTCAAATTTTTTGAGAATTAATTATCAATATAAAGATATAAGTATAATTAGTGTTTGTTCTTATAACTATTTTGCATTCTGCAACTTTACTGTAGAGTTAATTAGACATAAGACTTCATATAGTAGAATCTATATGAAATTTTAAGTATAGAATTGTGTCATCTGCGAGTAAGGATAGCCTTTCTTCCTGCCTCGCTCCCTCCCTCCTTCCTTCCTTCTGTCCTTTCCTTTCTTCCTTCCTACCTTTTTTCTTAACTTTTGCCCTGTTCTTTGTTTTTTTAAAACAGGGTTTCTCTGAGTATGTAGCCTTTGGTGTCTTGGAATTTGCTCTGTAGATGAGGCTATCCTTGAACTCACAAAGATCAACCTACATCTCCTCCTGAATGTCTTTTTTAAATTTATTTATTTATTTATTTATTTATTTATTTATTTATTTATTTATACTTAAAACAGATATTTTATTTTCTTTCTTTTTTGTTTGTTTGTTTTTTTTAACATTTATTATTATTATTTTTTATACTTTATTTACATTTCCAATGTTTCCCCCTTTCAAGGTCTCCTCTTTGGAAACCACCCATCTCCTCCCCCTACCCCACCTTTATGAGGGAATTCCACATACCACTCACCCACTACCATATTCCCACCTTGACATTCCCCTTTACTGGGGCCTCTCCTCCCACTGATGGCCAACAAGGCCCTCCTCTGCCACATATGTGATCCAAACCATGGATCTTTCGATGTGTTTTCTTTGGTTAGCGGTCCTGCCTCCAGGACGACTTGAGGAGTCAGGCAGTTGACTCTGTTGCTCCTTCCATGGGGCTGCAGACTCCGTCAGCTCCTTCAGTCCCTTCTGGAACTCCTCCATTTGGGACCTTACTCTCAGTCCAGTGGTTACTGTAAAGTGAAACTTAGGTGTTCTGAACTTTTGGGCTAATATCCACTTATCAGTGAGTACATACCATGTTCGTTCTTTTGTGACTGAGTTACCTCACTCAGGATGATAATTTCAAGTTCCATCCATTTGCCTGCAAATTTCATTAAGTCATTGTTTTTAATAGCTGAGTAGTACTCCATTATGTAGATGTACCACATTTTCTGTATCCATTCCTCTGATGAGGGACATCTGGGTTGTTTCCCAGCTTCTGGCTATTATAAATATGGCTGCTATGAACATAGTGGAGCATGTGTCATTATTACATGTTGGAGTATCTTCTGGGTATATGCCCAGGAGAGGTATAGCTGGGTCCTCAGGTAGTATTATGTCCATTTTTCTGAGGGTCTGCCAAACTGATTTCCAGAGTGGTTGTACCAGCTTGCAATCCCACCAACAGTGGAGGAGTGTTCCTCTTTCTCCACATCCTCACCAGCATCTGCTGTCACTTGAGTTTTTGATTTAAGCCATTCTGACTGGTGTGAGGTGGAATCTTAGACTTGTTTTGATTTGCATTTCCCTGATGACTAAGGATGTTGAGCATTTCTTTAGGTGCTTCTCAGCCCTGCGAATTTCCTCAGTTGAGAATTCTCTGCTTAGCTCTGTTCCCC
>CM052712.1:57776923-57795670 GCA_028551405.1 Uromys caudimaculatus | reverse complement strand
GTTTTGATGTGTTCTTGGATTCGGTTTGTGAGAATTTTATTGAGTATTTTTGCATCGATATTCATAAGGGAAATTGGTCTGAAGTTTTCTTTCTTTGTTGGGTCTTTGTGAGGTTTTGGTGTCAGTGTAACTGTGGCCTCATAGAAGGAATTGGGTAGTGTTCCTTCTGTTTCTATTTTGTGGAATAGATTGAAGAGTATTGGTGTTAGGTCTTCTTTGAAGGTCTGATAGAATTCTGCAGTGAACCCATCTGGTCCTGGGCACAGAGACATGATCCAAATTAACAAAATTAGAAACGAAAAGGGAGACATAACAACAGATTCTGAGGAAATTCAAAAAATCATCAGATCCTACTACAAAAGCCTATACTCAACAAAACTGCAAAATCTGGATGAAATGGACAATTTTCTAGACAGATACCAAATACCAAAGTTAAGTCAGGATCAGATACACCATCTAAATAGTCCCATAATGCCTAAAGAATTAGAAGAAGTCATTAATAGTCTGAATGTCTTTTTAAATTTTGATCACCTTTATATATTTTGTTTGCCTACTTGCTACAGATAAAACTTTGAGTACTATATCAATAAGATTGTGCAGTGGGCATCCTGTCTGCTTCTTAATGTCATAGAAAGTTTTATCAGCTTGTATCCATTGATTTTAATGTTCATAGTAAATTTTTTGTATATAGCCTTTGTTATTTTCAGATATGTTCAATTGATTCCTAATACTTTTCAGACATTCATCAAGAAGGCTTGTTGAACTTTGTTGTATGACTTTTCTGAGCATCAAATAATAGGTTTAGGTGGTTTCTGTGCTTAAATTTATGTATGTGGCATATTACGTTTATTGATTTGCATATATTGAACAAACTTACATTTTCTGACTGAAGCCCACTTGGTTATGAAACATGGACATCTTAATGTATTTCTGAATTCACTTAGTGAGTATTTTGCTGAGCAGTTTATATTTGAATTCTTTGGAGAAATTGGTCTATATAACGCCTTCATAGCATGACTTTGTTCTCTCTCTCTCTCTTTTCCTCCCTCCCTCCCTCCATCCTTCCCTCCCACTCTCTCTCTCTCTCACCCTCCATCCCTCCCTCCTTCCCTCCCATTGGAACAAATTAAGACAAATTAGTATTAACTATCTGAAAATTTCTTAGAATTCAGCAGTGAATTGATTTGGACCTTGTCTTTTCTAGGTAGTTTTTAACTGTGTGGTAATGTGTCCAGTTTCTTTGTGTTGTTGATTGTGTTTTATGGTTCTATAAGGAATATATTTCCCAGGCCAATGCATGGTCTTGTCTCTTAGAAATTTTACTATTATAGGCTTCAGTCTGTTTTGAGTGGTCCCTTTTGTCAGCGTTTAAACAAATCCAAACACATTCTCCTGCATAGAGTTTGCCAATTCTTTTAATCTGACTGATTGAAGAAACAATTTTCTTTCCATTTGTGCTCTTGGCATTTTTGCTAATAGTCAGTTGATAGTTGATACCTGCTTTGTTTTTCCTACTCATTTCTAAAAGAATCAGGTTCCTCCACTTGCTGTATCTTTCACCAATATCTTGTGATGGATGTCATGGAGATTTACTCAGGAGTCTTCTTTTGTCATTGATCTCTTTTTGTCTTTACATATTTGATCATCCCTTGTCTACTACAATCTCCCTGCTCATAGGCTATATGCTCAGTTATAATCCACCTTAAGCAAGACAAAGCCAAAACCCCACCATATATATTCTCACACTTTGATTTGCTAACCAGCTGAGTGACTTCAGTTTATAATTCAGAAGAGGGAAGGTTCTTTCTCCAGTTCAGCAAAGCCTAGTCTTGGTCAAAGTAGGAGCAAATGGTAGAGGGAGGGGAGGGTGAGCCAGTGGTTGGATGAAGTCTTCAGTGGCCAGGTCATGTTGTCTCAATCCAAAGCTTCACATGGGATCTAACAGCACCGAACAGATCCTCTGTCTGATGTATACTTGGGGTCATAGGATTGGAGCAGGTAGGAATGAGGCTCATTCACTGAGGTCTGGAGGCTTAGTTACAACATAACTATAGATGGATGCATACCTATCCTTTAGTCCTATCCACAATGTCTCTCAGACTGGACTCTAGTATAGATGTATAGACTCTAGTAGAGCAGACTCTGTGATTGTTGCTTCATTATCTGTGAGTCCCTGTGAAAACTGCTTGGTTGATTCTCTGGGGTGTGTTCTCCTGGTGCCCTCAACCCATCTGGCTCCTACCATCCTTCTTTCCCTTCTTCTTCAGGGTTTCCCAAGCTTTACCTAAGGGAATCTCTGTTAACGACTTCAAATGCTATGTATGTCAAAATATTTTTAGCTCTTGGGTTGGTAAAAGCTAGGGGTCTATTTATACATTCCCAAATGACTTGAGCACAGTCACAGGATGTTTAGTCAGACATAGAGGTGGACAAGCAATGGCTACTAAGAGGGGCTAAAGGCAGCCTCGTATAGTTTGGACCTGAATTTGCAACATTGCTACCTCTACACATCATTCTTCTCATCTGTTCATTGGCTTGTAGATAGTTCTGTGAGAAGTGATAGTTCTTTCTAGGAACTTTTGTTGACAGCATTTTGGGGTATAATACCTTCTACTTCTCTCTCTCTCTCTCTCTCTCTCTCTCTCTCTCTCTCTCTCTCTGGATTTTCTTTCTTGATCCATTTTTTTGGCTTTTTTTTCTGATGTCTTTAAATTTTGAAATCTCGTCCATTTTCTTTGTTGGGTCTTTCTCTGATTTAATCAATCCACTTCCCAGACTCCATTTTAGTATGAAATAGTGGCATCAAAAACGGAACCTATCCTCATTGGACACTGTTAACTGGCCTGAAAAGCTTATTGTCTATACTACTGTAAGCCTTAAGTTTCACAGGAACCTTGAGGAGTACTAGATATAACAACTGTTTTTTTTTTTTTTTTTTTTTTTTTTTAAATTTTTGTCTTAAGCAGTGAATATATATGTAAGCAAATTTTACAAAGTGTTGGGAGGTTTCATTTTTATATGATAAAGTGAAGAAGGCACTGAAGTGCTGGCAATAAAGTAATGATGCCTCTTGAATTACAATGCTCAGTTGTGGATCAATGTAGAAAGAATCTGATGTCTGAGAAAAAGCTCAACATATTATTTTGCTATGTTTTAAGAAGTGGGCTAGCACAAAACTATTCATTCAAATAAATGGGGAACATAATATACTTCAGTGAAGTTAGAGAGCAATGTACGAATGTGAACCTATGATCTCTCAGATGCTTGCAAAGTCCATTTATGTTTGATGAATATTCAGGGAATCAATGAAAGAGACCAATGAAGAGTAGCAGAAAACCAGAAAAGGCTACTCCATGGCCATCGAATGTTGTATACATTAGAAATCTAAAGGGCATAACTTTAGCTTCTGGTGAGAGACTTAGAATCTAGCCAGTCATGAAGTGAAGTGACACACTCTCTTTTGTGAGCTAAAAAGAGACAGTGGCTAAAAAACGTGTGGAGTGGCAGAATGAGGTCCTCAAGAAATCTTCCCCTGCAAAAACAGTAGCAAGAACAGTGACAAGAATTATATAAGTGACTTTCAGAGACCTCTAGATATTAACCAGGGGCTTGCAACAAACCCAGTACTATTTAGAAAAAAAATGGATGTATCAATGGATAAAAAAAAAAAAAATGGATAAAAAAAAATGGATAAATCATTTGGTTTCCTCTGGCATTTTAACTTTTATCATCCTGTCCACTTATCTGTGTTACATGCTCAATTTGAAATCTACCAGCCTTGTAACTATTCAAATCATGAAATTCAACACCCCACAAATCACTGGAAGTCCAGAATGAAACTGAGTGCCTTTTAAAAACTTACCATCTCCAGAGACTTGTGCTCTTGGATGAGGTTGCCATCCTCAGCATTTGTCCTCCTTTAACTTGGCACTTTAAACTTTAAGCAGGCAGCACTAATCTCAAGATAGGGCCAGAAAACAAACAAACAAACAAACAAACAAACAAACAAACAACAGTAGTTTTTGTTTTGGCTCACAGATACTTTATCAGAGACACCATCTGGAGTTAACAAAAACCTGATTTAAAAAAATAAAAGAAATGGAACTGAAACTAAGATGATAGTTGGAGGAGCAGGGGACTTAAAACTTCTCATATTTCTAAAAATCTTTTTTTAAAAAATTATCTTTAATCTTATTTTTAACAGTCCAGTTGTTTTCTTCCCTCCAGTTGTTCTGCCCTCTGACAGTTCCTCATCCCATTCCTCCTCCCCCATCTCCAAGAGAATGGCTCCACACTTCCATGCCCCCCACACACCCTGCTGGGTCTCCCCACTCCCTGGGGCCTCGAGTCTCTCAAGAGTTAGGTGCCTCTTCTCTCACTGAGGCCAGACCAGGCAGTCGTATGCTGTATATGTGTAGGGGGACCTTGGACCATCCAGTGTATGCCACTGATTGGTGGCTCAGTGTCCAAGAGATCTTGGGGGTCCAGGTTCTTTCAGACTGGTGGTTTTCCTATGAGATCACTGTCCTTCTCAAACTCTTTCAGCTTTTCCCCAATTCAACCACAGGAGTCCCTGACTTCAGTCCTTTAGTTGGGTGCAAGTATCTGCCTCCATCTCAGTCAACTGCTTGTTGGAGCTCTCAGAGAGCAGTCATGCAAGACTCTTGTCTGTAAGTACACCACAGCATCAGTAATAGTGTCAGGCCTTGGAGCCTCCCCTTGAGATGGGTACCAATTTGGGCCTGTCACATGGACCTCCTTTCCCTTAGTCTCTTCTTCATTTTTGTACTTGCAGTTCTTTTAGACACTAATAATTCTGGGTCAGAATTTTTGCCATATGAAGAGGCAGATTTATTTTAAATATTTTGGAAGAAACTGGGAAAGTTTTGATCTTTCATTCAATGTGGCCTTGGTTTCTATGTAAACTGGTAGAGGTATAAATTACCCAGTAGAGGTGAAGACATTGTTGAATCCCCTACATGACCTTCCAAACACTGCCTTTGCACCAAGAGACTTAACATTTCAGTAAATGCAAAGTAAAAATAATATAAGCTTTGTAGAAGTGATCTTATAAAGACTTCAAACAGAAAAGTAGTAAAAGTAGCGAATGGTAGAGTGGAGTGAATTTCTGAGTTTTAATTACCATATTACATTAGATAAAATGTCAAGTTTCAATTCATGCAAGGAAACAGAGAAACCAGTTTCATATACAAAATAAACTGATCTTTGGGAAGGTTTGACATCACACTTCTTTTTTAGACAATGACTTAACATTCCACAAACTTAAAAGCGAACAAAAGGTTGTTATGCAGCTGAGACAATAGTTGAGTGAAGGATTTTCTGTCTTCAATATTTCTTATTTCATTCATAACCAGATACCTTAACTTAGAGCTGTGCAGTGTTAGTGATTTGAAGATATACAAATGTACATGCTTCTTGATTCAAGCAAAGTATCAGTGGACAAACTTGTTAATTATTGGTATTAATTTTATGTTAATTCCATTTAAATAATTTTGAGGAGGCTGAGGTAACAATCTCCTGTTTGAGAAGTAATGAAACAACTTGCAATTCTGTCATAGACATGGAATTAACTTACCTATGTAATAAAAATAAAATTATGATCATAGACACATGGTAAGAGTAGAAACAGATATTTAAAATATAACATTCATGGTCCCGTTCACTCACATTTCACAATTACCAAGGAAACAGAAGACTTTAGAACAGTGCAAACCAATTAGAACTAATAAATATCTATAGACTATCTAAGCTAATAACAGAATACAGATTTTTGTTAAATGCACAGAAATCTTCTGTGACCCACACAGCTTAGAGCAAAGAAGAATGAAGAAATGCCAGAGAAGTTGGAATCTGGCAGGTCTTGCACTCTGATAGAGATGCCTGGAAACTCTTCATGTTTATTACATAGAATGGAAAGAGCAGAGCTGGGCTAGATCTCTGTAGGAGGTCTCTGTAGGAGAGCTGACTCTGTTTGCCATCATCTGAGAGATATGAAGCTACCTACAGTGTTTGTATCCATTGGCTTTAGCTAAATATCAAAGGTTGTAAACATGTTTACTCATCCTTACTGAGAGAGTTTTGACATTCCTCTGAGACTGATTTACAGAAAGCTTGGCCATTCTAATAAATCTGAAGCGCTAGAGTCTTTGATATAACCATGTTCAAGACAATAATACACAATCATCTACTTCTCATATGGATCACTCTCTAAGTACATTAAATTTAGACCAACAATCACGTGCAATAAATTAAAAAAAATCGCAAGTTGTATGCTTTGTAACCATAATAGAGTAAAATTAGAAGTCAAAATCAGGACTAATTTAAGAAAGTGAAGAAGTCACACTCAAGTACCCACACATGTGCCTATGCCTACACACACACACACACACACACACACACACACACAAACACGTACGCACACATATGTACACACATATACCCTCACACACACAAGCATACACACTTGTACACACACATATGCACACATATACACTTATACATATGCATACACATACCCACACAAAGACATAAATACATACATCTACACACAGACACACATGAATACATTTTTATTATATATAATGGCAAAATCTCAAGCAATAAAACAAAATGGGAGTTTTAATATACTTGAATATAAGTGAAATGACTATATAGCTGAGAAAATGCATTTATTATCTTAGTTATGCTCACATCTGTGACCCAAGTATTCAAGAAGCCAAGGTAAGAGGATCACAGTGAGTTAAGAGGCAACTTCAGCTAATAGTGAGTTCCAGACAAGCTTGGGATACAGTGCCAGGCCTTGTCTCAAAAAGTAATTTATTAAATTTATTACATGATACAAATGGTCTAACAAACCTAGGGATTTAAGAGATTCTTCCTGATATCATTTAGGCCAACTGGAAAGATATATAGAGATTAAAGAGCAATCAATGGATAAGTAATAATTGTTTCAGAGCATTGGTGAAGGAAGAAGTGTGACTTGCTACTACACTGAAAAACACCAAGTCATACAATTTTAAAGGATAAATTTCATATTACTTAAGTTGCAACTCTATAAATATTTTACTAAAAGTCAAAGAGTAGACTACAAATACAGAGAGATGGAAACAGTATCCCCATACCATTATGACCATTGCTCTGGAGTAGTAACAATGGAGCCCATGATCGGTCTTTGTAGTATAGATTTCTGTGAGAGAATTACTCTTCAAAAGATGCATGTCCTGGGATACATCTTCATTCCCCTTCACCTACGCTATCTGCACATCTGAATGACACTATGTTTAGATAAGAAAATCCTTCCAGTCTTCCTACTTCACATTAGATAAACCATCTAGATCCTCAAACCCTTTAAAATGTAAGACTGTAGTGTCAGCCACAGGAAGGGGAGAGATTAACAATAGCCTCATAATCTATCCAAGAAAAATTCTATAGGGACTGAAAACAATACTTTCTACAAAATCCACTATCACAGGTGCTTATCAAGGAGCTACAGAAAGTTGATTTGATCCATCAGTTGGGGTTAACACACTTCTAGAAATGACGATTCTGAAAATATTTCTGTTAACATGGAATTGAAATCTATGCTGAACAAGATTCTTCCATGTTCACTACTGTTCAATATTTGTTGAAATTTGGTTAATATAGTAACAGATTAGAAGGGTAAAAAATGTAATATGCATTTTGGAAATTGGCACATATGATTTTTTTCTAGTTCAATTACATATAGCCATGGCTATAACAGGTTCCCTAGATTCCGTAACAGTGAAGTGAAGGAGTAAGACTCTTCAGTATAACTGAGTTAGTTGTTTGGTCAGGCTTAAAGAGTTGCCTATGCTAAGTTAATTTGCTGTATGTAAAGGCTCTCAGAACTGTTTTATGCTATTATATTTTCGAGTCTTGAATCTATCATACCTATTTGAGAAAATAATTTTAGAATGTATATGCTTGTGATGGGGGAAAGTAGGAAAGGAGACATTACAGAGAACAATCACCCAGATATTATTAATCTTTTAGGAAAAACATGGTTTTGCTCTTGCCAAGTGTTAGAAGTGTCTTTTCTTCTTAAGTATGAGTGGTATTGTATACTGTATTATACAATACAGGCTAACAGCTAGTGAGTTCATTGGAAATCTTTTTGACAAGTTTTTAAAAGAAGTGCTCTCCACTTTTTCTCCTCATGTCTCAGCACCCATTAACTTTCCATGCCTCCTGTTTTTAATGCTGGTACAGATCTAGAGAAATCATTCATTTTCAGTCTCGAAAATCTGTCTCTAGTTGTCAGATCAAAAAGTTAATTTCACTAACATTACTTAAAAAAAAAAAAGACAAATCAGCTTTCTGTTTGTTTTGACTTTTCTTAGTTTCAAACTCATTTCTTACTTTTGTCTGAACATTTTTTTTGCAGTGATTAGAGTGTACGAAGACTCTTCTGACCTAGCATAGGTAGATGTATATAGGGAAGACAGCATTTCTAATTAGATACTATTCTACAATTTGCGTTCCTCCTGGAAGTTCTATGATGCCATGAATACAGTGACCTTGTTCTCCTGATTATAGTTGATCAGTTCTTATTTTGACACAAACTTCTGCTTTTTATTCCTGTGTAATGTTGCATTCATGCATATGCACCGGATTTTATTCATGCACCCAACCTGTTTGCTGAACTTGACTTTTGCAAGTGGGATACTCCACCTGAAATATCTTTCCTGCATTTTGCTGTCGTAGAGACTGGTTACCATACTGAACATCAAAAAAGAGTGAAACTCACTTATATATCTCTTCTCAAATGCTTCTCTTGCCATTGGAAACTGTGTCCTTGTTTTGGTGCTACAACTTTTTAATTCTTTCCTTCCCCTATGATGTACATTCTTCAAAGATATTTTGTTTTGTATACGTTTTACTCCCAGATATCAATCTTTAATTTATTTTTAAACTTTTCAATTGAAGATAGATTATTTTCATATAGTATATTCTGATTAGGGCTTGTTACTCTCCAACTTGTCCCAGATTTTCTCTAGCTCCCCACCCACCCATATATTTAAAAATCTCACTTTGTGATTGGCTCACCAAACAAGAGTGGTTCCTGGAGACAACTGCCAAGAAGTACTTGATGAATGAAGGCTGATAATGGCTGTCTCTTGAGAAGCTCTGCCAGAGCCTGACAAGTATAGAGGTGGATGATTGCAGCCAACCACTCTACTGAGCAAAGGGTCACTAATGGAGGAGTTAGAGAAGGGACTGAAGGAGTTGAGGGGGTTTACAGCCCCGTGGGGGAAGCAACAGTGTCAATCAGCCAGACCCCCCGGAGCTCCCGGGGACTGAACCACCAACTAAATAGTACACATTAGAGGGACTCATGGCTCCAGCCGTGTATGTGGCAGAAGATGGCCTTGTTGGACATCAGTGGGAGGAGCAGCCCTTGGTCCTGTGGGGTTTCGATGCCCCAGTTTAGGGGAATGCAAGGGCAGGAAGTCAGGAGTGGGTGGGTGGGGGGAGCACTCTCATAGAAGAAGGGGCAGGTGAGATGGGATAGGGGTTTTCCGGAGGAGGGACCTAGAAAGGGGATAACATTTGAAATGTAAATAAAGAAAATACCTCATAAAAGAAAAAGATATAATTAAAAAGAAGAGAGAGACTACTGATTTCTCACCAATCAACCAGCAGTCATTGGTTACCTCTGTTATTTAGATCACCATATTGTTGAAATTTCTTGAGTGCCGCTTCCAAGTCATATTTAAAAGACACTATCCTCCCAGTAGTGTCCTGGGCCTCTGATGCTTATATTTGTTGTTCTCTCTTTTGTGAATTTTTTCCCCTGAGCCTTAGGTGTAAGGGTCTGACCAACCCAGACTAAGAAAAACAATTGTCATATGTTTCCTCTTTTTTATGGATCCTAGCTCAAAATCTTTGCATTTAAGTATATAAGTTGAAGTAACATTAGCAACTATAAAATAGAAAGAGAATGCTAGAAATGGAGAAGGACTTATGCTATGAAAAGGGTACTGAGAAGCACCGAGGTCTTTTCTTGGGGAGTGAGAGGGAGATAATACAGAGGGAGAAGGAGAAAGGAGAGGTAATGGATACATAAGAGTATCTGAGAAAATAAACAGGGAAATCTTTATTTTTTAAAAAGTACTTTAAGTGTGTATGTCAGGGGAGCCCCGGGGACTCCTAAAATAATATAGAGAAATTCCATTGCTCCATTGCACTTGGTTGTGTCCGTGAACATGAAGTTAAGAATATTTTGGAAAATAGCCCACGGTGTTGACACAGAACTTGGTGGACTCAAGCCAGAACTGTGCTGAAATCCTCCTCCCTAAAGACCAGGTCACTCTCATGGTATCCAAATGTGCATTGCAAGCTGCCAAGAGAGAAAGCAATCAAAATTCCTACCCAACTGTAGAGCCTGCAAACACACCAGTGACCTAGCAAGATTTCCCCAATTCTACTGTAAAGACACCTTTATCTTCACTGTAGCCAACGCTGTCTAATTGGACTTAAGTTGTTCTCACTAGGAGGGGAATTCATGATTGGCTCTGTAAACCTCTTCAACTACCCATGGCTGGAGAGGAGAAACAGTTAAATAGAGACGTCAAGGTTGAGAAGCAATTAGTCAAGCTTGGGTGAGGAAGGATTCTCGCCAGTGTGCAGGCTGACTCAGGACCTTAAATAGGCTGATCATTATGAATACCCAGGACTTGAGATGACTCATGGTTCCTAAAATGCAGAGATCAAAGCTTCTACCAGCCAGCAAGTAGCAGTTTACTTTGTGATAACCACAGTCTAATGAATGAAAACACTGAAACATGCATCAATAACTTAGTTTTACCCTGCTCTAATACATTGACACAAACAAGAACACGAAATCACTTAAACAACTTACAGACCACCTTTGACAAGTCAGTGTCACATGACACATCCATAATTTTATCTCTGTAATTGTGTCTCTCTTTTACTCTGTTCCTTTTACCTTCCCTATCTTATAGATGATCACATCATAATTACACGTTGAAATCTGGACATAGAACACTAGAATGTTGCTAGATGTATCAAATTTTGTCATTGTCATCAAAACATATCATCAATCCACATTGCTTGTTTATACCTCAATACATCCACTTACACCAAAATCCTCAGATCTCTACCACAAAGCCACATTTACTAGGCTCAGATATCATATTTGACACTCAGCACCAGCGACTCCCTTGCTGACTTTCCCTTTCCTGAAATTCATAGTTAGAGGCATCCCTTCCAGTGCTTATATTATTCTGCAAGGTCCTTAAAATCATAAAGCACAAAGTCATTTTTCTTTTTTTTCAGCAAATTTTATGCACCTATATTCCATGTCTTTGTGGCTTCTCTTGTATACTTATGGCTCTGGGGCTTATTTTAATTTTCACCTTCCTGGTCTTAGCAGGAGATCCTGACAGCTACCAGATGCTGACTGTCCCCTTTACCCATTGCTTGTCATGAACATAAGAAAGATTGTTATTCAGATCTTTAGCATTGCACTTTTTTATTGTCTCTCTTCCCCAACTTTACTACTCAGACTAAGAGGAACAATCTTTCCTAGTTAGAGCAAAAGCTCCTTAATACTATAATTTCTCTTCCCTAGAGTATTTTAATTAGATATTTATGATATCTGAAGTTTATGTCATTCATATATTGAATAAATGCAGGGCCATGATTGATATCTTATAAAAGGCAAATATTGAGTTTAATTTAAGGCTTTATTCATGATTAAACTTAGTTGTAACATATTTTGAGAAAGTTCAGTTCAAAGTGGAAATGCTTGACCTTTGTTAAAATATAGTATCAGGTTTTATTAGAAGAGGAAAAAAATGTCAAGCACAGAACGTTTCTAAGTATGGGATCTTGTGTTTCTGCACAGGTTGCATTTCCAGAAACTTGACCTTATGTATGTGTTTCAGACAGGTGTCATCAGGAAAACAATGGTATTGATTAATTTATGTGCTGAGGTTCAATGCAATAGCGTTAAGAAATATAGTTTGTACAATGAAATTATATACAGAATAATGGGGAATAAATATGTTAATTGATGCACTTTCACCATGTTTGCATATAGACCGTACAGCAAGTGGAAATACATAGATAATATGAATCTACATTTATTCTCATCTATTGTTTATTGTGGCACAGTGCCTTAGCAGGGAGACTCAGAAATCAGAGTGCTTGGGTTTTTAAAACTGGACTCTTGTCTATACTTAGTGTGGATCTTTTGGTAATGTTTCATAGTTTACTGAGAATTATTGTATATACCACAGGAATGTAACAGAGAATCTACTCTTTAGCTTTGACATGAAAATTGTTCTATATCAATTCCTTTGATGAATAGCTAGCACAGTAAAATTTTTAATTATTTCTAAAAGTCTGTGTATTCTTTTACTTAAAAATTGCCTTCTTGTTTCAAAATTGTATGCATAGGTTACTTCTTTGTAAATAGGTTACGTCTTTGTAGATTAATGCCCATTACTAGATAGGAAAGATGTCATTAAATTATTCATGTGGAAATACAAACTTTGCAAATAATGTCTCTATTTTTTTTAATTTGAGTTTGAATGTCTAAATTCTCTTGTTAGTTGATAAATGTTGTGAATATTTTATAGTTCATATTTTATATATTTTTAGAATTCAACTCACTTGAAAATTAGCATTTCAGGAAGTTGTAAAGACATTTATAGACTCATTTTTAAAAATAGTCCAATAAGGATTAAGTAATTTTCTTTTTCTTTCTAAGTTATTAGGCAATATAGTTATATTAATATGAGTCACATTTATTTATAATGATGGACAACTTTATTTAATTCTATGGAAAGATATTGATTTTTAGGTTAAATAATTTATCTGGTATGCAAACTATTAATCTGAGCCATCCCAAAATGACATCTGAAATATTAGTTTAACCATCAGATTTATAATATCGAACAATAACTTCATTCTATTGTCAATGTTAATGATAAAAATTTGTTTGATTTACTTGACAGTTTTTAAGAAACTATTCATATTTAGCGATGCAATATTTAAGAAGGAATTCTGATCAAGCACCTTTCTAAAGAGGAATGTCAAAGTACTTCTAGGCATAAGTCCTGTTAGTTGTGGAGATGGCTTGGAAAGTATATCTTGATACTGTTTCATTGCTCCCCTCTGTGTTATACCATATGCTCAACTTCTTTTCTATACAGACTTCACTGGGTAAAATCTATGTTCTCTTTCTTTTCTTACTGTTAGACAGTATTACTGAAGTCTTCACTAACATTTACGTGACCAGTTTTGGCCCTGTCTCAGATACAGATATGGTGAGTTTACTTTTTAAAAATATCAAATATTAAATATGTTTCTTAACCTATTGGGAAATGGTGGCATTTTATAACAAGTGCATATTTTATTGTCATAGACTTCTGACATTTCTAGCCACATCAGCAGAAAGTTGAGGATGTATTTTTGGTTTTGTGGAACTCAGATCCAGAATGTTTAAATAAACTGTCTTTCTCTTTCTTTTCTCTCTTTTTCTCATATATATGGTTTTTTTTGGGGTGTGTGTGTGTGTGTGTGTGTGTGTGTGTGTGTGTATATATATACATATATATATACACACATATATATATATATATATATATACATATATATATACCTACATATATATATACATATATATATATATACATATATATATACAAACATAAGTTTTCTACCTAAACTTACTTACCTACTTAGCTGCAAAGTGGCATACAATTAAAATTTAAGAAGAACAATTACCTTATTAATGATGACTTTCTAGAATTATGGCATTTGCGTGACTTCCATACTACTATGACTTTTATGGGTAGTTACTTTGCAACAAGGTCGGTGAGTGTTGCATGAAAATATCCTCACAGTCACTAAGAAGACTGGTTGTACTGTTATATAAATTGCACACACATGCAAATCAATCCAAAGAAAACTAGAGTGTTGAAGCTGAGCAGGCGGTGGTGCACCCATTTAATCCCAGAACTCAGATGTGACTTCAGGCATAGCCTGAGCAAGTTCTAGGATAGCCATGTCCATACAAAGAAACTCTGTCTTGAAAAAACAAAACTAAAGAAACAAACAAGAAAGAATAAAGGAAGGAAGGAAGGAAGGAAGGAAGGAAGGAAGGAAGGAAGGAAGGAAGGGGAAATGAAGGAAAGAGAAGGGAGAGAGGGAAGGACAGAGAGGGAGGGAGGGGGAGGGAGGGAGAGAGAGAGAGAGAGAGAGAGAGAGAGAGAGAGAGAGAGAACTAGAGTTTTGAAATTACTAGATTTAGTTGAATTGATGTTTATTTTTTTAAATGAGATGTATAAGAGAGGGAAATTGTTGGAATGAGATAAATTCTTAATTATATGTAAAAATGTAATAGAAATTTTTCTTGAAATAATATTTCTTACTGGTCCTATGAGAGAGTCTGTCATTTCTTCTGACTCATACTTACTTAGCTTTATTTCCCTGAATGTCCCTCTCTCTTTCCCATGCTGCCTCTTTTTCAACTGGGAGGCTCACAATCTCTTTCAGCCCTCAGGCATCCTCTACTCCTGACTAAAACACTGGAAGTTCCAGGGACTGAGAATCATGCTCAGTCCTCCCCGCCCTGTCCTCTCCTCCCAATTTCTTCCCTCGCTGGAAGAATTCAGAAAAGAAACGGACAAGTCTGAGTATTCTCCATGTCGAGATACAAACTAAAGAAAGCAAACTGTGTAGTCCTTCCTGGTACTCATGAAGATTGTTACTCATTAATGGGGACCGCTCTGCTTCTGTGAGTAGCAGAAGTGCCGCATTTACAATGAAAAGCCTTGCTTTCCCTTCCTCTGAGTCTTCTGTCAGCTAATTTCTTCAAAGACCTGGATGGGACACAGGGCAAAAGAGCATGAGACTGAGAGGAGCGCTTCACTATGGGGGAGGGCGTTGACACAAAAACTGTGACGTCTTGAAAATTCTTTCAAAATTATAATTTTTTTTTTTAGTTTTTCTTTCTTTTCTTTGTTTTTTGTTTGTTTGTTTGTTTGTTTTTTGATACTTTATTTACACTTCCAATGTTTCCCCCTTTCTAGGTCTCCTCTTTGGAGACCACCTATCCCTTCCCCTCCGCCATCACTATGAGGGAATTCCACCTCCCACCCACCCGCCCGCCCACTCCCATATTCCCACCTTGACATTCCCCTTTACTGGGGCCTCTCCTCCCCCCGTGGCCCTGAGATATAGAAACACTTATCGAGCAACAGGAAACCATGCTGTTCAACCTAAACTGCCCCTCTCTGTGTATTACCAGTTTTTATTTCCATTGTTTGATTTTTTAAATTGTTTTTTTTTAATACTTATTTGTTTTATATATACCATTCTGCCTGCATGTATATCTGCAGGCCAAAAGAGAGCACCAGATCGTCTTACTGAAGGTTGTGAGCCATCATGTGGGTGCTGGGAATTGAACTCAAGACCTCTGGATGAACAGCCAGTGCTCTTAACCTCTGAGCCATCTCTCCAACCCCCATTGTTTGATTTTATTTTCCTCCATTGTTAGAGATTTACATCAGAGCTAGGGAGTCACCTACTATGCTGCATTCAATGGTCAACCTGAAATATTACTCTGTCTTGCACCATAGGTCAATGCAAGTGGACAGGACCTTGAAGTAATGTCAAAGACCTTTCTAGTAGTAGCATATAGACCCAGTCTTATGGCTGGTTGAAAAGTGGTTTTCATTAAACACTTTTTAAGTTTTAGTGATGCTAGTTTTAGTAAATGCTTACAGATTCTAGATATGTCTACAAACAACTAGATTCTATGTAAAGAAAACAGGGAATGGCAAAATTTTATGAGGCATTATATTGAAAAACTAGAGACATAATATGTACATTATATAGCTTTAATGGTTACATTGGTGTCTAGCTACTAGCTAAAATAGAAAGAGAAATGCTATCTAACAATTAGATACAGTAATTCTGTAACTCATTTATTGTATTAGGAATATAAGAAGTACATTATTGTAGCAAGAGTTCTGGATTTGTAAAGGGAATATTTTCACCTAAAAATCTCATGAGTGGGAGAAATTAGTAATTAGTAACAAATACTTTCTCTATAAGTAAGGGGAAAGGGGTAGGCTTGGAGGTGAGACAGAGTGCCTTGGGACACAGAGTAGCATAAGATGGAAAGAGGATTTAAAGTGCGGGACAAGTGATAATCCAATTTTTGAGAAGCTTGATGTTGTATTTGTCCAGGTCCAGGAAAGAAATATGAAATTAGAGAAAAATTACTTTGAAAGCATTATGTATATGTATTTCTATACATATACATACATTTATCTGTTTATCTATAATTCTACATAAAGACACCATACATATATGTAAGTTATAGATCACATTAATATACATATTCACACTCCAAGTCAGCAAGAGATTAACTGGATGTAAAAGGAATTAGAAATGATATAAATATAAATCTCTTGCATGAAATTCTCCAGAAAACAAAAGTAGAAAAGGGGAAGCAAGTGAAAGATAAAAAAGTTTCCTCATCAACTTTGTGAAGATAAATGACTTAGTTTTCATGATGACGATATGAAGTGTTTTTTTCCTTGATGATACTCCTTTTGCTGAAAAGTAAGAACAATCATGATGACAAGTTTGAACCTGTGTTTACTAAAAATAGAAATAATCTAAATAAACATGCAGAAAATGGCAAAGAAAAGCACATATATTTTATAACCTACACGTAGAAGAAGATATGGAGGCATATGGCTCATATCTCATAAAAGCATTTAGTTAATAAAATAAATAATGGAGATATTTCTTTTCATTTTTGATAGCATAACTGCTGTTCTTCCTGTGAAGTACATAAACTGTAGCAAAATCTATCTAAACTCCTAGGTCCCCCTGTTCAGATCAGTGATGTAGATTTGTTCTGACATTAGCCTGAGGGAAAATAGCAGCATAGCACAAAGAATTAAGAACCAAAGAAAAAACACCCATTCATATGTATGGGTGTTTTTATACACACACACACACACACACACACACACACACACACATGTGCACATGCACATAAACATGCAGACACATACTCAGGCTTGGCTATCAAAAACTCATTAGCCAGTGTAATTGTCCAAAGAAAGTTGTGGATCTGAATTATAATTAATGATTCTAATTATAGTGTCTGAAGTTAAGTTGAAAATCTTTAATTTCAACATTTAAAAATTAATGAGTAGGAAGGTAATTAAGTGTTAGAATGTCCTGGTAGCTAACAATGGACAAAGTCTTCAGTAGGTGTGCACACTTCAGCAATTTCTCCCACGCCTGACCTACCTCCATGAATTTCCATATAAAGAAATGTCCTTTCCACAAAACATATAAATGTTTTAATTTCTTCTCCTGTATTGGTGGACATTTCATTGCATATGTATATTTTGTGACGTTAGCAGTGTAGCTAAAAAATGTTGTACCCAGGCCTGTAAAAAGAACCACGGCTTAGGTGATTGTTCCTAGCTCAGTGTTAGGGTTATAGCACTGGAAACTTTGGAGTAGAATTGCAAGTTCTCATCTACTATGTTATCCTTTATACTATTAACACATTAGAACTTCAGGTGAGTGTGACGTTGATGTATTAATTACATTGATCTGCTGGGGTCATATTTTTATCCCTCTCTTTAAACACGAAGTACAAGATCGTAGAAATCTCAAGAAGCCAAAGCAGAGCTGTGTAGTTCAGAAATACAGAGTGCCATAAGATACTAGTTAGTGTCTAGTGGAAAACTCACACTGGGCTTACTTGTTATCTTCACATTGTCATTTGAAGATGAAGTTGGTCTAGGGGGCTTGGGATGCCTTGTGTATCAGAAGTGAAGTTATGATCTTTACCTATTTCAAAACTGGCATTAAAATGTTAGTTGCAGCCCCTAAAGGGAGAGGAACTCCCCAGGAAGACCAACAGAATCAACTAACATGGACCTTTGGGGCTCTCAGAGACTGAACCACCACCCAAAGGACATATATGGGCTGGACCAAGGCTTCCTCATATAGATGTAGGAGACATGTAGCTTGGTTTTCATGCAGGTCCCAAACAACTGGAGCATGGTCTATCCCAAAAGCTGTTTCCTGTATGTAGAATATATTCTTCTAGCTGGGCTGCCTTGTCTGGCCTCAGTGGGAAATGAGGCACCTAGCCTTGCAGAGACTTGAAGTGCCAGTGGGGGACATACCTAGGGGCCACCCACCCCCTTGGAAGAGAAGGGGAGGGGAATAGGGAAAGTATTGTGGGAGGGACTAACCAGGAGGTGAGCAGTGAGTGTGGTGTAAAATGAATAAGTAAAAATAGTGGCCTATGCTCTAAGATCAAGAATAGACAAATGGGACCTCATGAAATTGCAAAGCTTCTGTAAGGCAAAGGACACTGTCAATAGGACAAAGCGGCCACCAACAGATTGGGAAAAGATCTTAACCAATCCTATGTCCGATAGAGGGCTAATATCCAATATATACAAAGAACTCAAGAAGTTAGACTCTAAAATACCAAATAACCCTATCAAAAAATGGGGAACAGAGCTAAGCAGAGAATTCTCAACTGAGGAAATTCACAGGGCTGAGAAACACCTAAAGAAATGCTCAACTTCCCTAGTCATCAGGGAAATGCAAATCAAAACAAGTCTGAGATTCCACCTCACACCAGTCAGAATGGCTAAGATCAAAAACTCAGGTGACAGCAGATGC
>CM052712.1:57748029-57776423 GCA_028551405.1 Uromys caudimaculatus | reverse complement strand
ATTCAGTCACAGTGACTCAGTTGTACTTTTATGACAACAGGGTATCCTTGATCTTTGTGATTTCATATTCAGCTCTCGGAGTAGTCATAATATTTTTCTGTTCTTCTTGGCTTCATTTTCTCATGACCTATAGAGATCTCAGCATCTGGGGGGTGGCGGCTCCCAACACCAACCAAAGAATACATATGGAGGGACCCATGGTTTTGACCACATATGTGGCAGAGGAGGGCCTTGTTGGCCATCACTGGGAGGAGAGGTCCTTGGGCCTGAGGGTATTAGATGCCCCAGTATATGGGAATGCCACGGAGGGAAGACAGGAATGGGTAGGTGGGTGGGGGAATACCCTCATAGAGGTGGGGGAGGGGGTATGGGATAGGGGGTTTCCAGAGGAGAAACCAGGAAAGGGGATAACATTTGAAATGTAAATACATAAAATATCCAATTAAAAAAAAGGTTCATAACTGCCAGCAAGCCCCAGCTCCAGAGGATCTGACACACTTTTCTGGCCTCTGCAAGAATTGATATTTGGGTGGCAGACACTCACACTGAACACATAGACAAAGAGACACATATACATAACTTACAAAATGCACATATTTAAAATAAAATTGGAATCTAGACATGCCTGAAAAGGAGTTTAACACTGGTCTCCATCACTCTCTACCTCCTGACTGTGGGTACAGTACCATCAGATGCTTTCTGCTCTGACTGCCAGGACTGTTTCATTATGATGGACTCTACCCTGTGACTGAGAGTCAAAATAAATGTGAATAAAAATCTGGAGATTGAATGCTTGATTCCTAGATTGCAAGTCTAGAGGGACCTGTTTTTTTTTTTTTTTTTTTTCAAACAAACCAGAAATTGCATATATAGATTAAGAAGCATTAAATTTACCCATGGCTGTAAATACCCGTACTTTTTCTAAGGCATATCCTACAGATAGATTGGTGAGCGTGAGTTTGTCTCAGATCCCGTGGTGGGATCTCAACAGTAGTAACAAGAAGAGGAAGATGTATCTTAAAGAATATTCCTTAAGTAGTGAGATGAAAACTCTCTCTTTTCCTACGGCAAAGCTGAGCAAAAATGCTTAAATATGTCATTAGACTAAGATCAAGGAGGTGTTTGCGGATGGTGACAAGAGCAACCAGATTGCAGTGGGTGGGGGTGTGTGGGAAGTGAGGAAAGGGAGAAAGAGTGGAGGCAACATTTTTACGCAGCATGGCTGAGAAGGAGTCGGTACAGAGGGCAGCAGTTACGAGGCACTGTAACTCCCAGCGAGGCTTTTATTTTTAAAGATTGCGCTGAACTTCTCACTGTTCTCTGAACATGCCATTATTGCTAACAGCTCGCTGCCCTTGTACATATTTTTCTCCGTACTTGCTATACTGATCTACTGCTTTGCCAACTGGATTTTTTAGAAATGTAGCCAAGGTTAATATCAAAGTTAACTTTCTCCAGTGCTTTTTTGGGGGGGTGGTCTTAAAAATAGTAATTTTTCTTTTCCTTGTACTTCACTTTGTAGTTTTTTAAACTTTCTGTCTGTCTCTGTCTCTCTCTCTCTGTCTCTCTCTCTGTCTCTGTCTCCCTCTCTCTCTGTCCCTGTCTCTCTCTCTCTCTCTCTCTCTCTCTCTCTGTGTGTGTGTGTGTGTGTGTGTGTGTATTATAAAGATCATTGTCTTGTTTACTGCAGTCTGTGCTGTGAAAAGGCATAATTGTGTCCATATATTTCAACAGATCTAAAAGTAGATACTGTGTCCATGACAGAATTGAGATCATCAGAGATATCTTCATATAACAAGGGTGTGCCTTCAAATTATTCACTGCATAATGGGAGGGTACTAAAATTAACTTTAAAATAGGATGGTAATGGTTTTATCAAAGTATTTATAGGTAGACATGTTCGTGAAGGGAATATGGACAGAGAATCTAGCATTCTCAAGGCTTCTAGGGAAGGCAGTTTAACAGAAGGTTGCCTAGCTGCAGAATGGATTAAACTCCTTTATCACAAATTGTAGGAGCACTTTACATTTAGTAAAATGAACAGTTTACTACTACTAGAACCACACACAGGGAAGATGGCCTGGAGAGTCATCACAGTCTGACCAGGAAGGCTGCTGTAGCTAAATAAGGCCCACAAGATACATAAATATTCCAAATAGAACTTTATAACAATTGATTCCAGATTCCACAGAACGAGCTTGTCCGTGGTTTACTTGTCATGTGTTCATATTCATACATGTGATCTGGCTCATTTAAAAGAGTCACATGAAAACAATGTGAAAATACCATGGACTTCTCAGGGGGTCAAGGATTAGGCCTTCTGTGCATCGGAGGGACGTCTGCATTAACATCTGCATTAACATCTGCATTAACAGTCTTTTCACATCGGTTCTGTTGGTGCGATTGCCATCTGCTTAGGAACGCACTACTCAGAATACGTACAGCATGTTTTACTTCCTACAACCTCCCTCATTCATCCACCCATTCAGCATCCATTCAGGGAGTAATTATCGTTTACTTCTAGTCATCCAGGCAGTTTCCTAGTTATTGTTAACATAGTCATGAGAAGGAAACTGTGATGCTTTCGTTACAATGTAGGAGATGGTCAAAAGCAGCGAGCTGAAAGAGTAAGGTGTCACTTACCAATGAATTAGCACAAGCAGCCATGACTTGACACATCATAACCTTGCATGTAGGTCAATACTGTGGAAGTGCAATGTGTGTGCATGCAGGTGTATGATGAAGGAATTGGTTGAGCAAGATTGAAGAAGGTAGGAAGACATAACATAGAGATCTGTAAGAGTGTTTGTACCCTAGTCTAAGAGTTTTAGAAACTCAAATGACCAAAGTCAGGAATGTTATATTCTTCAGAACACTCCCACTTTGTGACAGCATCTCAATCCACCCCACAGATTAAGGGAGGTCAGGCTAATGTGTACACATTGATATGTGGCATGCACTCTCTAACTCCTCTCCTTCCCACTCATGGGGAATGTACTGTGAAGAATGGCTTGCCCCCATGTTTCTTCTCCTTTAATGGGATGATACATAATCCCATTACCCCCAGGCAAAGAGAAGGAAGCTTATTTAAGGGGGAGAATATATTCCTATTTGTCTGATTCTATTAGTGATTAATTGATGCTATTTGTGTTACAGACATCTTTTATATAAATGTTGAGCACAGATGGGACTTTTTCCTCTGATGGTTGTTAATTGTAAAATTAATGTCAACCACACATGGTGGTTCTCTGGTAGGATTCTGTTGAGGTGTTCTACACAGCCTTTAAACTTAGCCCTTTGCTTTGTCAACATTCATGCTTGCTTTGACTTTTTAGGCTTTTATTTTAAAGGTGATCTGTGTCCGTTGATGTTCCTGATGTCCAACTTTCCCCCAGAGTTTGCATATATTACACTTTATCTTCTCCAGTAATTTCTTTGCTCTGTCTAATTGAAGGGCCTGTTCTTAGCATACATTTCCTATTGTATACCATTATTATAACTTTTCATTTAGCAATTTCTTTTCGGTGTGCAAAGATGATCCCTTTTCATGATGTACTATGATGATAATTATAATTATCTTTTATGGAGAACTGTATTCTATTTACCATAATGGCGGTATTGATTTTAACCCTCACCCACACTGTGCAAGGCAGGGCTCCTTTTCTTCTACACTGACCTATCATTTTTATAACCTCTCTTATTCATATGTATTTGTGAATTTAATTTTCTTAGTGATTCATGATATTGAATGACTTTTGATGTACTTGTAAGCTATTTTCAATGCTTTATTAAAAAAACTCAACATTTAGGATTTTTAGACATTTAAATTTTGGTGTTCTGTTACTGAGTTCTATTCCTTCTAATCTATGCATCATATAGATACTAAAACATATTTACTAAATATACTAACCCATATTTAAATATGTTTTTACATAGATATTTGGTGCATTGTTTAAGTGTTTGATAGTAAATTATTTGATACAGAGAAGAACACTCTCCCATAGTTGCTTTCCAGTGTTTTTTTCCCTAGGAGTTTTGCACTTTCGTATGTTTTATTGTTCAAATCACTCATTTCTTTTGAGTTTACTTCTTTTTATGGTGGAAGAGAAGGATCCTTTTCATTCTTGCAAACCCATATTCCCAGTTTCCCCAACATTGGAAAGAAAAAAGTTGTGAAAGAGATTTTATATTCAGAAATTATAAAAAATCAAGTTGCAGTAATTATTCCTGTAACTTCCCATACTCCATAAGTTGTCCGTAATCAGTGGCCACCGGCCCTTTATTGGTCTGTGATGGAAGAGTATTTAACTGTGATTTCCGGCCGCAAAGGGTTGCTGGCATATATGATATAAGGACAAGTCTATACAATTTAGAAGCATCAGGTTTGGATTGAAAGTTAGAATTCTGAAAATTTAAGTATTACTGCTGAGACATGTCCTGTTAAGTCAGGGATAACTTGAATATTCAATACAGGAAATACAAATTTTAAATGACATAAAATGTTTCTGAATGATTTGGATCTCTACAAATGATGAGTGATTTGGGGTACTTTCATTAGGTATGCTTTAATAATATAGTGTAAGGATCTAACACTGCTGAATCTCCCTTCCATTAATGATTTAAATTTCCTGGCCACCAACTGCAAAGGGAAAGTCCAAGTATTTCACTTTCACAGTTGTTGGAACAGCTATGCTGTTCTGGAACTTGTTTTTAATTGAGCATGTTTGTATACAGAGCTTTAGACTTTTATACTAACTGGTTTTATTGGCATTTTGATGATCTTAAGTGCCCTAATTGTTGAAATGTTTGTAATATTAATACATTGTCAAGTCTGTTGGTTAGGTCTCTTTAAATACAAACTCTGAGCTTGTATATTTCAAGGTTTATTTTTTAGTTATTATATACCTGCTTCATAAGCAACATTTTTCTTCATTATGAGAGGAACAATACTGATTAAGATTTACTCAGTAGGAGCTAACCTTTAATAACAAAATAAGGGGATAATGAAATAAATTTAGTACTTTTAAATACACTTAGTAATTCCAAGTAAATGAGAAATCATTCTGCAATTAGTCCTGAAATTTGCTTGTTTTAGTGACTAGATATAATCTTCAGAAATTGGCTATGAGCATTGACTTATAATTAATGTAGTTACATACTAAACAATATGCTGTCTTCTCTAAGTTTAATGTGTCCTTGAAATTATGTTTATATAACATGCTGTGCTGAAGAAAATGATTTCCTTGTTTGCAGGACCAATTATGGAAATAACACTAAAGAAGTTTGCTGAGTAAATGGAGAATTTTAGTGTTTGAAAATTATTATGGGTATACTGCATAGTTTGTTTGTTTGTTTTGGCTTCTACTCGTAGAAAGCTTAGAAACACAAAATTGACTTTCTTTATGTATTACCCCATCTATATAATAATTAAGGTTCCTATAAGTATTTCCCCTATACCATGGCTGTATGGACCTTCAGCTCTGTGTTGTTACTCAACCTTCGATTGCATTTTCTCTCCTATTTCAGTTGTAGGAGCACTAAACATGCGTGTGTCTTTTTCTCTCTTCCTGACTGTGTTTTTGTTCAATGCACTCAGCAGTGGCTGCTGGCTCCTGAGCTGTGACGCACATTTGTAACACCTATCCAACAATTTTAGGTGTTTGTCTTCACATTCCAGATGCTTAGATTTTAAAATGACTTGCTATTTGCAACGGCTTTGTTTTGTTGTTAACTAATGTTTAAAATGAAACTTAGCTTTAAACATAGTGTATGGAGACCTATATTTTGAATACTATCCTTGATAATTATTAGCAATGTACACTCATACATTTTAGGGCTAATTTATCATTTTAAGTGTCTTATGAAGGAACAAATCTGGCATATGTTTGTGTTTTCTATTTGTCAAATGTAATTAATATTTTCTGCTATGATGTCTTAATTTTAGTTGATAAAGAACATTTTTCCACTTCAACTGAGTTATTTTAATCAAAATTTTGTAGTGTAAATTCAGCTAATTGGGCACTTTCACAGTCCACTGAGAAGAAAAACATCACTCAACCATTCCCAGTTATTGCCCTCTTTCCACTATGGGTAAGCTTATAAACATGATCAAAATACAATAATAGATACAGTAAAACTGTTGGTCTTATCTTACAGAAGATACACTATGGTTGTCTTTTGCAAATGCTTTATATAAAGCTTTGCATATATACATATATATCTATATACATATAAAAATATACATATATATATACACATTAATGCTATAGAAGAATTAAAATTATAATAATATCATTATATATATATATGTGTGTGTGTGTGTGTGTGTGTGTGAATATACCTATTCTAATTCATATACCAACATTCTAAACAGATTACCCTGCTTTGGCTTACAGGCTTACTTTTTATTTAGATACAGTCCATTGCTTAAAGTTACATGTATCCATTTATAATCTGATGTATCTAGAGGATTAGAATCTGTGGATTGCATCAGGATTTCAGATGTTCCAGAACTCCTCATTCACCAGCATCATTTTATTATTTTTCACACAAAGGGCTAGTGTGCTAGGTTGTGAGGATTGTATATTGGCCCTAGTTTTTCACATGATTATGTCATTCATACTCAACTGTATAGTGGTCCCTAGTGGAAAGAAGTCACTTCTAACTCTGCTTGTCAGCCAACTCACATGTGTGACTTACATCTGCCAGGAATTATTTCATGAATGATAGATTGGTTTTCATGTTTTATTTTGTTTTGTTTTCTATTCTTGCCATTGTTCTGGAAAAAAAAATCTTTTCTGACCCATGCTTCCTGCAAGAGGATGAGAAATGTTGAAACACTTAAAGCCAAGCTGAGCTGCCCACATGATTCTATGGGATGGAAGTCTTGATAGCCAGTGATTTTCTGCTCCATAAAGGGAAACCCAGCAATGATCAATTTGAGGCTGGATGAAAGAGATACCCCACACTGATTCATGACTGTGGGACCTAGAACAATAGCTTAGTCTTTTAAGTACAGAATTTTCTGCACTCTCTAATTCTAAGGTTTACCTTATCTTTTAACACTATTTGACATGGTTGGAATTTTGGGAGTCTTAACTCTTCTGGTAGTTTAATACTTGACATATGGTACACACACACATACACACACATACACACACACACGTATGTGTGTTTCCTTTTATGATTCTGTTTCTATAATATTATTGATATAACTCCTATTTGTTTTCACTAATCATTCAAAAAGACTCTATGTTTGTTTTCTCTCTAGTCTCGTCATTTCAATTGCGTCTATTAAAAGCAACCACCAAACAAAGAGTACACATGGAGGGATCAGTGGCTCCAGTTACTTAAACAGCAGAGGATGGCCTTATCTGGTATCAGTGGGAGGAAAGGCCCTTGGTCCTGTGGAGGCTCGATGCCCCAGCATAGGCAGATGCTAGAGCGGTGAGACAGGAGTGGGCGAGTGAGTGGAGGAGCGCCCTCATAGAGGCAAAGAGGAGGGGAGAAGAGCTGGGGAGTTTGTGGAGGGGAAACAATGAAGGGAAATATCATTTGAAATGTAAATGAATAAAACGATTAATAAAAAAGCAATATTGCATGAGAATATACCCAGGGTTAATATAACAATAAATATAAATGGACAGAATCATCATAAAATATAGAGATGACTAGATTTTACAAAATAAATCTTTGCCTCTAAAATATTTAGTATATTTTAAATTCTTGTTAGGCTCATATGTCAATTGTAGTAGGAGTAAAGTGAATTATAAAGGATCAACATGATAAAACAATATGTTTATAAGTACGAAAATACAGTCATAATGGTTCCAATATAAAATTAAGAAAAGTCAAATGAAAAATTTTAAGTATCTTCAAATAGACAGTAACACAATTATCCTTTACCACATACACATTCTAATATGGTGTATGAAAGCTGAAATGTGAACGGCAAAGGTAGTTTATTTTTAGGGCAATATCATCAATATATCTAGTTTATACACTGTTTTGCTTTTTATTTTTGAGTTATATATCCTCTCAGATACTGTATAGCATAGCATATATAAATTGATTTTAGATCACTATAAAAAGCAGTCAACATGCAATAGAAACAAGTAAGTAAAACAAAAAAGCCAAAATTAATAAAATATCCAAGTATTTTTAAAAGACAAATGAACTGTACTAATTTAAAAACTTACAGACATCTGCCAGTCATGCTCTGAGTCATTTACATTAGTCATGTAACCAGGTCTCATAATTTTGTGTGGTAGGATTGAAAATTAATTTCACAGTGAGATTATTTGGGACAATGACCAATGGTAAGTGGAGGAAATATTTAAGGACCAGGAAAGATGTCTAGGTTATGACATAATATTCAAATATAGTGCATTCTCAGACTAAATATGAATTTAAGTGTTCTGTAGATTGGAAGTCAATACTGCTAATATTGCCAAGAATGAAATTTATTCAAATATTTAAATTATGACTACATTTGTTTTACATGCGTAAATTCATGCATGGGATTGATAAGTACCAAATTCGGGATAAATTGCTCTTTGAGAATGAGTAAATCAAAGGATGGGGTCTTGAATAAACTTTTTAATAAGAGTTACAAGGTGATTGTCATAATATTAATTAATTAATTAATTTTGCATTTGTGAGAGAGATGATAGAGAATGGCGAGAGAGCCAGGGAGGGAACTCAGCAGAGGACAGAACAAAACTTACAGGAATTGTTTTGTTGTTGTTGTTGTTTTTTGTTTGTTTGTTTTTGTTTGTTTTGTTTGTGTTTTTACTTATACCACATGGGTTATGCAAATCTAACTGGTTATCATCAGTCTTAACAGCAAGTATCCTTACCCATCTTTGTAAGACTTTTTAGACTTTTTTTGGGTTTTTGGAAGCAAGATGATGTACAAATAAATATGAACATCACCATCAAATCTAGAGAATGTGTAAAATACTTCAAAGCGAAAACAGCATACATACTATTGTAGACATTGTCTTCCAAGATTGCAAAGCGTTGAAAAGGAGCAAAGAGAGCAGCTTTAGTTCCAGTTGATCATAGAAAAATATCTTCTAGTATTTTGTTGAGACATGTATTTATTTCCTCTTTAAAGGCCTCTACCGTCTTCATACGATGAGATTTAAGGTCAGTTGTTTGTGTGTGTGTTTGTTTTTTTGTTTTTTGTTCTTTAGATGTATTAGCATAGCCAAGGCTTGATGTAGTAGGTTAGGTGGACTCTGGTAGTGACATATTGACCTGGCTCTAATTGATTGTGTTTTTATATTGGCCTTTAGCCATCTGGTTGCCCCTGGTGCAGGCAGGCCTCCAGGAATGCAGGTACCATTGTGGGACAGAAAATGGAGTTCAGGGAACAGAGTGAAGTTTGCAGCTGTTGGGTGTGCTTTAGGGGAGCATGACAAGCTTGAGATTGGGTGTCTTACCTGGTTGAGTCTTACCTGGTTGTCTGTGGTGATAGCTGGTGAGAATGCAGACAGTCATGGGCTGGAAATGAAGTGCAGGGCACAGAGTGCTTCTCACCGCTCCTGGGCATGCCATAGGCATGTCTTGGCAGTTGGTTGTCTCTGATTTTGGCAGGCTTCAAAAAATGCAAGCAGGTTTATCAAGATACTCTACTTTTTGGATAGATTTGATGGGAACAGTTAGTATTCTATGATATCTTGTTTTTATGCCACCCTTTAACTTTATGTTTGTAAGCTTTTAAGTACTTCCTTTTTGATTAAACAACAAAAAGCAGGATCATGTAAAATCTACCTTAATTTTCCAAAAGTAGAAAACTGAAATTTGAAGTTTTCTGTAAAAGTTTAAAATGTCTTTAATTTCTTGAAAAAAAAATCACATGTTCGGGAATTTTAGATAATATGTTTAGAAAGAAATTCTTGCATGGGTGCTTATCATAAAGCAAACATTTATCATTTAATATAGCTTTCCTATTTCCATTTAAATGAAATGCAACATTAAAAAGAGACTTTCTGGGCCATAGAGGGTTATGGTAAGGTTGTATTATGGAATGTTTCCCTGAATATTAGCCACTATGCATCTCCAGTTGGTGTTTTGATGTGTGATACTTACCATCCTCACCCAGACTCTTTGATGGATCATTATGCAACTTTCAGTTGGATTATACTAGTTCATGCAATATAATTTTATAATAAGATCCTATTAATTATTTTTTACTATAATGAGAACTTTAAGTAAAGCAGTTACTTCTTAATGATAATTTTCAAACATAGAATGACTTACTTTTATACATAATAGATTGTTTCTGAGTTTATAGTTTGAGGAGTATAATGGAACATTTCTATTATTTATGTGTGTTTGCACAAACATACAGTGACAAAAACTGTAATCCATCAGATTACCAGTAATAATAATCACCATTGTGTACCTTTCATTTTAAATGTGTGTATGTGAGTATGAGACAGAGAGTGACAGATAATAATAGGGAGACATACAGAGAGAGAGAGAGAGAGAGAGAGAGAGAGAGAGAGAGAGAGAGAGAGAGAATGTGAGAGGCACAAAGTTTAGCTAAACTAAATTGCTGAAGACTGATCACAGAGTAGTCCTGTCCTGTGTATATGAGTGTGTTAAAGCATACTTCACATGAACAGTATTTGAAAACTTCACACTCTAAGTGGCCTAATATTGTTAAAATTATTGTATTGCAACAGATTAAATAATTATTTACTATGTTTTGGACTCATCATTTACTAACCCATACTTGGCTAGCCCTATGATGCATCACCACTGGTCAAGAACTTTAAAAAATGATGTTTAATACATTCACTGTCAACAGAAAATGGTGGCTCTTGACAATACATTTAAAAGCTGTCCATTTTTCTTGTCTGTCTGTTTGTCTCTCTCTAAGAAGCTGTATATATATATATATATATATATATATATATACATATACTTATGTGTACTACTTCTTATGTACACTACTGAAAATCTCCCTGTTTAATCCCTCTTGGAGTAATATAAACAGCCCACACAGACCTGCTCATGCACACACCCCAAAAGCACTTTTAAATGATGCACATTGTAATGTGGTTACTTAGAGTATTCACCTGAGAGGGGAAAGGGAAGACATATTTGTTCCCTTCTTTCTCGAGACTGTGTAGCTCATTATGCAAATAGATATACTCTACACCTTTGTAAGAGGCAACATTTCTTGATAACCTAAAGGACTAATCTTTATGAAGTATGTATATCTCTCAATACAGTTTTCTGGAAACTCTTCAGAATATACTGTCACTTAAATTTTATAGTCTTATTATTTCTAAAACTTGTACTGTTTTCAAAGGAATTGTAAATTTATATTTCAGGAATATACAATAGATGTTTTCTTTCGACAAAAATGGAAAGATGAGCGTTTGAAATTTAAAGGTCCTATGAATATCCTTCGGCTTAACAATTTAATGGCTAGCAAAATCTGGACTCCTGATACCTTCTTTCACAATGGGAAAAAGTCAGTGGCTCACAACATGACGATGCCGAACAAGCTGCTCCGAATCCAGGATGATGGAACTTTGCTATACACCATGAGGTATGTTGTTATGAGAGACGAGAGATGCCCTTATGAAATCATGCGTTGAAAAGCTAGGGAAGATATGGGTAAATATTTGTTCAACTGGAAAATTTTCCTAAAATTACTAAATATTTCATGTTTGGTTTTATAAAAGTTTGGGCATGTCAGTAAAAAATGAATTTAAAATGAATTTCATTTTTAAGGTTAAAAAGATTCTCTTGGTTATTAAAAATTGATTTTTTTGGTACTCTTCATAATACATTTTAGTTTATGACTATAAATTTGTTTGCAGAAGGATGTAATTTGCTTTTCTGTATCCTATCTTATAGCCTGTCTAATTTAAAGTGATTTTAAAGAACATATTTTAATCTGTATTAACATAGTTTTTGTGTATTAAATAAATTGGCTAACTTAAATATTTATTAGATTTAACCATATAAAATTCCTATTTCATGATTAAAAACAATCACATAATGCCAGTTTCATGCAGTTTATCCTTTTGTGCAAATACAGAAATATGTGTAGTTGTTGACACTTACCATTACATTTTAAGTAGTCTCATGAATATTTTAAAACAAATTAAATTTATTACACAAGAACTAAAATGTTATACCTAACAAGACGATATAGAACCAAAAGTTAATGCTTAATTGTAGATTTAAAAACAAAACACTGCCATTAGCATTGTACATGTGTCTGATGTTTCATAATGTCATATGGAAAGTTAAGAACTAGATTTTCTTAATTTACAATTTTTCTCATGTGCCTGGTGGGAGCAGGAGATACAAGAGTTGAGGACTTATTTCTAGATAATCCTTCGCTACAATGCAATGAGATTACTGGTTTATTTTTTTTTCCTCTTTTAAATAGTAGAAAACTTAGCTAGTACAGACTAAATGACTTCATGTTTCAACCATTTATTCCTGTAGATTAAGGTTCAGGCATTACATAATGTTATGGACAATTACAGAGAGTTCTATTTAAATGGTGTTTAAAGTTAATGCCAGAGTTGGCTGATGACCGCCTTTTTCTCAGCTCAATTAGTAAAGATTTTTCTTTGAGTTCAATTTACTTCCTGTTTATTTACCCTGTTTTTATGTGAATGGAGGTAATTAGAAGTGTTCTTTATAGCAGATTTTCAATAAATACACTTTACTAGATTATATTCAGATACATAAAATATATTTTTGATGTTCATGGATTTGTATCTACAATTTAGCAAGCAATATGTGTGAACAACGTATGTTTTAGGAGATAGATCAATCTGTCTATATTTGTGTCTATTTCTAAACACATATCTGACTATATAAACGCAAGATATTAAAAATGGCATATCGTCAAGGAAGCAAATACTAAAGTATGACATCAACGTCTCTCTATAGTTGATGCGATGACAATAAAATGATGATTTTCTATAATAGAGCTTTAAGTATCATCAGCTATTAAATATTTATAGTGATGTGAATGGCAAGCATTTTTCAAATACATATATAATTTATTTTTATTGTGTTTAAACCTCTTCAAGCCTAATATGAATCTCTAATTCTGTTAAAACTATGTCAAGTGATGTATCTTGACTAGCAAATCCACTTAAATCAAGATTGGAACTTTGGCTTCTAGGCTTACAGTTCAAGCTGAATGTCCAATGCATTTGGAGGATTTTCCGATGGATGCTCACTCCTGCCCACTGAAGTTTGGAAGCTGTAAGTATAACAGAGAAGATACACCTTCCAAATCGATAACGTCACCAGTAGACAGCAACTCTGTTGGATCACGCAAGTTTTTTCTCATATTGTGCAAGGTTTCATAACAGACTAATAGGATCCAGAAGTGAAAGCTATGGTGGCTGTCCTAGGAACTGATGCTGTGATGATCGTCCTGGAGGAACTAATTGGAATCTCCAGTGGCTCACTCAAATACTTTAATTCTTTTATTTTTTTAAAGTATAAACCATAATTTCACTTTACTACTAATAAAGAACTGTATGATTTCATTTAGAGAGAAGGAGGCTGCCTAGCTGCAATGATGAATTAATCCTGAACCTGCCTGGAGTGTCCTGTGGGCCTCAAATGATGATCTGACTTTGCCCTTTCCATTATTCCAAAATCAGAGACTCTTGTAGAGTTACTTCCATAATTTATTCATATTTTCTCCTCATGCTAGCATGGTATAAATGTAAAATAAGTTATCATTCATCTTAGAGTGAATTATATATGACAAATTCCTATTGATCTGTTACAAAGGTCAGAAAAAGTCATGAAGCCTGTAACGTTGTCTATCCCTGACCTGATGGGAGAAGTACTTTTTTCTCCTTAGAATACATTTAATGAGGATGGCAACTTTGGATGGTTCCATGCGAGTGTCTTCGATGTACCTAGAACCTCTCTAAAAGTTACTGTGCCTCTGGCCTTTCTCTAGGTCACTGGATTGTATCTGACATGTCAAGTAGAAGAATTCACACCATGGACTAAGGGAAAGGGCAAAGTCAGATCATCCTTTCAGGCCCACAGGACTCTCCAGGCAGGCTCAGGATTAATTCATCATTGCAGCTAGGCAGCCTCCTTCTGTCTGAACATGCCTTCGTCGCTGACCTTTTTAGAAACTGTGCTCTTTCTGACATACCATTTTTGTACATCTAAGCAGCTTCAGGCTCTTCTTTTTCCTGTTAAATAGAAGTGCCCACTTCTAACCTGATTAAATGTAAGGCTGACTGAAGAAGAGTGCGTCTTCTCACAAACTGCAAGCGAAAAGGGAATGGTCTCTGAGAGAATGCAGATGCCTCTGTTTTTTTAAGGATGACAGTTTTGTTGAGAGGTTGCAGCTTGTTTGCTTTGTGTGTCCTTGTAGCAGGTGTCAGTTCTCAATTTTCTTTGAGAGCCTTCTCTGGGCTTAACCACAAGCCTTTCTTTATTGTCATGGGAACCATCCCTTTAAAACTGGCATTTCTTCCAATATTATTTAAGATAGTCAATCATGTTATACAACGTAAACACAGTGTTGAGAAAACCAGAACAGATGCAGCAGAGAACCTCATTTGCATTGCATAAGTGACATTAAAGGGAAACTTGAAAAGCTTTGGCACCAAAAAGAATTTATGCAAGATGCAGTAATGATATGGGCAGGGCAAGTGTTTTCAGTAGATGAGGTATTGTTATTGTGACATCAGATGTCAGTGGCAAGATGCTTCAATACTGAAATTGAAAAGCATTTGTTTGGAAGTGTTTGATCTCAAATTAAAAGCTTCACAGAGTGCAGCTACCAAGTAATGGGATTTCAGATGCCCGAGATTATTACAGTTTTCTCTGTGAAGGGATGCATGCAGTTAACACACAAAGTCTCTGTGCCTTACTCTTTCTCTGTGTAATTATTACTTATTTTATTTCTCTTCCTTCGCATTCATATTCTGACACATGGCACAAGCAGTTTATTCTGTTGTTTATCTTTGTGTATAGCAAGGATTGCAGCATCTGTGTGAGCAGTGTGGACAGCGATGTGAAGTGTGCTGGCACAGAACAGTTTTGGCAGAAGCAACCATGACATTATCTTGCAGTTATTTCTTACTCTCTTTTAAAAGTACCATCACCCTAAAAAGAATTGAATTTCTGGAACTTTATTATTCTCCTCAAATACAATAATCTTCTTCCCTGTATTTGTGCAATTTAAAATCCATTCCTGTTTTACTCCTATCTTTATATTTTTTAATGCTTCAGATTGACTTGAAAGTTCCTGCATGTAAGCATAGTGGGATTCTGTGCATTCATCTCCAAAAGAAATGGAAAACTCACATTTTTTGGATAAAAGTTAATCGTCTAAAGTGATTTAGGAATATATTTATTGATTACTGAGTATTAAGTCTGAATATACCTGTGTATAATGCACACTAACATCCAAATGTAGATTGTTTGACTAAATTAAATAAAAGTACTCTATAAAGTGCTGCTTTCAAAGTGGGATTTATAAAGCAATTTGTAAAACAAACTGACTTCTGCCTTTTTGAAGAAAAAATCTTTATTTTTGTGAGGTGGGTGGGGCACAGGGTAAATGCACGTGAGTGAAGATGCTTACGGAAGTCAAAAGGGCATCGGATCACCTGAAAGTGGAGTTTCAGGAATCTGTGAGCCCATGCAGTGTGGGTGCCGAGAACCATACTCTGGTAGTCTTCAAGAGTAGTGCCTGCTCCTAGTGCTGAGCCATGTGTCTAGCCTCTCTTCTTCACTTAGACTTTATTAATAAACATAGTGATCCCTCCCGGTTCACTGGTGGGTCTGAGCACAAAGAAATGCCCCAGAGCGACACTGAATTAAATTCTGTTTCTTGTCCTCTCATGACACTAAACAATATGTAAGCCAGATCCTATAGGTTAATGAAATGCAGTAAATGCTTTTATGAATAGAAAATAGAGGGCCATTCTTTTTCTTTATATATGTAATGTTTCATTTGACTTTATTTTTTCTATAATGTATTCATGGACTGTTGTCAGATATAGAAATTTACTGTAATATACACAGCCTAGTTATTAATTTAACAAGAAAAATTGTGAAGAGTTATAAAATCAATCAAATATCCTTTCCCCATCTGTACCTCCTAATTTTTATAAGAATATCATCACTTTTTATAAACTTTCATTCCTTGTAGTTAGGTATGAATAAAGATTCAAACAATCGTTGGTTTGTCTTTTAAATTGCACAGCATTGGAATTTCTGTTTTAGAGAAGATGTTTACTCACAAGAGAAACAAGAAATTCCACACAATGGTTGTTTGTTATTTTAAGTTGTGCAGCATTGGAAACGCTGTTGTGGAAAAGACCATGATGTTTACTCAGGAGAGAAACAAAGCAAACCACTTGATCTGCAAATGAGTGCTTAGCTAACTACATGGCAAACTTATTATTTAATGTTTTCAGTGAAAGCATGAGTGATTATTTCATTGAAATTAGCTAATTGGCAATTTAGACTCTAGAAAACTAGAATTCTCATGTGCAAATAAATAAATATTTCTTTATGAAAGTATTACAACCACATTTTTAAATATGTATTCATATCTACATCTATTTTTAGAATCCCAATTTAAAAGTTGTTTTACATAACATAATTTATGTGGGGATGAATAAATCCATATATAAGTATAAGGAATATTTCACTGATAATAATTTTAATAACAACATTCAGAAAGAAATATAACATTGAATATCATTAAAAGATCATACAGATAATGAAAAACATACATATTATCATTCAATATGCTGCACCTGATATTTGAAAGGAAATCAGTTTGGTAATAGATCTTAGCTTAATTTCAGTAAGAGGGCCACATTAGTACCCTGGTATTTTGTGCAAAAATTTATACAGAACAAAGAAACTAATTTCAAGTGTCATGGAGAACCGAAGGCAGAGATAATGCTAGAAGAAAACTGGTCTAGTTTTCTTCTCTAGTTAAGATGTCACCTCATTAGTTTTTTTCTCAGGCTAAGTTTTTTTTCTAAACAGCCATATAAACAAAATTACAAATAAGTTCTCCGAAAGTTCGCAGAGAAAAAAAAATTTATCCCCATCTTTATTTTCAATTGTGAAGAGACTCCCCGCATAGGGACAGGGAGCCTTAGATGGTCCAAAAATGGACCCAGAAGGGCAAAGAAAATATTAGCATAGAGAAATGCTAATCCAGATGTGTGGCCACTGATCAGCTCCAGAGGTGACTCACTTCTGATCAGTCTTCCATCTTTGGTCAAATACAATGATGTTACCTTTCTTCTTTTTGTTAATACTCATCTTAACTGGGATGCTATACAAGTACTTTGGTGTTCATTAGTTAGTTTATAAATGGCTATGTCTGAAAACACGTTTATAATGTGATGGTACTGTATAATATTCTGATTTATTTTAATGTCTATAATTAGTTCTTATTTTCCTAATTAAATACCTTTGTTCATGATTACTAAAGTGATTATCTCTTAACTAAATAATTTCAATGCTCAAAAAGCAATATATGTTTGGATAATAATTTTTGCTTCATGGGTGGTCACTATTTTAAAAAAAACTGTGTAACTAACTTCATTACTTATGTTCATAATGTCCTTTTCTGCTACTTTGGAGTCTAGGGAGTGTTTTAACATCTTAGGAAGCAGTGTTTTTTACCATCTAGAAAGAGAAATTTACTCATCAACTCTCAAAGCCCGAAGCAATGAAAGTATTTTCATGCTCATGATTGGCTCTTCTGATGTTCTTCATCAATATACTTGTAAAGTTAGAGATTCAAATGACATTCCTTTCTATAAATTTGTGATCACTAAATGTTGATTTATGAGGAAATGGTGATGGTATGTAACTTACAATTGTAGATGAACTGTTCTGTTCTTGCTTCTCATTCAAGCGTTTTCAACATTTGTTCCTTGTTCATGACAGACGCTTACACAACCTCGGAAGTCACTTATATTTGGACTTACAATGCTTCTGACTCTGTTCAGGTTGCTCCTGATGGCTCTAGGTTAAATCAGTATGATTTGCTGGGCCAGTCAATTGGGAAGGAGACAATTAAATCCAGCACAGGTTAGTAACATTTTAAAAATAAGTCTAATGTCCCCTCCCAAATTCGTAGGATAAAATCACTTAAAATGTGTAAGATGATTGAAAACATTTTATCCTTGAGATCTATAGATAAATGACACATATTTCTTGGGAGCTTTTTGAGACATAATCTTAGACCACTCCTTTATTGGAGCATGTCTGCATTTTAACAAGATTCCAAAGAGATCCATATGTGCATGCAAGTTTGAGAAGCTATGTCTTAAAACAAAATGTACCATATACTCAAAAATGTTTCTCTTCTCAGATCAGTCAAATTTATGATTTATCTTCAAAGCAGAAATAACATGTTACCTAGCTTTCTCATTCAGTTTTTTCATATTGTGGATAATTTATGATTATTCAACCCTTGATTTCTGGGTAATTGCTAGTGGCCTGCATAGAAACCTCTCTGAAGCTGTCCTCAGTAAAGAAAAGGGCACCTGTGTGGACTGATTATCTCACATCTGGCAATAATTAAAATTGTGGGAGAAGAAAAATAAAACAAGACAGTAGGTATGAGAATTAAACAAAACTGACTGAAGCAAATTACAGCAGGCACAAAGCAGAAAGTCAGAATTGGTGACAGAGTTAAAAGTGAAAGTCTGGGATGAAAGAGCAGCATCAATGCTGAGACCAGGTCCCAGTGCTTAGGAGACCCAGGAGGATAGAGCTCACTTAATTACTGTCACAGCATGAGGGACCTAAGCCAATAAGATAATCCATTAGTGAGTCTTTAGAATCATGCTGAGGAGTGGGCATGAGCTAAACAGAAAAATGAACACCATGTCATGGGGGCATAGCAATGGAAGGAGGTTGATCCTGTGTAGTTTTTTTTTAAAACTCTTGTTCTAAGGAGGCATTTCTAGTTTTCATGAAATGTATGTGATCCTTTCTTTCTTCTTATTTTTTTTTTATCAGAGATTCTTCATGTAATCCCTTCCATTTCCAAATTGTTCTGAATGTTGACAATTACAGTTCCTTAAGCTTCTTAAATTCTCCTTGCAGGTGAATATACTGTAATGACAGCTCATTTCCACTTGAAAAGAAAGATTGGGTATTTTGTGATTCAGACCTATCTGCCTTGCATCATGACTGTCATTCTCTCCCAAGTGTCATTCTGGCTGAACAGAGAATCGGTGCCAGCGAGAACTGTGTTTGGTGAGTGAGCGCCTGCAGTACAGCACATTTTGTTTCAAAGGTTCTTTTTCTTGGTGCTCTTCACCTCAGGCTTTGTGATGTGTGGTACAGGAGAAGTTAGTTCTAGGCTTTGGATGACAAGACACAGTCACAGAATGATAAACTCTAATCAGTACCTCACTTTAAACAAGTGCTTAGATTGCACGGATACTCTAGAACTATATTTGGTTGTGATTTTTTTTTTTATTATTACTTTCTGCTTAATCACACTACACTTAGCACTCATCTCTATGTTAACAGAGGAAGAAGGTTTGAGGGTTTCTTGTTTTATTTTATTTTTTTTAGATTTTAATTCAGGGGAGAAGAATATTATATTCAAAGGATTCCTATGATAATAACCATATTTTCTCTTTTTAATGGAGAAGGTGATGTCGGTTCGAGAATAAGAAAAACACTGAGCTAGACTTTCTTTACATCCATCAGGGGCATTTGATTTTCTTAATTAAGAAGAAGTAATAGACTTTTTAAAATTTACAATGGAGTATATCATGTTTTTAAGTTTTCTATATTTATTTTGGTTTTATTTTGAAAGGAAGAAATGTAATCTATGGATTTTTGATGAGAGATATAGGAAGTCATCTACTTAAGTAGTGTCCTAGATACCACCACCTCCTCCCCTTTGCAACACTATTCTTCTGTATAACTGAGCCTGGCTTCAATCTCTTTAGAGTTAAGATTAGTGCTCATCACCAAGTCCACTTAAAATTTAAGTCCTTAAAACAATGCAGAACAATTGGATGACTTTTTTAGCATTGAAAAGACTGAGTACATTCCATAACAGATTTTCCTGGTGTCTTTGTGTGAGTGGCACTCTCATTTATTTATGAAAATGTTGTTGAGAACTTACTTTCAGTACTTGACCAGGAACTGGAAAAGCGAAACACACAAACTATAGCTCCTGCATTCATGTGGATTTTTGAATGGATGGAAGCAGAATAACTAAAGAATAATCAAAATATGGTATGAAGGCTTCATTGCACAGCCACATTCACACTGGTAGAGAAAGCCAAAAGTTTATTCTCTTACATTGAAGTCTATGAATACAATGGTGGTTTAATGCCTTGAAGAGGTATGTCTTTGGTTGTGTGAAACCATAGCCAAGAAGATTGGAATGCTCACTAACACTGAGGAATGAAAGGACACAGGCTGCGTGGTCTAACTGTTTCAAGATGGACAGTGGAGATACAGATGAAGAGGCTGTTCAAGACTGTAATGAGAAGGAGATTTCTGGTCACCTTAATGGAATGAACCTTCAGTTGCAGAAAAAGGCAATCTGGTGCAATGTTCTGATGTCATGATATTGATAAAAACCTCAGAAAAATGCTTGCTATTTGATATATGCTATTTGCTTTATTTTGGTAACTACTTTGTTGAATATTATTGACACATGTAAAATTATACATTTTACATACACACATATACATATATACATACACACAAGTATACATATATACACACACATACACACACATACACATATATACATATATACATACAAACACATATACATATACACACACACATATACACACACATACACACACACATACACGTATATACATACACACATATACACACACATATACATATATACATACACACACACATATATATACACACATACACACACACACAAACACACACACACATATATATATATCCCAATGAGTATATATGTACAACTGTCATGGCTATTGTCTTCTAGTTTTTCTTTGCTCCTTTCTCATTGTTATGTGTGTTGGGGACATATAATGTAAGTGCTATTCTCTTGGCAGAATTCATTTGTATTATACAACATTTTTAGTTATAGATACATGCTGTGTAACAGATTTCTAAAATGTATTTATATTTTTAAAGTTATCTGTCTTATGATTAATACCTTTCTAATTGTAATTTATAAAAATTGTAAAAGCTGAAATGTAAGAAACATTCGGAGACCCAGAGCAAAGTTAGAGTGATATTTATATAGTTCAATCAAAAAAAATAATGTTATTCATAAGGAATACATAGTCAACAAAGAGAAAAAACAGAAAGGTTGTTTGGAAAAAGGTCCATGAATCTAGATAGATATCCATCATAACTACAGAGGAAAAAATAAGATATTTATCATGATTTTTCTTTATTTCTTTAAGAGAATAATGTTGTCAGTAACAAAAGCAAAATTAACAGAATAGAAAAATAGAAAAATGTATATAATTTAGGTTGTGTAGATTCAGATTTTGAAGTTACTTGAAATATCAGCTTTCAATCCAATGGGTGAATAGAAGTAGTATATAGAACATAAAGGAATGACAGGGCCTGAGTGTGAACATTCTGGCTCAGGCAACAGAATTTATGGATGTATCATTTACATAGCAGATAAATTAGTTGGGAAAATATGGTGTAAGAGGAAAGAATCCTTATCAAGTGTAAATGATGAAACTTAGAAACTTTAAAAAAACTGAATAAAAAAATCAGAGAAATAGGAAGGAAATACAATTTCAACCTCTCATAAACAAGCATATATAAAGAGCCAAATATATAATCTTCCCCTGAGATATAGTCTCAGCCGTCATAGGAAAACAGTTTTCAGATTTTATGGAACTGTTCTAGAAAGAACTAAACACACATGATATGCTCTCATAATAGCATCAGCTACCATTTTGTGTTAGCCAACGAGGCATAGGCCTTTCCCTGAAATATGGGTGATAGGGTACCTTTTGTCTTACTGATTTATTCTCTGTCTGTCTCTGTTTCTCTCCTTTTCTTCCTTCCCTTTCTTTCCCCTCTCCTTCCGTCCCCATCTCATTCCTTCCTTTTCTTCTTTCTGTTTTTTTTTTATGTTTTTAAAAATATTTATTTATTTATTTATTTATTTATTTATTTATTTATTTATTTATTGCTTGTTTTCTTTTTTGACAGATACAAGCATGGGAGAGAAGGGAGGGAGGGGACATGGAATTGGATGGGTACTGAGGCAAGGAAGACCTGGGGACAGTTTGAGGAGTATAAAGACTGTCATCAAAATATATTGTATAAAAAAATTATATCTTAAAGAAAGAAAAGTGTAAGCGAAGAGAGAATGGGGAAGCAAATTTTATTTTAAAATGTATATGTCTCAATTAACCTGGACCCCTGAGATCTCTCAGACACTTAACCACCAACCAGGCAGCATATGCCAGCTGATATGAGGCCGCTGACACATATACAACAGAGGACTGCTGGGTCTGGGTTTAGTCAGAGAAGATGCACCTAACCTTCAAGAGACAGGAGGCCCCAGGGAGTTTAGAGGTCAGGTGGGGTGGGGGATGAAGGGGTGGGGACATCCTCATGGAGACAGGGGTCAAGGAGGAGGTATGGGATGTAGAACAGTAGGAGGGTGGACCTGGAGGGGAATAAAATCTGAAGTGTAAAAAAGAAAAAAAAGATTAAATAAAAAATAATATATACACATACATACATATAATGTGTATATATAAACACAAAATAAATAAAAAATAAATAAAAAGGATATGTGTTTGTGTAGAAAGATTTTTTTGAGGATGAAATTTAAATCAAGATTTATTCACCAAATCAATAGTAGTTTAGAATTATTGATATGTTTATTTAATATCAGTCATTTCTTTGTAGTAATATTACATGCTATTATTAATTCTGTTTCATTACAAACCATTGAAATGGTTTCGTGAAGTGATTTATAAGTTGCTTATTTTCCAAACACAGACTTTGTTCAATATTTTTGTGCATAGTGTGTGAAAATTAGATTATATATAGTCTAGCAGTACACTGATAGTGTCAGTCTGTAGTGAACTACAGAGTTCAAGACAGAGCAGACTTCTACCTTACTCTTTTGGTTATATATGTATATGTGTGTGTGATCGTGATGAATGTACACCAAATAAATGAGCTGTATTAACATAGTTTTCAACAATGCAACAATGTAAAGTTCCTCGATATTAAACTCACTGCATATTCACACATAATCAGAGCAAGAATATATTCTCTTCTAAGCATCAGTAGATATTCTGAGTGCAAAACAGTAAAACAAAACCACATTAACTCTTCATGAATAAAATTATAAAGAAGATATTTATTTATAAAGTGAACGTATGTTAAAAATAGCTGAGAGAACATTTCAGAAATGGAAACAACATGAACAAAGAAATGGGCAAGGATACAGAAACTGATATGAAATACTCAAAATAGATAATAAAATACACATTGGGAAGATAAAGAAAAATCTAAGGAATCACTAGCCTACAGAATGAACTTTTGTCAAGTATACATGAATATTATACAGGATATCTGAAATTTGAGTTTCCAAATCACTTTTCAATATGTGTGAATGTATAAAATCATTTCAAGTGCCTCCCTCCAAGTATACCGATGACACAGTAATTAATAAATAACAACAAAATTGGAAATATGTGAAAGTGAAACAAGTATTCAAAGAACCAGCTCTGCAAACAGTAAGCCACTGAGGAAATCAGACCATGTACGGAGAAGAGAACGTGCAAACAGTGTAGTGAGGCTTAATTATCATTGTAGAATTCAGTCAAAGCAATGCTCAGAGGAAAATTCATAGTAATTAATATCTATATTAACAAAGAAAGGACTCAAATATCTAAATGATATGCATTCCCATATAAGATCAGAAAAGAAAAACAACTAAACAAAGTGCCTCTAGGGTGAAGTAAATAAGAATAGAGAAGAAATAAAAAGCAGATAACATCAAAGCGATAGCATAAGTCACCAGAATCAAAAGCTCATTCCTTGTAAATATTGGCAAACCATTAGACAAAGAGGGGAAAAGGCCAGAAACCTACAATCAATGGAGACTTTACTCTCAACTTTACAGAATGGAAACAGAGCATGAGGAAACAACATGACATGGCCACATCAACAAGTCATATAATGTGGGTGCCATGGATGTCTAGGGGAGAGAAAACCAAACAAACTGAAAAAACAATCTCAGATTAAAACTAAGGAAATAAGCTCAGGAAGTAACTGGACACTTCACACAGAGAAAATTCTCATGCCTAATGGATCCAGTGGTGAATTCAGTCAAGCTCTCATAGATTTAGCAGCGACCATCTTCATGACTGAACAGATCCAACACTGATTTTGAATACCAGCTATTTCAAAGAATTGAGATGCAGAGATTTTTTCTCAGATATGCATTTCCAGTTTTGAAAATTACTGAATTAAAAGCAAAAAACATAATGCTGCCAAAAATAACAAAAATAGTCTTATTAATGACTTCAAAGAAGAATATTGGAGAATATTGAGAATAACAATAGAGTAATGAAAAAGAGAACGTGGGGATACAAGAGACACACTGCAGAGGTTTTATATAAATATGTGATAAGTTTTCTAAAATACGTTATTGTTCATTTGTTCAGTACAGATTATAAGGAGAATGATATTTTACTAATAGGTATACAAGGTTTTCATAGCATAAAACATAAACTTGCAGATTTTAAGAAACCTGCAAAGATATCCATTTAAATAGGGGTTTAATGAATATATCAATATATATTTAACTCCAAATCAGCAAAAGATGTTAGTGCTGTCTGCCAAAGTAAAAATATGCTATGTAAAATGACTACAAAGGTATATAAAAGTATATTTTAAATAGTTTGTGCTAAATGTGAAATATAAAATTAAAAAGCAGTACTACAGGACCTGGGGAAGGTTAAGAGTCAACAAAATATTGGCACACACACAATGAGTATCTGAGTTCAGATTCCAGAACTCTTGAATGGGGAAAAATGAAGGCATGGTGACATGCTTGTTAATCCCAGCTCTGGAGAAGTGGAAGCAACAAGGTCCCTTGGGTTTTGATCACCAAGAAAAAACCTCAATCAGCAAGCACTAAGCCAAGGAGAGATTCTGTCTCAAAGTAAGATGAAGGTCAAGGTGATACTCAGAGTGTAAGGTGATTACTGCCAGGCCTTGCAAACTGACTTTGATTTTTAGACACATGGTAGGAGATTAGAACCAACTCCTGCAAGTTGTTCTCTGATTTCAACATGCCACTATGGCATGTTCATACACACACACAAACACAGACACACATACACATACAACTTAGCCATATACACACAGACACACAGACATGCACACACACACACACACACACACACACACACACACACACACACGACACCGATATATACACACAGACATACACGCAGATGCACACATGCGCACACACACTAAATACTTGAAAGTTAAATATTCTTTGTCTGTATGGAATGTCACCTAATGTGGCCCTCTGGCCTCCACACATATGTACAAATATCAATCTACACCTGCATAAACTATTTTTTTGCCAGCACATACATATACAAACATGTGAGAGACAGAGAGGCACAAAGACAGAGAGAGAGAGAGAGAGAGAGAGAGAGAGAGAGAGAGAGAGAGAGAACAAATACTACATGATTTGCAGTATATATGTATAGATGTAGATGTGAGGACTAAAAGCAATTCTCTTGCAAATGGATGCTATTTATTTAATGGTGAAAGCATTCTTGGCAAAAATTCTTAAAGTTATTCTTTGTCATCAATATAACTCTGCATGGAGAATGAATATATATATATATTTTTTTTCATGGACTTGTGAAGGTCAGAAACTGCTGTGCTGAATTTTGTAACTCATCTGAGTGATTAGCAGCAGTTAACATAAATCACATTCCTAGAGTTTCGACCCTCTCTAAATATTTTATTTTATATTTAGACATGTTTATACAATTTCTTCTTTTTAACAAACATTTTTAAACAAAATAAAATAAGATAAAACAAAAGGCATCTGATTAGACAAGACAAACCAACAGAAAGAAAAGAGGCCAATAGAAGACACTAGAATCCGCGACCCACTCGTTCAAACACTCAGGAGTCCTACAAAAAAACAAAGCTAAAAGCAATAATATGTATGCAGAAGACTTGCTGTAGACCCATGTAGGTCCTACACTTGCTAGTTCAGTCTGTGTGAGTTCATACGAGCTTTGCTCAGTTGATTTGGATGGCCTTGCTCTCTTGCTGTCTTTCACTCCTTGAATCTCACACCCCTTCCATCATTACCTCTGTGGATTTTCCTCAGTCCTGAGGAGAGGGATTCAATGGAGACATCATATGTATAGCCGTGTGTTCCAAGAACTTCCCCTTTGTATGTTTCTGTATTTGTTCACATCTCCTGCAGTAGGAAGCTTCTCTGATGATGGCTGTATAAAGCACCATGAGCATAGTAGAATGACCTTTGGAGCTATTTTTACTGCTAGTTTCTTTTAAGCAGTTATACTTGGTTTTATCCTAAGTTTCTGGTCTATCTGGTCTCTGGTTCTTGGTCACCCAAGCAGTGTTGAGTATGGGTTCCATCTTTTGGAGAGGGTCCTAAGTCCAGTCAGATGTTGGTTGGTTCCTCCCACAAGATCTGCGCCACCATTGCTCACCAAGCACACTTTGAAGGCAGAGCACATTGTAAATCCAAGCTATTGAGGCTGGGTAGATGTTGAGGTTAGAATTTCTTCTTACAGATCATATGCTACATTATTTGGGGTTAATACATATTACATTATTTGTCCATATGTTTTGTCAAAGCTAAAACACATCATTGGCAAAGGTTGCAAAGTGATGAGGAATACTTACTTTTTAGATACAGACCCCCCCCCCCCAGGCCTTTCCCTCTTGCTATTGCTAAGTGACTTCTGGCAGGGTTCTTAGCTCCTCTGTACCTTAGTGCATTCCATCCATAAATCTGTACATGTAATAATCTCGTCCTTGAGGATGAGCCGAGGGGACTAGCATTACACAGCATCCTCATATATATGCGTTTATAGAGCATTGACCATCATTGTGGCACAGGATAAATGCTGTGTAAATGTCTGCAATGATTATTATCTGGTTTCTAACACAGCTTTCTTTTTTATGCCAAGACATATATAAAGGGCGGCCAGTCCATTTGAAATAGAGTAACAGTACTCACCTTCATGAGACAAAGTCTTTGAGGAATCACAAACTCTGGAGATGTAGCCACAATAGATCTTGGCTAGAATTTAAGTTCCTTGACACCTGAGCACCAGAGGAGGGGATTTTTGTCTGAATCCTTTACAGTCTTCATTTGTGTGAACTATAGCCTGTGAATTCAGGTTTGGTATGGTAGTAAAATTCAATTCAAGTCAAGTAGCAAATTTTACTTCTATACAAGTAGTGAAATTCAATTCAAGAGGAGGAATTTAATTCAACTTAATTGTCGGCCCCTGTTTACTTCATTCTTACTAGTCATGGGCCAGTTTAACATCCCTAAGAAGCACAATTTTAGAAATGCATGCAATCTAAAAATACCACCATTGAATCTTCCCTTTTAGCTTTAGCCCCTGTGCTCAGAGTGGATGCAATCCTCTTGGCAATAGTTGAGTCACTCAAATCATGGGTCTCTATTACCTTGAATTTGGAAGAAGTTTCCTTAGAAAGAAAGGATATTTGGAGCCTGCCTTAGAGGAAGGAACCAAAATACATCCTTATGATCTAGTCTTAAATCTCATTTACATATAACTGAACTTGGTCTTGCTCTGGATTTTAGCTTGAATAAGAACAATGAAAAATCTGAAAGCAGACCTACCTGGAATTCCCTTCAGCTGCTAAGCAGAAAACATCTGCTCCCTATGTTCCTGTGTGGCCAACCCTCTTATCTACACACTAGAATGTGTCCTTCTCACCTGCTTAAGAATATCATTGACATAATCCTCCATCTCTGATATCATCAGCACCTTCAATAGTTAGTCATCACTAATACAAAAAAAGTAATACAAAGTTAAACATATCTTCTTTACTATGGAATTTGTGTATTGAAAATATACCCATTTGCATGTAATCTGTAAAGGCATCCAGGGTCCAGGCTTCTATACTGGCTGTGTGAAACATAGTCACACATATGATCAGAACATTGATAGAAATAAAAGACCTCTCTATTATAACTTGTGAGAAATCATTATGTGTGCTGAGAGCTTTTAATAATGACATTATTGCAGTTACTAAAGACCTCATGAGGAGTTGAAACAAGGAAACACACACACACACACACACACACACACACACACACACAC
>CM052712.1:57638029-57745529 GCA_028551405.1 Uromys caudimaculatus | reverse complement strand
GAAACTCAGTATAAATTGAGCATAATTTGATTGTTGTATTAACTATGTTCTCAAAACATTTGCATAATACATATGTTTTGGAAATCATATATGAAATCTTTATAATAATATAGAATGCATGAGGAAGATGTCAGGTATTAAAGATTTTTTCCATTATAATTTTGTTTCTTTTGTTAATTCAAGCTCTATTGTACAGAGCAGGTAAGTCATGAAAGATGTCTTCTCATGCTTCAACTTCCAAAATGATAGTATCTTACTGATATCTCTTTGGCTTTAACTTGACTTAGGTATTGAAGTATATCCTTTGTTTTCACTTCTTACATTTGAAATTATAATGTAGAGAACAATAGCTTCTCTAGTTTGATTCATCTCCTACTTTATAGGCGTATGCCATCATTAAAGTGGGATATGTTTACTTTTACTACAACACAGTTTTGAGTGTACAAATTTAGGTTTTAATTCTAAGATGTATAAAAGCTACTAGTTATGTTCAATGTCATTTCAAAGAAATAGTTTCTAATTGAATGATTTTGTGATGAAAATTTTTCTAATACATTATTCATTACAAATAACAAAATATTTCCCCAGCTAAATCACCTCAGGGAGCTACAAAAAAGTCTCCCAAATGATTAACATTTCACCATTCAACCTGCATTTTGTGGCAATGCAATTTACAAGCATGGAAGGAAAACGGGTTGGGTAACAGTGGGGAGTTTGTACAGAAAAGGGCTTTCTTTGCTCTGATGTTCTTTTAGTGTCTTATTGTCATAGTGCCAACCCTATTACTTTATCTTAAACTCAACAAATCGCAATAATACTGTGAAATATAGCAGTAGTCACCCCAGGTTGGACTGTATCAGATAAAGGAGAACAGATGTCTCAGGCATCTGCTTTTGACTATTTCTACATCCAGCCTTACCTTCATGCAGACAGTTCTGAACAACCCTCATCTCAGAAATCCTGAGATTGGCTATGAGCCATGCTAACATTTGGAAGTTACACTTTCAATAAGGTCTACTAGAAGTTGGCAGGTTATGTTTGCAAGAGCTTTGTCTTAAGTGATGATGGCATTGCAGGATCCAAATCATTATCAAATTAGGCCTAATTAAAGAGCTCAATCATGTCCTTTGAGACGTCTAAGGACAGAGTAGTTCAGTCACGAAAATCAAGGGTTTATTTAATCCAGAATTACAGATCTGTTTTGAAGAGATTCTCAGGTTTGTGGAAACAATGAAAGAATGGAGAAGAAGCTGCCTCCCCGCCCCCATTCTCCGTTTTAATAACCCATGGTAATTCTTCCACCAAGTGGAGAATGAATAGCTGAAAAATAAAACAGTACGTTGTTTTGGAATCCATTCATATAGTTCAATATTCTTTGGTTTCTCTGTCTACCACTAGATGGGACTCTTACATCCTTGCTTTGCATTCTCAGCATCTTTACCCACCATTTATCAGGGGGATAAGGAGTATACTAAACAAACAAACAGAAGCTACAGAAATCTGCATTAGACAGATCCCATGTGGTTTATTGGTTGGTGTTTGTCATTAAAAGTCTATACAATGCATATTTTAATCACCTTTGTAGAAGGAATGTCGATGACATACAGTATGAAAGAAACGAAGATGGAAAGAGAGCTTTATAGAAGCTCTCAGGAAGTACAGAAGAGCTCAGGAAGTACAAATGCCAGATGTATGTGCTTATACTACTTAGCCCAGCAATCCAAGAAGACATCAGTTCCATTTTCAGGTGGAAAGGTTTACTGTGGAGTGCTGTGCAAAAACCATCACCATATGTAACTTAAAGTAATGTTTATATTTTGATGCAATTAAACCTCTGTGTCACTCTCCAGAAGAAGTTAGAAGATTTAAAAAGTCTAATTCAGATTTAAAAATGATTTTTGTCTAAGCATACCGTTTCCCAAGCAATTAGAACTGTTCCAACAATTTATGTTCTTAGCATAATAGAGACCTATAGGCTTCACCGTAAAATGTACTGCTAGAAAATAATATTAATCTATAACTAATATGGAAAGAAATCAGCTTTTTAAATTTGTGGCAAAGAATTGCAGAGATTCAAGTCAGACTCTCTAAGTTTTGTCTTACATTTACTACTTGATAATGCTTTGATTTTCAGTAAGATTGAACTTCACTTTGTTTCAATTTTCTTGTTTATGTATTACAGTAGCTGCATCAGTTAATGCATGAAGATAACCTTAGAGGCGTGTCGGTGCCACATTAATGAATGAAAACAAGCACAAAATACTTCCTTCTTGATTCATTTGACCAAAACTGTGTGCCTTCCATCTGTCTGTGGTTACTGAACTATGCATAAACTCTCATCTCCCTCTCTCTGTCTCTGTCTCTGTCTCTGTCTCTGTCTCTTCCTCTATTTCTACTCCTACCTCTTTCCCTCTCCCTCTTTCCCCCTTTCTCCTCTCTCCTCTCTCTCCTTTCTCTCCTCCTCTCTGTCTCTCTCTGTCTCTCTGTCTCTGTCTCTTTCTCTCTCTCTGTCTCTCTCTGTCTCTCTGTCTCTCTCTGTCTCTCTGTCTCTGTCTCTCTCTCTCTCTCTCTCTCTCTCTGTGTCTGAATATCACAATGAATTTGGAGAAAAGCATCAGACATCATGTTTACAGATTTCTACATCTCTATATGCACAAAAGTATGTGCCTCTGCATTTAATATTATATTTATTAATTTGTTCAGTCGAAAGAAGTTATGTTTGCCAGGAACTATGATGGGTTTTTCAGGAGTAATAGTAAGCAAAACTGGATACCTGTCCTCAGGGAGTTGGTGTTTGAGGGGAGGGGCAGATACCCAGGGCATTTGGTTAACTTTGCTGTGTTAGTATGGAAAACACTGTCTGACAACACCAAATACTCTCACCGCAGAACTCGAGTACCACCCCCATCCTTGATCAGCTATCTGGAGGCTTTGCCAATGTCTGAGCTCTACAATTACCATAGATATCTATGTGTATGAATGCGCTTACAGTTTCAAATATACTGTGAATTAATTTCATTCAGTCTTGAAAATCTTTTGAAATCTTAAATTTAAGAGCGGCTACATGCTTTGATTTTAAATTGACTTAAATAATATATCTGTATGGGGTTATTAGTACTTTCAATCTTACTATAATTTTGTTAAAGGTTGCATTAAAGCATTAAAATAATTTTATGGTCCATGGTTTCTCACAAAATGTAGTCAAGGCTTGGGGCTTGGAGTGAGGATGAAGCAGTTTAATGATTAAACCAGAGGCATATTGAATAAACGCTTTGATTTCTTGAATTTTCTTTTATGGATAATTATTTGAAAACAGCAGAGGAAAAGTTATCATATATCAACCTTCTAACAGGTTATAATTCATTGGCATCCAGCTCTACATGTTTTCACAGGCTGTTTCTTAAAAGTAAGATATTGATACCCAGTGGCATAGTAGAATATCTGAGTTTCTTACTTAAATTTTCAGGCCACGATGGATGGGGTATTTGTGAATTTTCTTTATCATCATAACTTAACATTTGCCTACTCTTTAATTCTCAAAGGTTGCCTATATAATATCAGTATATTATGTTAGTAAGCATTTATGCAGCTTTTCTGATTGCTAATCAGCCACAAATACCCAGAACAAAATAAGATTTCCCAGAAGTGAATGATAGGCCCTAATAATAGGGGCCTTATTTTTAAAAATCATGTGTTAATGTTATGAGGCTGAACATTTCGTATTTCAGCGCTGACATGTGCAGAGTTTGCAATCTGTCTCTCCTATTCTTACCACAAACCAAAGCGGAACGACATCAAGTCTAAGGTGTCTCATTGCATTCACAGTGAACTATGATGACAGCCAAAGTGTCATCCCAAATTGTAAAGAGGGAGCCAAACTCAGAGTGACATGGCCAAGAGCTCTTACCTGGAAGAGAAGCTGTGAGAGCCATATGCTGGTTGGAACATTGTCATAGTAATTTTGATGAATTGCTTGGGACTGAATCTGCATTAGTGTGAGAGCGAGACACTTCACTTATCAAGCTATAGTGTTCCTGAAGCATTACACGTTCATGGATTCTCACTAGATACTGTTACTAGTTACTCAAAAAATGGTCTGAGAAATATAGCCTGGGTCAGTGCAACTAATAATTCTGAGCTTTTCCCAGACCCTCATTCAGATCAAAACCTTCAGAAAAACAGGCTTGTTTGGCTAGAACTTCTCTCTTGGGATAGAAATGAAGCATTTTCTGGACAGCCCATCTAGCTTCTCTGACTTAACCCAAAAAGGTTGATAATTCATAGTCTGTCTGTCTGTCAGGGATTCATGGAAATGTGTTATGAAGGCTATAGCAAGTTGAGCAGTTGACAAAGAAGAAACATTTGTGACATTGTAACCTGGGACATAGGTTCAGCAGCAGAGAGATGCAGTCAGCATTTAGGGCCCTCCCCCTAGCTGCTAATCACATGATCTCTGGAATCTAACAATCTATAAGAGAACTAAATAGAACACTCTGGAATTCATGACAGGTGACACTCATAGCTACAGCAAGCATTATTAACACAACTCAGGAAACATTTAACTAAATATGAACAATTAACATAAACCCTGCACTACAAGTCCACATCAGTTCCGATTCCCAACTCAATAACAATAATAAAAGTAAAATTGCATGATATGACAGAAGGTAAAATAAAAATAGAAACCAAAGTGGCGAAGCCAACACTAAACCATGATTTAGTTGTAGGAATTGCTGGATGGGAAACAGCAATTTGGCTGTTTGGTACAGCCATTAATATTTAATGAATCTGCTGGTAAGCATAAAGGACAAGAAAGAGCTGAGTAATACAGGCAGAGGGATGTAACTAAGGAATAATCAAAAGGAAACAGATAATTTAGTGTGCATGCATGAATTCCCAAGAACAGAGCGAAAATTAAAAAGGTATCAATAGGAACCATTGAAATTAAAACACAGCATGGAAACAGAGATTCAAGGAACAGGCTCAGCAGTAGGCTGACTGGAGAAAAGAAAGACTGATGAGTTTCCAGGTATGAATCATTGTAAAGTTAAGAAAGTGTAATTCAAACAGATGAATAAAACTGAACAGTAGTTGGAGAACTACTACAGCCTCAACATATCTTAAATATTCATAGTGGAAGCATAAGAAAAGAAGGAACTGGGAATATAAAATAAATATTTGAGATAATAATGGCTGGATACTAATTACAGACAAAACCACAGAAAGCACTCAGAAAGCCCCAAGAGCAGAAATAAGTGCAAATGCATGAAGAACACTCAGAAAGCTGAATATGGTGATGTGCATCTGAGAGCCCAGGTCCCTCCATTGGAGATCTAGTTGGCTCAAAGCCAATTTGAACCAGTTTGGTCTATAAAGTAAGTTCTGGAACAGCCAAAACTATGTAGAACATGTACCTCTAAAAAAAATCTACCTAAATATTCAAACTATAGTAAACTAAAGGCATTTATAAAATCTTGGGTGTGGCTGAAGAAGGAAAATGAAAACAGAAATCAAAATCATCATTGCAGTTATAGGCAAAATATATGAAGTAATCTTTAAATCGGCCTCTAATGTCATGGCCTTGCTTGAAATCCGCATTTTCTCTTTTCATCCCTGTATCCTTTGTTCAGTTTCCCCCGAAGGCCTGGATCCTGGGTCCTTCAGTCTTGCACATGTTATCTACAAATCTAGTTGATTGTTTTGATACCATGTTACTCCTTATCACCTCTTTCTCTACATTCAATTTGCCAAACCTACTTGTCTACACAGACTGACCTATTATGGGTTATCAAGCAGCTTGCTCAATTGTAGGTAGGAAACATTTGTGTTCTTATATTTTAATATCTCTTGGATAGTTCTGATTTTGTTCCACCATATCCAAAATGTGGGGATTATTTCAGGAAAGAAGTGATAGGTTTCTTGAGGTTATGCTAATAAATGCATGCTTTTCCATTCTAGATCACTGGGGAGCAGTTTAAATCAATATTTATATATTCAACGACTGTGTAGTAAGTTTCTATATTCCACTAGGAACCCCGTTTCGTATTCATTTTTGGAGAGACGACAGAAGGGCCCTAATCCATGTGGTTTACTGGGGAATAGGCTTGTGCAAACGAGTGCAAACTGAGCAGAGCAGGTGATGACAGAAGGATGTACAGCACAGGTCCCAGATAATCTCAAGGAAAAGAATGAAAGGGAAGTGTTCACAGCATAGCTCCTACAGAGACCAAGAGCCTTTGCTCTTTATTAACTTGTGTGCTCACAAGTACCTATAAAAGTAGATGTCAGTAATTATTAATAATAATTCATTACATGAAGGAATATTATTTGACAAAATATAAAGGCGGGGAATGTGCAGGAGAGGAAAGAGTACAGTTTGAGCAAAAGCAGGTACATTTACCAAAGCTGACAAAATATTTATGTCTCTGCCCTTGAATCTAAAATCTGAAATTGGTGTCACTTAGATTTCAGGCACTGTCACTGAAAGAGACCTTTAAGAAGCACAATATTTGAGTCTGGAAGTGAGTTTTGGATGTAATTAATCTGTGGCCTACTCATATAAGCCAGAAAATTAACATGTCATCCCTGCAGCCATATTGTGACTGCACAAGATGTAAATAGAACCTTCTAGGCCATAATTGTTTCTGTGTTCTGGCAAGCTATGAATTAGGAAAGTATGATATAACTATGTTTTACAATAATGATAAATGGGTAAATTGTACCTAAGATAGATAAGACTCAATGTTTTATTGGACAGGTGTAGAGGAGCTGTAAGTTAACAAGAATGTGTTGTAAACATTATTATGTTAAGTTACAATTGTAACTTTCTCAGTAGGAGTAATATATGCAAAACATTATTATATTTGGGTAAGAGCTAAGTATTGTTTTGTTCACTGTGATGATTAAAGACAGAGACCAAACATTCTTATTAGATTCTTATTTCTATGATTTCTAGCAGTAGCCAGCAGGTGGTATCAAACAATTTTACATTTCTTCTATTGCAGTTTTTGCTTCTGATTATTGGGACTTCTTTTTCCTATCTTGTACTACACACGCCAACCCTCCTTCTTCTCCCCTTTCCTCTCTCTTTGCCTCTCTCTGTCTCTTTGTCTATCCTCTCTCCCTTCCTGTCTCTGTCTACCTTTCTCTTTGTGTCTCTGTCTCTGCCTCTCTGTCTCTCTCTGTCTGTCTGTCTGTCTGTCTGTCTCTCTCTCTCTCTCTCTCTCACACACACACACACACACACTCACACACATAAACACACACACAAAAATAGTTTTATATTATCTTTGTCATTTAATTTCTTGAATTCACCTAGAGGCTGTTATTCTTTTTTCATATGCAGATGTATCTTTTGAAAATAGAAGACCCAGCTTCACACTCTGTTAATTCATTTGGTCTCAATAACAACACTATTAGTAAGCACAATTTAAAATCCTTACTTAAAAAATAAAGAAACTGGTTAAAACAAAAGAAGAAACAGTGAAGAAAATCTCCCAAAGTCACAGGTTACAACCCAGACATCTGGCAGTGGTGACTTGTCCTTGAGTGGTGTTGAAACCACTCGCTCTGGTTTGGCTTTCTTCATTCAACATATATTTCATCCCAGCCCTTAGGGTTACCTTGTCTAGAGGCCACTTATTCAAACACAGGAATTAGAATACCAATTAAACTTAGCAAGTTTCTGTGACTATTTATATTATTACATAAAACGAAACCAGGATATACAAGAGGCAGAGGTTAGATGTGGTCTTTGCTTAACTCACAAATGCATATACATGCAGAGATTTTAAATGATGAAGCACTTTAAAGTTCTTGCCTTCATGTTTTACTGAGAAACATCTAGTTCTCCCAGAGAGAGAACTAGATGTGCATTGCAGAGGTCACACCATGGTGAGAAGGAGGGATGCTGAAGTGATGTTATGGGAGCAGTCATTTACAGAGGTCATGATGAGCTGGCAAGATGACATAGTTGGAAGACACTGCAAAGTGTTTGAGCTTTCCAGATAAGTGCATCTCTTCTTAATGTTCCGCTCTTTCTGTTTACATTGTTAATGAGAACCATATGGGTTGAACCATTAGACAGAAAAGCTAGCATATGAAAATCCTGTCTTTCTCGTGAAAGGGAAATCTGGAGCTATCGAGGGGAGGAGAGCAAGAGGAAAGTACTTTGCAGATGAAGTGAACACTGTCATTGTCAAGTTCAAAAACCTTCTGAAAGTGAATGAAAGGTGCATAGGGGAAATGTTTGAATACGGTAAAAAGCTAATGTCTGTACAGAAGATTCATATTGAATCAGCTGTCACAGGGTATTCAAGTCAGTGAATTGACCTGACACTAGATTTATCTATGAATACAAGCTTTGGATGAAAATTGAGCTTATGATCCTCTGTCATTTGTACTTGACTGGTACTTAAATTTTTAAAAATTAATGAATACATGATTACATCATTTTCCCCACCTCTCAAATGCACCCCAAACTTCCTCACAATTTAGTAGCCTCTTTTCCTTTAATTATTGTAGTCACATATACATGAATATGTGTGTGTGTGTGTGTGTGTGTGTGTGTGTGTGTGTGTGTGTGTGTAACTAAATGATTACACATTTCTGAATTTGTGCAGTGTGACTTATGGATATATGATTTTAGAATTGACCATTCTTCTTTAGATAACCAACTAAGGTTCGTCTTTGGGAAAGTCCAATTTTCCTTCTCTTAGCAGTCTTTAGTTATCTGTAGTTCTTTGTCCATAGGTAAGTACACACGACCTTCCTCCTTTCAATGTAGAATTCCAAAGCAATGATATTGTCATTATGTAGGTCTTGTTTGGGAGGCCATACTATTGAGATGTTATAGGTAGGACTTCATTGTCATTTCTAGGATAAACAATCTCACTGCTGATTTTCTGTTTCTCTGGCTCTTATATTCTCTGTGCCCTCTCTTCTATGATATTACCTAAGACTTAGGTGTGGAAGCTCTTGTTAGTGTATTCACTGAGCCTGGGATACCTATGATAGATTTATCTCTGCATTATGACCTGTTGTGGTTTTCTGTAATAGTCTACATTTGCTGCAAAGAGGAACTTCTTTTAAATGTGGTAATAGAAACACTTATCTATGGGAATAAGCATAAGATCTAGAATGAATGTCTCTAGTGCATCCTTAGGGACAGCTTACTATGCTGGTCATTGTTGCAGTTCCTTGATGTCTTACCAGGGTGGAACTGTTGATGGCTTCCTCCCTTAGCAGCTCTCATAGTGTTTTCTAGGACTATGGAAGACAGACCTCAGGAAAGGGGCTTTTAGATGAGATCCAAGTCAAATCTCTGAGTCTTGTGTTTGCCGTATGTGGTTTCTTCAGTATAGAAGCTTACCTTCAATCTGGGGCAAGGCAACCAAAGAAAGAAACTGCAGTATTTTATAAGTTAAGTGGACTACTCTGACATATAGTTTGAAGGAAGGTTTATCATGACTGGTATGAAGGGTTTTGTTAGTCTATGGCTCTTGTGTAAAGCATGTAGCTTATGTGGCATATATATATATACATATATATATATATACACACACACACATACACATATATGTATGTATGTATGTTTATGTCTATACATATATACGTATTTGCACATTTGTCTTATTGGATTGTGTATTATTTTAGATAAATGTAAAATATGATTTTTGAGACTTAATCTGACAGCTATAGAGTGATTTGTACCTTTTCCTTTCTTCTGCTTGACTTTCTTCCCCTCTCCAGTTTTTTCCTTTTCTCCATTCTTGCCACCTTCACTCTATTTCCCTCTTAGTACAACCCCAAAGGTCTGTTTACAACTAAGTGAGTTTTGCAGTAAATGAATTTAACATTAGTAAATATTAACATATTCATTAATTGTGAGGAGTTATATTTAATTAGAAATGAAATATGAGATCAAATGCCCATTTTGAGATTAATTCACTTATTCTAGTCAATAACAACAAAAAAATCAAAAAGCAATCAAACAAAATATAAAGTAGATCACTGGCAGAAAAGGTATAAAATTAATAAATTTCCTATATTATTATACAAATAAATAAATAAATATAAAAATATAATATATAGTGTTATTCTCTTATAATCAGTTCTTATAGAGTTTAATGTTTTATTTCATTTATTTATTTATATTAAATTTTATGTCTACTTATTTATTTATTTTTGTTTGTTTGAATGTTTTGCCTACTGTACATATGAGCACCATATGTATATCTGGTGCCCATGGAGGCCAGAAGATGGTGTGGAATGCTTGGAAGTAGAGTTATAAATGCCTATGAGGTGCTATGTTGGAACCAGGAACTGAACTCTAGTCCTCTGTATGAACTCAGTGGAACCTTTATCCACTGAGACATCTCTAATGTCCCTCTCTTATTAAAAAATGCATAAAAAGGAAGTGGGAAAATTGAGGATGTGTGGTCTAATTGGAATATAACGATCTACCTACCTACCTATGAATCTATGTATCATCTATCTATAACTATCATTTATCATCCATATATCTATATATCATCTATTTATCATCTATGCATTATGTATAAATGTGTCATATATCTATCATCTATCTATCTATCTATCTATCTATCTATCTATCTATCTATCTATCTATCTATGTTTGTTTGTGTGTGTGTGTGTGTGTGTGTGTGTGTGTGTGGTGTGTTTGTGTGTGTATTTTTCTTAAATGAACATAAGCCAGATGGGCTGACAAAAAGCCATGGAGTATCTACCAAAAACTCTAGTATCAGGCATGAGAAACTTCCCCTGGAATTATAAGTCAGATTAGCCCACATGGCTTCCAGAATAATATACACTACTGTGGCTTCTCTTAGGTCCCTATTATAGGTTGAAAGTAAGTCCCTATTGCTGAAGAAACCACATCTTCAATCATTGGATTCAGAAGCTTTGACCAGAAACTAACCTGAGAGCCTCCTTCCTCTTTGTAGCTTCCATTGTACCAGAAAGTACTATGTAAGTTGCCAAGGAAGGGATGCTATCAACAGTCCTATGCCACTAAACCAACAAGGAGCTATAAGAGTGACCAGCTATCACTAAGGGTAAAACAATGACAATCATATTGATGGTAATAGACTGCAGCACAGAACTTAGCCAACGATCAAGGGCTGGAGAGGTCACAGATCTTAGAGGATAATCTTTTATTATGGTGCTTCTAGACCAGCCTAATTGCTAGCTTCAGTCTAGAATGTATGCTTATACCCACAGATAAGTGTTTCTTTTATCCCATATCAAAGAAGCTTCTTTTTGTAGCAAATTAAGACTGATACAGAAACCACAATAGATCATAAAATAGAGATCTACTGATTGTGGGAAGTCCAACTTCAGCATAACTCCCACCCCTAAGGTTCAGGGAACACCACTGAAGAGGGGCAGATGGATCGTAAGAGTCAGAGAACCAGGAAATGTAATGTGAAATCATGTCTTCTAGAAATGACAAGGAAGTTGTACCCATGATTCTTCAACAATATGGCTGCCTAAACAGGACTTGGACAATAACAATATCAATAGGATGCTGAAGTGGAAGAAAGGAATCTTAAGTAATTTCACCCATATACAAAAACTATGGACAACTGAGACATTTTAGAGAGGGAATGTTAGTTTCTTCCATGCACGAGCCCCTAGTTGCTCATCCAATTAGTCATAAAACCTTAACTCGTATATAAACAACCCCCACACTACAGGATTTAGAAAGATATATGCTTCTAATCTAGTAATGTGTGGCTTGTATGTATATTAAATATACATATTTACACACACATATATATGTGTGTGTGTGTGTGTGTGTGTGTGTGTAACAATAATAATCAAAGGAGGCATAAATTTGTGATGGAGTGAGGTGTAGGACATAGAGGATTTAGAGGGAGGGAACATGGAAAGTGAGAAGAGAAGGAGGGACCTGAAGTTATATTCTATTTAAAATTCTTAATAAAAGAATAAAATTAAATAAGTGAAAATTCAAAATAACACTGACTTTCAGCTTACATTTTATTATAAAATGATGTGGTCCATTTGTTTTTAACTAATAGAAGTAATTAAATATATGTAATAATATAAAAATGTACCACAAAGTTCAAATCAGGTACATTTCATTTCTACTTTAAATTTGGATATTACATTCTTTTCTAAAATAATTTCTGTAATGTGTCCAGTTTGACTTATTTTACTGAGTTCATTGACACACATCTGTGTCAAAATATAAACCCAACTGGATATGCTTTCATTACACTGAATTAGCATCACTTCCTTCACCAAACTGTCTCATGGACATAATCAAAATCAGTTTATAGTTCTGTTTCCTCATTGCCACAATGTCCTGTTGTTCATACTGTAAATAGGTGAGAACATTTCAATATCTCTGGTTTTTAAATATCAATTTGTGAATCTTTTCTTCCACAGAAGTGTTTACACAATTGTATTCCTGAATTATTTACTCCTTATCCTTTTGTCATATGGGCAATACATATTGATTTGAGAATATTGTTATATTATGAAAATTAAGAAGAATTGAAATAGCATTTATACATAGTGAACCAGACTTTGGGCGAAGTGTATAATTCACCATATTACACCAAAATATTTAAAAATTATACTTGTTTTCTACCTGAGAATAAGGAATAAATATTTTATATAACTTTATCAGAGTCATACTAGCGACAAACTGTAAACACAAAGTTAAGAAGTCTGCTAGTGGGGCCATGTGAGGGCCTATCCTCCTGTAACAGTGATCCCCATGGCTTTGTTCTATCTAGAAGTACAAGTGAAGAGTCACAGGGTAATTCCTTTTAAAATGTTTGGAGAGGTGACAATGGCAAACAATGGAATGGAGTTCTGAAATTATACCTAGTCATAAAAACCACTTAAAAGAACTATCAGAATTCATGAAAATTAACATTTGTAGAACTTTGGAAATTACCTACTGTAGCCACCCAGGGTACACGTATTTAAGAAAGAAATAGTGAATATTGTTGAGTATAATAAGGTTTGAGGTAATATGATATGGTTTGTAGGTCTCATTGGTCACATCCCAGCTAAATGTAAACCATAAATTTAACAGCCTGCCTTCCTCAAACTAGAGAAAGTAAAACAGATCACTCAGAGAAAATGAGTGGGATGGAGGGATGGCTGTGTGAATAAAATCTTTGTTGTATGATAACTTAAATTCACATGCCCATGTACAAAGAAAGCCCATTGGTGGGAGGTAGAGACAAGAAGATTTATATGGTTTTCCTAGACATCCTTCTTTGGCAATTGGTGAGTTCTAGATTCAATGTGACACCTAGTCTCAATAAAGTATGGTGAGGAGCATTAAAGGAAGACACCTAAGGTATCTTCCAGACTTCATTTTGCAAAAGTATTTGCACATGCAGTGAATACATGTATACAACACATACATAAGCACACACACACACACACACACACACACACACACACACACACACACACACACACACTCACCCCTATTCATACAGAAAAGAGAATAAGTATTGTATGGACTTCATAGTGAGTCACAGGAAGACCACTCCAAAGGGGTCTTTGTGTATTTCTTTCTCCAACTCAAAACTTCCTTGATGTCAAAGTAAGAATCTGGTGTGTGACGATATCCACTGAAAATATTTCCAGGCATAGGCTTTAGGGTTCAGACTTTCTCACGGCAGCAAAAAAAAAAAAAAAAAAAAAAAAAAAAAAAAAAAAAAAAAAAAAAAAAAAAAAAAAAAAAAAAAAAAAAAAAAAAATATGTGGAGCAATCCATGAACTAGTTACAAATATTATAAAGGAAGGCTTGAGAATTATTTGTACATAATAATTGTAGAAAACACTGGCACATTTCTTAAGAGTCTATGAGGTCACATACTGGCAGGATTATACATGTGCTTAGGATACGTTAGAAAAAAAAGAAAAGGAAAAGATGTTCTCACTTTTGCTTGACTTTAAGAGTCTACACAAGCAGAACAGTTATCTTTGAATGTTGAAAAAACAGTGAAAACAGTTTGCGTATTTTAAACTATACATGGAAATGCTTGGGAGAGATTAGATTGTTTCTGTTTTTAGGCATTACAGGAAACTTCTTCATTCATAAGATAGGTGTCTACCAAGCTAAAAATCAGACTTCAATGGTCCTAAACTAAAACACGAATACAAACAAATAGATGATAAGACAATACACTAAAAAGCAAAAAAAGCAAAACTGATGTTTACATGAAAGAGGAACTTAATTATCATTTAATAATTATGAATAATTATGGAAACCAGAAGACACTCAGGTCTCATAGTCGGAGTGTTGAAAGACTGTTACCCAATAATTGCAAACTTTCAAAATTAAATTTTGCAATTTAACTAAAAATCAAGCATTATTCTTATCAGAACAGTGACAACAATAAAAAGAGTGAAAATATATGAAGTAAATATATGTAGAAAGTACCAGATTTTATTCTCAGCCTCTACATAACCTCAGATATCTATACAAAAGTTGAGTAAATGTTGTTATTAGCAAAACTTGAATAAAGTATCATCAACCTGAAATGAACACATGCTGGATAATAACTCAAATCCACAGCAGAAATAAAAAGCAAACAGTGAACATTGCTCAAATAGCAAATGTAAAAATAGTTGATATATACTTTCTTTTCCATTTGTTTTATTCAGATTTTGAAGTGAAATACACAACATGAGGGTTATATATTTGTATAAGACAAGCATAAATATAATGCATAATTTGTGATGGAATTATAGTAAGACAAAATGTGTATGCTGTTGAAATTTAGTTGGCATTAATGTAAATTATATTATTTTAAGTTTTAGTGCCCAAGATAACAGCTAAGAAAATAGTTCAAAACAAAATGGTAAAATGTTCTGTTTCACAAAATGGGCATCCATATACTTTATAAATATAGAACATTCATTTTTGAAGTCTCAATATCTAAGATGGAGTGGGTCCATTTGCTTAGCTTCTAGTGAGGGACTAATGGCATATGACATCATAATGGTTAAGAGTGCTTCCTGAAAAAAAATCAATAGTGAGAGAAGAAGCCAGGGCTATTCAAGGGCATGCCTTGAGTGCTCTGTCTCTTCTGTGTCTTGTGTTCATTCTCCTCTCTCCTTGCTCTTACCTGCTCTGTTTGCCTGTTTTCTCTTTCTTTTGCTGACTTAGTCTCAGTCAAACTGTCACATGCACTACCGTAATGCATTTTGTGAGCAGCATCTGTGTGGTCCAGTCATTGTCAAATTGACCCTTTCTCCAAGAGATTCCAGCACTTCAACCATATTGTGGTTTCCAGAACCTAAAATTTGGGATACACTGTAACAATATCCAAACTGTAGCATAAATCAAAACAAGAAGGAAATTAATGTGGTAAGCAGTGTTTTAGGGAAGATGCTTTTTCATTTTTGCTTTCTGTATTGTAGACATATGCATACATATAGTTACGCATTTGTATGTATCCATTTTCCATTTGAGCAAAGATACTGAAGGAAAATATCCATCAATGTTGTTGAATCAAAACATGGTGTGTTCCTATTTTAACAGTTTTTTATTCTTCCTGAAGATGTTTAGTTTTGTTTATTTGTCTATTTATTTATGTGTGCTTGTGTGTCTGTGTCAGCACACATGTTTGTGTGCTTTTGTGTGCATGTGCACAAATAGTACGCATGTGGAGGATGAAGACAACTTGTAGGAGTTCGTTCTCTCCTTCAAGCATGATTCCCAGGGGTCATGAGCACAGGTCATCATCAGGTTCAATGGCAGGTACCTTTAGGCACTGAGCCATTTTGCTGGTTTTATGAACGCAGTTTTTGTAATAACTGAACAGCTGCTGAGGTCAGTTTATTTTCCAAATGTTTGTTTGTTTCCACTGCAACCACCATATCTTATTCATTCATTCATTCATTCATTCATTCATTCATTCATTCATTAGTGAGAAGAACAATTGCTACTTACTACTCATTATTTTATTATACACGAAAGGGAAAATTCTATATTAGCTCAATGAAATGTGAAACATAACATAGGCCCCAACTTTTCAAATAATCAAAATTTGAGTATATTCCTTTTGTCTTGTGATGAAATGTCCTGACTAAAACAGCCTGGGGAGCAATGGATTTATTTGGCTTACATTTCCTTCCCAGGTCATCACTGAAGGAAATCAGGAAAGGAACTCAAACAAGAAAGGAACCTGGAGGCAGAAGCTGAGGCCATATAGGGGTGCTGATTACTGGCTTGCTCTTTATTGCTCAGTCTAATTTCTTATAGTATCCAGGACCACTAGCCCAGGACTAGCACCAACCACAATTGACTGGGCCCACCCTCATTAATCACTAATTTAAAAAGTGAACTAAAGGGCTGTCCATAGTCAAATCTCATGAAGGCAATTTCTTTCATTTTCCTTTTAGAAAATTTATTTATTCTCCTCTCATATATTGCATCCTGACTTCAGTTACCCCTTCCCCTCTACTCCCAGCTCCTCCCCACTTACCTTCTCCCCCCCCCCCATATCCAGTCTTCTGTTTCCCTTCAGAAAAGAGAAGGCCCCTCAGAGATATCAAGCTATCATGGCCTAACAAGTTACAATAAGCCTAGGCAAAAGTTTTGAACATATGAAAGTTGAACAATAAGAGGAAAAGAATCCTAAGAGCAAGCAAAAGAGTCAGAGATACACCCATTTCTAGTGCTATGAATTCAACAAAAGACTGGTTGTACAACCATAATGTATATGTACAGGACCTAGCTCAGACTCTAGAGGTTCCCTGTTTATCATTGATTCACACTCTGTGAGCATAGTTGAGTCTTGGAAAGTTGATTCTGTGGGTTATGTTCTTGTGTTCTTGACCCATCTGGAGGCATTTTCTTCTTGTTATTTGTTTTTAATTAAATTTATAATTATTTTGCTTATTCACTTTACATTCTACTCACTGCCACCCTCTCGGTCATCTACTCCTGTAATCCTTCTCCCATCCTCTCTCCCCTTCTCCTCTTCATGGGTGGGAGCTCCTGAGTATTCCCAACCCTGGCCTTTTAAGTCTCTATAAGGCTTGGAGCTTCCTCTCCCATTGAGGCCAGACAAGGCATCCTAGCTAGTAGAAGATATCCCACATACAGACAACTACTTTTGGTATAGACTCTGCTCCAGTTGTTCAGGACCCACATGAAGACCAAGCTGCACATCTGATACATATGTGCTGGGAGGTCTTGGTCAAGCTCTATGTGTTCTTGGGTTGGTGGTTCAGACTCCGAGAGACCCAAGAGTCAAGGTTAGTTTTCTGTTGGTCTTCCTGTGGAGTTCCTATCCCCTTCCAGGCCTCAATCCTTCCTCCTCTTCTTCCATAAGAATCCCCTAGCTCTATGCACTGTTCAGCTGTGGTTGTCTGTATCTGTCTGAGTCAGCTGCTGGATGGCACCTCTCAGAGAGCCACATGTTCCTGTCTGCAAGCATGACAGGATATCATTAATAGTCTTAGGGGTTGTTTCCTGCCCATGGGATGGGCCTCTTATTAGTTGGCCTTTCCCTACATTTCTGTTCCATCCTCCATGCCTGAATTTCTTGTAGACAGGATAAATTTTGGGTTGAACATTTGTGGGTGGTTTGGTGTCTCTATCACTCTACTCAGGTTTATGCCTGGCTATAGGAGGTAGCCTCTTCAATTTCCATATCCCCAGTGTTGTGAGTCACAGTGTTGTAAGGTCACCCCCATTTATTCTTGCATGTCTCCTTTATCTCAGGTCTGTCTCATCCTGGAGATATCTCCCACTCCCTTACCCCTATCAGTTGCAGATTTCCATTCATTGTCATGGTCACCTAGCCATCTCTCCTGTCCTTTCCCACACCTGATCCTGAATCCCCAATTCCCGTCCCCACTCCCCGCTCCCTCCCAGTTAGAGACAGATGGAGGCATTTTCTTGATTGAGGATTCCTTCTGTCAAATGACTTTAGCTTGTGTCAAGTTGACATGAAACCATCCAGCATCTCTTCTTAGCTGCTTTCTTGGCTATGTTGATTAGACCTGTGGCCTTATCCATGCTGTGTGACTACTGTATTACTGAGCCACATCTTCAAGCCATTTATTTTCTTTTTCTTTCAAATATCCCTGATGTATGCAATTAAGCTTCTGTTGGACTTTCAGTTGATTAGAGCCGTTTGAGTGCTGGTGCTGCAACTTCCTGCCTAACTTACTGCCTCCTTTCCCCCCATAAATGTGAACTGCTTGACACCAGCAAAAAGCACTTTAGGAGAAAGGAAATATTTGGTGGGGGGAAGGGAGTACCACACTGTATAAAATAGCCTTCCATTTACATTTTAAAAAACATTTCAATCATGCATACTGTTTTCCATAATTTTTACTCATTCTTTAACCCTTTGGAATCCTCTTATGTCCCCACTTCATCTCAAATTTATGACTTTTTCCATCACTGTTACATATACCCTAGGAGACAGACAGGCAGAAAGAGAAAGCTTGAGTCAGTTTACTGTTGCTTGAATATGTATGTGTTTAGAAATGAACAGTTTTCATTGGTTTACCTGTCAGGAGCTTGTCCCTGAGGGAGTCTTCTTTCCACAGCAATTGACTCCCAAATTTTTTTTTTTTTTGTCTTGGAATGGGAATTTATGGTTATTTTAAAATGGATATTTCTATCTTACAAAGTTTTGGCTTAGTAGTTTGTCTTATTTCAGACAAAATTTAAGTGAGGCTGCAAGAGATCTGCCTCCTCAAAGCTCAGCAAACAGAGCTCATTCCACACACAGCCATATTTAAATGAGAAGCATCTTAAACCCTCCTCAATCATATTTCTGCTATAATAACTGCCGGAGTTTGGCCAGGTGCTTGAGCGTGATTCATCTAAATAAAACAGAGCGTGAGGTATTGTGGATCAGCTTTTAATACTAATTGAGCTGATGAGTAATAGGTCACTCTAAAGTGCCTGCATTTCATCATAACTAATGATGCTTTAATATTCCCAGTCTTTTTAAATATCAAATGTACTTAAGAGTAAGTGGAATTAGTATATAATGAAGTCAAAAATCAAGGCACTTTCAGGGTCTGTTTGGTGTCTCTGCTTCAAGAAATATGGTAACTAAGAAAAAGAGTCTGGGTCTGCTTCCTAACACTTGCTAGTGATTGGAAATGACAACAATAGTAATTTCAAGGGAAAAAAAAGCATAACTTTGGGCTGTCCCTCTCCCAGTCACTGACCGTGCCTCTGGTCCCTGTCTCCTCTTTTACAGGCGTGACAACTGTTCTAACAATGACAACATTAAGCATCAGTGCCCGAAATTCCCTCCCCAAAGTGGCTTATGCCACTGCCATGGACTGGTTTATCGCTGTTTGTTATGCGTTTGTGTTCTCTGCTCTAATTGAATTTGCAACCGTGAATTACTTCACGAAGAGAGGATGGGCTTGGGATGGAAAGAGCGTCGTGAATGACAAGGTAAGTGGGGGCCCCTTCTCATCTTAGCTAAGAGAATTTTCAATGCCTTCAGGCTTGTTGCAGATTCCTTCCTAAATTTGAAATTAAGGAAATTGAAATTATTAATTTTCAGAAGGTTGTCTGTCCTTGCCTGAGATCCTTTAAGGGTGCTTGTAACAATGACACCTTTTAAATCCATTCTTCGGCTTCTGTGGAGTTCTGTGTACAGCACTGTTGTGGGTTCACACATGCCCTCCCCTCAACCTCTACTGTAAGAAGGGTCTCTTCTTAATTCTAATCTTCCACAGTAAATAATCTTAAACTTAGCAAAGGTGTTGACTTGCTCCAGCTTATACAACTGACTAACAAGTTTACGGGAGCCCAGTTCTGTCTGCTGAGAAGGTTCATGCATTTAGATCACCAGAAATATAATATGATAGAGCTTTGAAAGGTAAAATGAGCATTAATTTTACCTAGTGAAGACTTCATGGCTCTTTCAAAGAATCAATGACTCTTCATGTATCCATATCTCTGTTACTATTTTGTAAAAGTGAAGGCACGGTTTTCCTCTTTCGTGTAATATGAAATGTGTGAATACTGAAATATCCAAGGATTTTAAGTTGGTCATGTGTTCTAACTGGGGAAATTCACTTTTAATATTAATCCTTAAGATTTTTGATACATAACTTTTCATATTTCAAGTACTGAGGGTAATGGGATATTTGGGCATAGATACACCGGTGGCTTCCTGTCCAATTTTATCAATTGATATCTGCCCTAGGAAACATCTTTGTACATATTTTTATGTGATATAAATACTGGAAAAAGCTTCTATTTAAAAAGTTTCATTGAACACTATATCATATAAAATTTCCCATAATATTTGGAACACCTTTATTGTGGTTTGATTTTTGTTTAGGTTATTTGAATGTATGTAAATATTTATATATTTAATTCCTAAATATGTTACGGATTGCACATACAAAGATTTAATGGTAGAATTTAAGACACCTGTCCTTTTTTCTTAGTTACAGGCTATAGAAGTTCTAATTACAGTTGCTGGTTTATTTGTAAGTTGTGCTTGCCTGCTAACAGAAATGGGGATAAGATATTGATTAGGACTTCTCAGTTTTCTATGCTTGACTTCTAGTTGATTCCCGCACTGTTGATCTGTGCTGTTATCATTTCTCATACAGTGAATTCCTCATCATTGTGTCTTTGTGATCACCTCTCTTTATCTAGGTTGGTTATCCATAGCTTTCTCCATAGATGGCCTGACTACAGTGCACCACAGACTCTTTCAGAGTTTTGGTTGACTAAATTTTTTTAATTATACAGTTTGCACTACATTGATGAGAGAACTTATTAATCTCAACTGAAAAGTTTTTTTTTTTAAACTTCCAAAGAGGTTTCTGTGTACGCCATTCAGTTTTCATTAGATTCAATTTTTAAGTGGAAAATAATAGTTCTCTTAAAATACAGAGGTTTTGTCTTTTTACAGTCAGTTGTCTGCAGCAGTCCTTCCTTTTGGCATTTATGACCCAAGAGAGTGCAAGTGTGTCGTCAGTCAATACAGAGAACATCCAGAGCTCATCCAATGATTTATGAAATACAAAGTAGTAACTTGCCACATTTAAAAAATACTTAGTCATACATGTCCCTAGTGTGTGTTGAAAACAAACAAAAATTGTGTGCTTAAATTTTGTGTCTAGAATCGGGACTTTACATACAGGATTATGAACAACTGATATATAAAGGTTTTTATGCATTGTCTACTTTTGAACTCTAGGACTTTGATGGATCTTTACATCAGGCGTGGCTTCACTTGTGACATTAGCAAAGAAAACTTTATTCTAAAAGTATACATCTGGAATAGAGTTAAATTCTAAAGGAACACATGGTGTCTGTTTACAGAGCATCCAAATACTTCTAAAAGAATGTACAGCCTATGGCCCTTCTTCCCCAAACAAATCTTATGCTTCTGTTGCTTAAGCCTCTTCTGTGGCTTTCTCAGACTTTCTCCATTGACACTTTCTTGTCTTATTTCTCCGATTTAATGGCCTCATTCATATTTTCCTGTGAAGAGGCTTAGTTATTTTTCCACAAAAGCAAATGAGAACCACCCCCGAGATCTTGCATCATGGCTGCCTCTACCACCAGAATTGACTCATCTTTTACCACTGAAGCTTCTGAAATGAGTTCTCTCCTGCGATCTTCTTTCACTTCAGTTCCTATTCCTCTGTACCCTGAAATTCCTCCCTTCGCTGCCCCGTTACTGCTGTACACTAACTCACTACCATGTGATGTGGGTTTTCCACCTCCCCTTGGGATGCTCACTAAGCCTTCTACTGCTATGCTGAGGACATAGACTTGAGTCCAACTTGGCATTTTTTTCTCTTTTTGATAAGAAGTGCTTTGGTAATGTCGGCATCCTTTGCTGACATCACTGGCAGCTGCTACAGTTCCTTCCACACTGTGAATTCCTTCGCCACAGTCAAGCTTTTCGATCATGCTCACGTTCCCTGGAGAAAGCCATGTGGGTCAGCCTTCTTTGATGCTTTTGTTTGTTTCTCATTGTTTACAATGAGGTTCTCAATGTCCAGGTTGTACTGACAAGATCTGCAGAAATATTTGAAATATTAAACCCATAATTACTCCATTTGCTGCCATAAATCATGTAAGCCTTGTTCATTATTGACACAAATTTCAGTTTTTAATACTGTTTCTGAATCTTGCTTTCCAATATTATTAGGTGTTATTAAAAGTGTGTATGATTTCCCGATATTTAGAAAAACCTATCATCCTTTGTGATTGAATGTTTGAACTTTAAGTCTGTCAATCATTGTACTGACAGCATAGTCATTTTAACAAATCATTTATCCCTGGCAAGTTGCACAATACCTTACATATTCTACATATTCAGTAAATATGGCATATATTATTAAAATACTACCAATTCAAAAATCTGTGACCAATACTCTTGTCTTATAGCTCAGTGTCACATCCGTGTTAGAAACCACACTGTTTTTTTCTAATCTTTCAGTATCATCTACCATCTTCTCCCCTAGTCATTTCCACTGATCTAACATTGCAGTCGCTGAGAACTGCCTATGCCCAGAGGTTTCTAGTCATTTCCAAATTCTCTAATAAAATGTCAAGGACTAGGGCTGGAGAGATGGCTCAGCAGTTAAGAACACTGGTTGCTCTTCCAGAACAGCAAAGGTTGGAGTCCCAGCTCCTGGATGTTTGCTGAATAACTGTTTGAACCCGCAGTCTCAGGGCATCTGATACCAACTTGTGGCTCCCTAAGGACTGGGAAACACAGTCAGTACACATGTGTATATGCAGAAATCACCCATACACATCAGATAAAAGAAATGAATGAATGAATGAATGAATGAATGAATGAATGAATGAATGAATAAATAAATAAATAAATAAATATTTAAATTTTAAAAGTCAAGGACTTAGAAAGCTGGGACAGGGTAACTGATTCTGCAATGTGTCTGGCCAACTGTACAGTGTAGTTAAGGCTTTTGACTCAATGTTCTTACAATGGAAGTGTACCAGTAGCTTCAAACTAGATTGATTCAGTTGTTCTCAAACACTGGGAATCCTAGTGTTAGTATGCAAAAGTGACATATGCAAAATTGTAATGAATAGGCAATAATGTAGAAATTAATACACATGGCTATTATCAACCTTTACACTCCACGATCCCCTAAAAGATACAGTAGACAACAGCAATAACAAAACAATGAAAATCCAACTTCATCTCCTTGTCTTTTCTCTGTTCTTATAAAGGTACTTACCAGCAATTAATATCTCGCTCATGGGCATGGCAAAATGTCACATTCCAACAAAGAGGACATTTTTTTTAGTATCTAGCATTAACTTATGCTCATTATCTTTCTTACAATCCTCATGTTTTATCTCACTGTTATTTTACAGATCATTTACCACTTCCTGTTTTTATTTATTTGTTTTCTTTGTAATATACATTGTCTTCTTAGGGCAACCTAAACCATTAGTACAGATCATTTATCTTTTCAGCTCCATAATCAATTACTGAAGGTAGAATTCCAAGACTAATATGGTCCATATGCATAGTTTTTTCATAGATTTACTTATATGATGACTGATAAGTAGAATTTTCTAAAAGTGTTATGAATTTATATTCATGTGCCTGCAAACATCTTTAATTTAAGTCTGAGGATTATTTTAGAAAAATTACTTGATCATGGACACACATTTTACAAGTGTTAATACTGAAATACAAACTATCCAGGGTTGGTGTTCACATTCTAACTCTGCCTACTACAAATCACAGCTACTTCCCTCAAAATCTTATGTGTCTTCATGTCTCTGACATCAGACATGCTGCCATCCTTGATGAAATATCCTCTTTCCTTCTCTGACTTCAACTTACCTAAAATGTCTTATCTTGATCTCAACATTTCCAGATTTACATAAATTGAACCCTTTCATTGCTTTCCCAGAGCAATTGACACTATTATTTGTACCAGTTCACTGAATCATAATTTTATTGTAAATAATTCCTTTTACCATTAGATTCCAAACCCTGATAGAAGGATGGTTTGCCCGAGTAGTGATTGTATCTTTTGTCACCTAGCATACTGTCTAGCACATAGCTGACGTTAGCTCTGTGTTCAAGCATTGTTGGCTTTAGTTCAATTCCTTGAGATTGTTTTCATTCATAAATCTGAAATATTAAGTTCTAACTGGCAAACAAGCAGAGAATACACAAGATAATAAATCACAAAAATGCAGATACAGCAATGTATTACCCAAATTTATGGAATGAGTCATTGTTCTTTGACTCACCCCATTAATTTGTAGATAACACCAAACTCAAAATGTACCTATTCATTTATTTTCATTATAAATTAAAATATTTATTTTGTTTTGTTTATGTATATTTTGTCTGCATGTATGCCTTTGTACCAGGGATGCATGGTGCCCAAGGAGACCAGAGAAGACATCTGGAACTGCAGTTACAGATGGTTATTAGTTGAAATGTGAGTGCTAGGAATCTAACCCATGTCCTCTGATAGAGTAGCCAGTGTTCTTAATCAATAAGTCATCTCTCCAGCCCCTTGACTACATTTTTGACATCATCTTGTTTCAAAAATAATTTTCAGGTAATTTTTAAAAGTGTTTATGAAAATCAATTATAATACTTTATAATAAAATTATAAAGTAGAAGAAGGAAATAGAATCAAAGAAACTAAGTTCAAATAGCATATTAATGCTTATTGTAGTCCCTTTAATAGAAGGTGAGGGCATTATATTACACCCAACTCACTAAAGGCAGTTTTTCAAGGAGCTAAAATAATATAGTCCAAGAACGATGCTTTCTCATGGTCCAGCGTAAGCCATGTAAAGCCTTTACAGTACTCGGAGACACAGATGGATTATTTAACTTCCACATACTCTTCTGTCAGGATAACCTTTCTCAGCCAGGTTAGTGAGTCAGTTAATGGGAACGTTATCTGGTCAGGGAAGCTGTTGTTGGTTTAGAAGTACTGGATTTCCCAGTCGCAAAAGATAACAAACAAACAAATGAACACTGTAAAAGGGCACAGTAGAAAGAGCATCCATTCGCCTTTTTAAACCTAGGTTCTCCTCCAGTGCCTGTTGTATGGACTGTTTGATAGGGATTCTCATAGGGTTACTTTAAGTCCTGATTTCTGAAACCGCACGATAGTAATTTTCACTGATCTGCTAAGTCCTGCTTTGGATTAGTGCCCATATATTAGCTAGATGATGTATTCATTTTGCTAGCCTGTTACTTTCTCTACCACATAAAGGATGTCAAGTTTGTAAAGCAATTGTGTAAAACCTTTGTATTCAGCAATCAGGAGTCTTCTAGACTTGACATTTTACGTATGTATCAACAGTCCTCCATAATGTAGTAAGTTCAAAACATTTTTAATCTAATCAAATATAATTTTTACTTCTCAGTATTAATACTATTTTTTTTATTCTTTAAAAGTTCCATGCATGTATACTGATCATATCTGTTCACCACTATCTCCCTCCCACAGCCCATAGTGTCTCGACCCTCTCTACAGCTCACATTCAGGTTCTCTTTTGACTTATTTTTGCTACTGATAATCCCTTGCATCTAATTAGTGCTGCTTATGTGCTTATGAGTGTGTGGCCATCCACTGTGTCTGGAGACCTGATGGCAGGTATGTAAGAGTGTGTCAGGACCCCCTCACAGTGATGAGAATTGTTAAATTCCTCTTTCATTTCACTTCATTGAGAATTGAACTGTCATTATAGTGGATAACAGTATAATAGTTTATGGTTGATTGATCAAAAGTCCCACCCCTGAGCCACTGCTAATTGTGTACAACCCAAGCACATTGTACCCAGCACCCCATCTATGTTGAAGTTATTTGTTCAATGACCAGTTTTCCTCAACTCTACTAAATGACATGGTGTGCCTTGAGATAATAATGTAGTAAAATTGGGGACATGTTGCTTGCTTTATTCCTGTCTATTGTAGTATTTATTTTGTCCCATAGAAGATTGCCTCTTCTTACATTTATTAAATTTTATTTAAACTTGTTTTTAAATAGGATTCTGTCATTTTGCAAAGAATTTCTGAGTCTGTTCTGGGCCAATACACATGCTAGGATCTCTGCAGGAGATTCTATGCATTCAATTTACTTATAATTAAATGGAAAAGAGCAAAAAGGAACATTTATGTGTTATTATAGAGACTAGTTCTAGAATGCTATGACAAGACATGGACATGCCACTTAAGGCAAGCAGTTGGAAGTGCTCAATGAATATGACTCAGAGCACAGTTGTCACTAACATAGCAATTGAACAAACTCTAGTACATCTAATTTGAAGATCTATACAGATTAATTATGAGGTTCTGGCTGAATTGTGGCCCCATTTATAGGTTAAGGTGTGAGCATGGGTAGGTGCACTTGGCCAGCAAGGGGAGAGATTTAAGCTGAGTTTACTTCCAATTGATTTCCTTTTTAATTACTGCCCCAAATCAAAATAAAGTGAATATAGTGATTGAGTGCCGTGGAAAGGATTTTTTATTGGTCATGTATGTAGAGGTAATAGTAACTTTTTAAAATTTATTTATTTATGGATTTATTTATTTATTTATTTTAAACTCCAGATTTTATTCCCCTCCTGGTCCACCCTCCAACTATTCCACATCCCATACCTCCTCCACACCCCCTGTCTCCACACAGGTGTCCCCACTCCCCACGGATGCACCCCACCAGTGGGAAACTCCCTGGGGTCTGCAGTCTCTTGAAGGTTAGGTGCATCTTCTCTGACTGAACTTAGACCTGGCAGTCCTCAGCTGTATATATGCTGGGGCCCCATGTCAGCTGGCGTATGCTGCCTGGTTGGTGGTCCAGTATCTGAGAGATCTCTGGGGTCCAGGTTAATTGAGACTGCTGGTCCTCCCACAGGGCTGCTCTCCTCCCTAGCCTCTTCCAGCTTTCCCCTAATTCAACCACAGGGATCAGCAGATTCTGTCTATTGGTTGGGTGCAAATATCTGCATCTGACTCTTTCAGCTGCTTGTTGGGTCTTTAGGAGGGCAGTCATGATAGGAACTTCTTAAAATTAGTAAACCATAGTCAGCCCTTTGCATTATTGCTTCCCATCCAGTGGCTCCTATACTTTTCTCTCCCCTCTTCTGTGATATTTCCTGAGTCTTGGAAGAGAGGATTGATATAGATGTCCCATTTACGGATAAATACTCAAGTTCACTTACTGTCAACATCTTGATCAATTATGAGTGTCTGCATTAATCAATGTCCATGAAACAAAGAAATAACCTTAATGTTAAAAGCAGCACACAACAACATATATGTGTAGAAGGAAGTTTAATAGTATAATTCTTTTTCTAAGTAACATTAGTATGTTCCTCCCTGGGAGACGAATCTTCACCCACCCATCCCAATTTAAATTTAGAGCATGAATTCCCTCTTGTGGATCAGCTTCAGATTCAAGTGTTTGGTTACTTTTATGGCTTAGTATTAAAGTATATAGGGGCCAAGCTTGTGACTTACCTTGTCTCTTCTCCTGGGCTGAACTGTATAGCATCTTTCAACACTGTGAAAGCTAGCCATTAAGGAAGAGTTCTCCTGGTCAGTGATAATCTAATTTCACTAAAACATCTTCGTGTTATGAGTCTGCTATGGACCCACTCACATATTTCCGTCTGTAGATTTAATTTTAAACAAAGAAGAATGGTTGGAATTATTTAGAATCATTGTTATTTTTCAAGTGCATTGAAAGAAACCAATTTTCTATGGACAAGAATTTGTAATATCGTGAGTCAGGAAAGCTGCACTCTGTGTGGCTGGGATAAAGGAGCCATGACACCATATGGATGTTCTGCACCTCATTCAGTGAACTTTGCAGAGTTCACCAGGTAGAAGTAGGCTCCTGGGAAGATTGGATGTGTGGCTGTTAGACCTGCTGCTGATAGGGAAATGGAAGACTCTAACATCCAAGGAAGGGTTATAAAATCACCCCAACCATGGGATTCACACTTAGACCTCCTCTGAATTGTGTACTTATCTTCACCTATTAAAGCCATATTTTCTATAATGAAAAACAGTCACTGTTTTTCCCTTATAGTAAGAACAAAACAATTCCAAACACACATTGGAAATGCTGCTTTGTTGTTGTTGTTGTTTGTGGTTTCTTAAAGAGTGTATAGTATTAGTACAGAACAAACATGTGCCACACAATTACCCAGGGTAGTGGCCCTATATTTTTATTTGACATTGATGTACATTTTACACTTTTTTCACTCATAAATGGCTTTACTATTAACTTTATAAATTTAAAAGTAAAAGTAAGGTATAGTAAAGATCATTGGTAAAAATATTTCTATCTATAAACCCTTACTGCAAAAAAAATATATTTTTATTTAATTGTCTTAACTTCTATACCATTTTTTCTAATCTAATTTTAATTCTTCATTTTCATGAATATCTCCCTGAGTCTTTCCGCGTTTATGAAGTCTTTTCTAAATATATAATAAGTTACATAGGCTACACATTCTTTTCATAGGTGGCAACTGTCTAGGTCAGTGGTTCTCAACCTGTGTGCCAGATCCTTTTCGGAGTCGAATCCTCCTTTCACATGGGTCACCTAAGACCACTGAAAAACAGATATTTACATTATGATCTATAACAGTAGAAAAATTACAGGCATGAAGTAGCAAACAAACATCTTTTTTGCTTGGAGTCACCACAGCAAAGGGAACTGTATTCAAAGGCCATGGCATTAGGGAGCCTGAGAACCACTGATCTAGAGTATTATAATAACAATTGTAACTCCACTTCTCTTAAAGAAAGTAATTTCATAATGTGAGAATGGCCTATGTTAATTTGTTTATCACATCAAGTCAATATGACTTTCTTATCATTATCTCTACCTCTTATCAATCAGGAAATTGAAACAGAATGGCTAAAATTTTTGCTCATGGCTCTCATTCATTTTAAACTCAATCTGATTGCTATTTTTAATATCAGTTTAGATATAGTTTAAATAACAATAGAACAAATATTTGTCATGCATTTTCTGGATTATTGAATTTTTGGAAGATGGGCATAGAGATATAATCCTCCACTAAGGTATTTTAGAGGAGAAGTACTTAAAACTTGAACAAAAATTTCAGGCAGAAAGTCATTGCAAGTGTTTGGAAGGCTGACTTATTTAACTGCTATGATTTTTTCCCAATTATTTCATAGATGGGAGCCCTTGCCATGCTTCAAAATGGCCATAGCCACTGTTCTAAATTAATAACATGGAGCTAAAGTGGAAATTGCTTGCTACATTTTGGGTAACTCATTGTTGGCTCAATTTTTGACATGTAGCTAAATCATAATATACTTATATTAGAATAAAAAATAAACATTATTTGTATTTTCAGGTTCCATTTGTCCTATGTATGCTATGACTGCCCCACAAAAGATACTTGTGGGAGAGTTTCGTGCCATGTGCTAAGTTTACAAAGGTTAAGGAGAGAGAGATTCCACCAGTCATCATTTAGCTTAGATCCTAATGAGAATAGAAGAATCCAATGAAATAATCACATAGCAAAGGAAGTGCTTATATACTTTAATAATGTTATGACAGAAACAAATTTAAGTACTCTGAGATGGAAGATGTAGGGAACATTTATTTTACACAAAGCATTCTATGGAAATTACATTCAAATCCAGGGTGACCTATTAAAACAAATTAATTAGAGAAAAAATGGGAGAGTAGAAACAAATCTAAGATGAGATTTCCAAGGTTCCCTAACGCGTCAATTATTTAGAAAACCAAACTTATTTCACAAGGGTTTGTACTTAGTGAACATAGAGATGAATTGTTTTAAAAGATGCTGTGTGTATCCTACGTTCCAGGAGTGCCATTGGAGAGATTTTAGCTTAAGCTCTGTGTTCTAAATTGGTTCCTAAGTCTCTCCATGAAGCAATAGTTTCTAATGACTGGAATGAGTTAGGCCAAGCTAAAAGAACACAAAGGGGAATTGTTTGGAGCAAGTGATAGGAACCGAGACAAAAGCTACTGACACCTGAACTAGAAATTCTTCATTAATTAGATAGAAAGGGAATGTTGGGTGTAGGGAAGCTGAAAAGATAGAATTCATAACATTTTATTGCATTAGTGGTTTGTAAGCTTCTCCTCTTCTACATCCGTAACTTTTACATAAAGTTACAATTCCCTAAAGCCTTAAACCACTGCCTTGTAAGATCACCATAAGGTGATAGAGTTCTGCTACCTGGAAAAATTTGCAGCCATTCATTGTTGATCATAATTCTTCTTTAAAATCTTTACATTTTATTTATTTATTTGCTCACTATTAAAAAACAGATGAGTGGCTTTAAGAGTGTAACTATTATTAAATTTTTATTAAAAATATATTTTGTAGTGTTCATTGTCCATGTAAACAACAGAAATTAGTTTTCTAGTAAAATGGTGCCGGCATTGTTCTCTATAAGTTTCTTCACTCAGGGATTTTAGGATTTACAGAACTTGTTTTGTTTACTTCCCTTACTTTTTCTTGCCTACTACTAATGATGCATGTTTGAGTAATATTTTTTTCTAGATTTAAACTGTAATTTGGGAATTTTTAAGATGCAGGCTAAACCCACATTGTATCAACTTTTGTATTTTCCAATAGAAAAAAGAGAAAGGCTCCGTCATGATACAGAACAATGCCTATGCTGTAGCTGTTGCCAACTACGCCCCAAATCTTTCCAAAGATCCTGTCCTCTCTACTATTTCCAAAAGTGCAACAACACCAGAACCGAACAAGAAGCCAGAGAACAAGCCAGCCGAAGCCAAGAAAACCTTCAACAGTGTCAGCAAAATCGACAGAATGTCTAGAATAGTGTTCCCAGTTCTGTTTGGTACTTTTAATTTAGTTTATTGGGCTACCTATTTAAACCGGGAGCCTGTATTAGGAGTCAGTCCATGAGTCTAGACATCGCTCACTTTTGGGCTGTATAGCAATGTTATACTTGGTTTTTGTTTTTTGATTTTGCTTTGTACAGTCTGACTAATAACTGCTAATTTATGACCCAATATGTATAGTATGTATATAATGGTAGAGCTTACCAATAGACCTCTAAAGGAGACCTGCATATGCTAACTCATGGAAATACAGGCAGAAAATATCCCGTGCCAAAAGAGCCATTGCCTTTTTAACACATTTACCTAGAACCTAGTTTAAAGTGGATTTCAGATCTCATAATTTATTTCTTAATGTTCTAATTATGATGAAAGTTGGGATCCTATGTCACACTTTGGGAAATTTTGATTTAGATATTACATAGAAAAATATTTCTACCATTGCCTAAGGATGATCAGAGATTAATATTGTCACTTAAGTAGATGAAACAGCTAAACCTCTGGCCTGGTTGCTCTAGGAGTTCAGAACACCTGTAGTGTAATTGGAAGCTTGACACACATAAGGAAGAAGCTAGAGATGTGAAAACAGAGTTTAATTACTATGTAGAATATCTATAGCCGTGTACATATTACAAGCATGACAAGCTCAAATAACTATGAGTCACCATGACAGGATGTTAATTATGCTTAAATTTAATAACTATTGGAATGTCACAGTCATTATATTTTTAGCTTCAGAGTTTATTTGAAAGTAGTAACTGAACCTTACAGCTCACTTCAATCATTGGAAACTACCTAACATTAAAAAAAAAAAAAACCAAAAAACAAACAAAAAAAAACAACCAAGAAGATATATGGACTTCGTCTTTCCAGGTATGTGTTGTCAGCTGAATTTTTCTGGTGCTGGAGAAGGGAAGAAAGCAGCCATCTTGGCTGCACTGGAGCAAAATTCACTCATATCAGATTAGGAAGCTGTGCCAAAAACTCCAAGCAATGAGAATTCATAGGTGTCCTAGGTACAGGTGAGCACTTATATGATTCTCTTCTTTCCTGTTTACTGCTAATTCTGCCTTAAGGCTTCTTCTCATCAGGGCTTAGAAGCCGCTAATTTTAAAGGAAAGGGCAGTTAGTTGGCACATTTTTCTGTCTGGAAAGCAGCTTTTTCAGACAAGAATTAATGTAAATCTGCTTTTGTAAATTGCAACTTTCAATTTCATTGACTCGAATTTACAGCAGCTTTGTATACCAGAAGAGGTTTTGGTAAGAGTTGAACATTTTTAAACAATGACTTTAAGACATCATCAACAGATTGTGGATTATGTCAAACACACACACACACACACACACACACGCACGCACGTACCACGTAGCTAAATTAGGAAACATGATTTTCAATTTTATAAAATTACTGATTGTTAATGGGTAAAATTCATTTTTCTTTTAATATATAAAATATTATTTACATTCCTGAAATATGCCCCTGAAATAAGCTAAAGTTATGTGTATTTCTGTCAAAACTAAATTTACCTATGACTGATGTGTACATTAGCAGTTATTAGTTGACTTTTAAAATTAAACGCACCTTCACGATGATGTTTTTGTAGAAATTACGTAGTCAAATCGTGGCATTTCTTGCAATTTTGTACAGTATTTGAGTATAGTGCAAACTGGGTCTGTTCACAACATCAATAAAAGGGGTATCTTCTGGAAATAAGCAAACTCTCAACAAAAATTCCTGCTGTTCTTTGCTTCATTCGACTTCCCTGTTTTCTTTTCTAGTGTGGTTTTACTATGTGCTTTGCATGATTGTATTCATACCAGGGTCACAGCTTTACCTTACTAACAGAATTCACTCTGAAGATAGCCTTGACCTTAAAACCTTCTTCACAAAAATAAAAAGTAATCCATCGACCTTAATAAAAGTATTACATGAGCCAATAAATGTATTTTGTTAATTCCCTTTCAGTGACATCTTCTTTATTATCTAAGCAAGTTTTAGAGTGTGAATATTGCCCATTCAATTTAATAAAATATATCCTGGTTTCTTAAATACTTATGTACAACGACGGCTCTCGTGGACAAGTTCGGGATGTGTGCAGCAGTGCGAAGCAGTGTGACATTCGAAGGCTAGTGCTAAGATGCTTTCTATAGTGTATGTTGCCCATTCTTTAAGAACAGTTTAGGGTGGCAGAAGAGAGCTCAGAGGTTAACGGCACATATTTGTCTTGCACACAGCTTGATTTCAAGTTCTCAGCACCCACAGAGTAGCTCATAATTATCTGTGTTGCACGGTCCAGGAGATCTGACACTCTCTTTAGGACTCCGTGGATACCATTACACACGTGTTCACATACCTCGGACCCAACATAATTTTAAAAAGAAAATAAAATTTTAAAATGAGTAGTTTATCCTTCTGTCCCACCCTTTAAGTGTCCGATTATAGGTTACATTATTATAAATATGCACGTATATAAAAATATAAAAATAGTTCTAAATAATTTTGACAGGTAAACAGAAAAGATCCATTTGTATCTTCAACAAAGTGCTGGGATTATGTTGATGGCAGTACTTTTCAAGGTTTTTATTGATTTTTGGTTTTTTATGGCAGGCAGAGTAGAAAATTAATGTTACTGTTATTCATTGAAATAACATAGCTGAAAATTTTCAATTCACTCATGAGAATCATATCTGAATCTAATGACATTCTGATAAGTTAGACTTCCCAATCGTGTCTTTCAGAATTTCTTATTGGGTCTCTGACTTTGGTGTATTTTTATATTTCCTTATATGAAAACATCTCTCATATCACAGACACAAACTCCAGGTAAACATATAATTATTTTATTATAAATACCTAATTTATATAAAGATGTTAATTTGTTAATAATGAAAATTTATGAGCTATAGACCTATTAAAATGGAGCTGTGCTTCTTTTTCTCCTACTTTCCTTAACAATAAATACAGGAAAAAAAGTGAATATAAAATATCCATTGTTTTTACTTGACAATCCTAATATTCCAAGATATTTTCAGGGATGTATTACAAGTTCAAATAAATCTGGATAAGTAAACTCTTGGATAATATTTCTAAAAATGTCCATCTAATAGTTCACGATTTATTTAAAATAAACAAAACATTATTTCATTCATATTTTCTTTGGGTATTATTTTTCATCATGTCTCTGTCTGTCTGTCTGTCCATCATCAATCTATCATCTATTTGTCTATCATGTATCTATCATCTATCTATGTCTATCATCTATCATCGATTTATCTATCGTCTATCTTTCTATCTATCTATCTATCTATCTATCTATCTATCTATCTATCTATCTATCTATGTATGCATCTATGTCTCTATGTCTCTATCTATGTCTCTATCTATCTATCTATCTATCTATCTACTCACCTTGGCACATCAAGTCTTCATGAGGCTAGGTGTATTCTTTCCCACTGATGCCAGACAAGGCAGCCAAGCTAGAAGAACATATCCTACGTATAGGTGACAGTTTTGGGATATCCTGTGCTTCAGTTATTTGACACCCACATGAAAACCAAGCTGCATATCTACTACATATGGGCCAGAAGGCGCAGATTCACCCTGTGTATGTTCTTTGATTGACAATTCTGTCTCTGAGAGCCCCAAGGGTCCAGGTTAGTTGACACTACTGTTTTCCTGTGGAGTTGCTATCACCTTTGGGGCTTACAATCCTTCCTCCTATCCTTCCATGAGTCCCCAAGCTCTATCCACTGTTTGGCTGTGGGTGTCTGCATCTGTCTGAGTTAGCTGCTGGGTGGAACTTCTCTGAAGCTGTGTGGATACTTTGTATTCTGAGATGGCCTGTTAGCATTCCATTGTGAGAAGGAGGCCATGTGTGACCTTTGACAAGTGATGGTACCTCAGCAGCTGCAAAGGACTTGTTCTGTGTGCTCATGTATGCTTCATACCCTTAGACACTGACCTGTGAAACAGAAACAGTTCTTACTTAGCTGGAATCTTGAGACGGAATACTACACATGTGATACCTGTTATTAAAATTTAAACATTTCCATATTTTTGAGGCAATTATTAGATACATATTCATTTGAAATGATTCAAAATTTCAAGAGAACCATGAAAAAATCATTTGCTGACTCAAAATACCACTTATTTTCATTTATTTTATATGTCATTAATAATTTTCAATTTTCTTCTATTAGACTGGGGATTTTGCTTGCTCATTTAAAGGTGGTAAACCATATTTTATTGAAATAATTCATAACACACGTGAAGCATGAAGTTACTGTCTCGCATAAAAAAGGACAGATCAATTTGAAAAGATTAATATCAAAACAGTAAATACAAGGTTTAGTTACTAATTTATACACAAAACTGCCCCACCTTGAAGTTAACATTTAAAGAAGAAGACAGTGCAAAATGAGGAGGCGTGCAATCACCTTTAACATGTATGTTCACAAATATGATCAGGGCACGAAAGATACCTACAGCCATGTGTACAAGGAAAATTATAAGGTATTTCTCTATTGAAAGTATGCATTGATTAAAATCAGTATTAATATGTATGTTGAATTTATTAATATTTTCTATTAGTTTTTAACGGTTCATACTTTTAGCAAATTCAAAAGGCAGAATGAGAGAAAAATACCATAGGGTAAAGTGAGGGTGCTACAAAGTAAAATAACTGAAATATCTCTCCCTTTTAACTCATAGGAAAGTGGACACATGCACACACACACACACACACACACACACACACACACACACACACCCCAAATATTACCCTGCTACTCCACTCAATATTGACAAAACTGCAATCCCTATGTGACAGGAAATTCTGCAAGGCTGTAATTTTAAATAATAAATATACCAGTCGACATATATTGTTAGAGAAAATTAACAAAAACTACAGTTTCCCCCCTTTGGTTTGCATTTATGTTCCAATCATTTTAAGATTATCCATTCAGTTAGGAAGCCTCTACCTACTTTTCAACATAACAAAATCAAGGACCCACCCGGCACCCACTTTTAGGTGGTTGCCCATGCAGTAACCTTGGTTACTAACTCATTCCTAAGAGTCTCTGAAATTTTCCAAATGTGGCCCATAGGTACTCATCAGGTATTTTAAGACTTCTGAAATGAAAGTGCTGCTCTGTGTATTTCTTTGTGTTTTCTAATTTTCATAGTATTTTTGTTTTCTATATTGTTAGTTTGTGAAGTTCAAACCTACTGGACTTAAAGGATTTTGTATTATTCTTATCAAACCTTTTGTTGTTATTCATGATTTGTAGAAACAACAACAAAAGCCCAAATAGATAGATTCCAAATGACTGTGAGACCTGTGACTGTGGGATAGGGATTGTCTCACTGGGCGTGGCATTTTCAGTTTTTCTGCTTACGTAGAATTACTTCTTCCTTACAGCAGATGGCCGTGTGTGAGTCAGTGTCATTGGATGACTATGAAGGGCCGACTGTGGAAGCAAAGCTACATGTCTGTTTCTACACCCTCTTGTTCTCACATTACTTAAGGCAGAAAGGCTCTGCTTTAAATCTAGAAGATGTTTAATGTACAAAGAGAGAGTGACTTTGCACAACTCAGCTGCCGTTGTCATAGATTAAACTTGCCTGTCTCTGTTTCCTTGTCGGTCTCTAGTGTCTGTGCCCTTCTTGGTCTGAGGTTTATTGGCAGGGTATTATTGCTTTGGAGTATTTCCTGAGCAGAAACAAATTCACACCTCAGTGATCTTCCCACAGAGGAGCGGAAGCTTTATGGCAGAACCCTCTTGGAGGAGTCTCGCACGGAAAGTTTACACAATTTTGTTGTTGTTTATTTTTTCAGTTGTTCCTGAGATATTTCTTTTGTTTAATTTAATGCTTACTAAGCTATGTTTAAATATTCACCATACATTTCTTTGGGCTAGAAGAAATATTTATAAATGAAGGCATTCCTCTTTCAAAATTATCCCTCCCTTCACTTTTACATCACCTTAAATTGAAGTCAAATATAAAATCACATGTACACAGACATAGAGAACGGACCATAAGCCTCCAACAATAAAAATGCAAACTAACTGCCTGTGCTTTGAAATTTTCTGGGTGATGCACTTCAAGAGTTGACTTCCAGGTTGGAGAAGGTATTCAAGTGCTAATAAATATTTGTAAGTAGTGCCCTTACTATTATTGGGAAAAGGACCCTGCTTTTTACACATTTGGTAAACACTTTGGTCAATATTGACTGTGTCATTATGCTCATTGTCTTAAAAGCACATGATTATACACAACTTAAGCTAAGCATTCACTTTTTGTATCCTGTACAATTTAAATACATTTGATCTGAAACTCATGCTCATTTATAACCTAGTTATTATATGATTAGTTTACAAGAATATAATTTGTTGTAAATGTGGCTTTTTATTAAAATATAACATACTTCATAATAATGATTTTAAATGTTATTAGTTTCTCAATCTTTTAAAAATAAAAAGTTACACAGTGAGAAAATGTATAACTCTACCCCTAATTTTTTGAAGGGAAATCATGAATTGGGAATTTGGATTTACTTAACATGTCAAAAAAATTGGTACTATGAAAAATATAAGTTCACCCAGAAAATTGGCTGCCTTCCATAATCAACTATCATGGTTCCATGATAATATGAAAATGAAATGAATACGACTTTCATTTCTTCAGACATGCTCATGCTCACTTTTCTGTATATAAACCCAGAAACTGTCAACTTCTTGTTAGATCTATTTCAATAATTGATCTTACTTAAACCAATTACTGTCTTGGATAATACATTATTTCTAAGATGAATTCAATAAACTGTTTACAAATATCAAAAATGTAAACAGAGAAAATGACAGTACTAACATGCTAAATTCCTCAGAGCATTTAACAATAGTTGTTAAAATCAGCTGAGTTATTTTTTAACTTTTTACTGACTCTTCGTGAATTTTACATCATGCACACCCCATCCTACTCATCTCCCTGCTCCTCAGTATCAGCCCTCTGCCATTGCAATCTCATTCCCCCTAACAAACAAAACAACACAAATAAATAAACAAAAACAAAAAACAAAAAACAAACAAAAATGTAGCTTTTGAGGCTGTAGTATCTCACTGTGTATCATAGAGGATAGATGCCTTTTGTCCAAATGTTCATTGCAAATGTTCATTGCAATAAATCATTGGTTTGGTTTGAGGCTTCTTCTACTCTGTCAATATTAGATCTTCACAGAGAAACCTCTCAAATATCCTGTTGTTGCCCTGGGTCATGGAGATCCTCCATCTTTGTTTCTTCAGTTCAGAATTTTAAGAGGAAAGCAGGAAAATTACATAAAACAAAGCAAAACAGTCCTTAGGAATTCTACTTTACGGGTTATTTTATGTGCCTACTTTTTGGACTTGTAGGTAACAGTTCTTTCTAATTTGAAAAGACCTTGACTTTAATCTCTAAATTTTGGTTTAGTCAATAGTATGTAAGAAAAGATACATTATGTAATTAAATGGCAATTTTAAGTTTTCACATAATACAGTCAACAGGATGTACTACCAAATCATAGTAACAAATTAGTTTTCTGTAGGTTTTTATTGGTTATTTTATTTATTTACATTTCAAATTTTCCCTCTGTAAACCTCTATCCCATCCCTTCCACCTGCTTCTATGAGGTCGTTCCCCTACCCACCCACCACTCCTGCCTCACTACCCTAGCATTCCCCTACACTGGGACATCAAGTCTTCACAGGACCAAGGGCCTCCCCTCCTATTGATCCAGATAAGGCCATCCTCTGCTACATATGCAGCTGAAGTCATGGGTCCTTCCATGTGTACTCTTTGATTGGTGATTTAGTCCTTGAGAGCTCTGGGGTGTCTGGTTGGGGTGTCTTCTTGTGGCATTGCAAACCCCTTCAGCTCCTTCAGTCCTTCCCCTAACTCCTCCATTGGGGACCCCATGCTCAGTTCAATGCTTTGCTGCAAGCATTCACATCTGTATCTGTCAGGCTCTGGCAGAGCCTCTCAGGAGAGAGCTATATCAGGTTCCTGTTAGCAAGCACTTCTTGGTGTCAGCAAGCACTTCTTGGCAGAAGCAATTGTGACTGTGTTTGCTGTCTGCAGATGGGATGAATCCCCAGGTAGGGCAGTCTCTGAATGGCCTTTCCTTAAGTCTCTGTTCCACTCTTTGTCCCTGTATTTCCTTTAGACAGGAGCAATTCTGAGTTAATAGTTTTGAGATGGGTGGGTGGCCCCATCCCTCAACTGGGGGCCATGACTAACCTCTGGATATGGTCTCTACAGGTTCTCTCTCCCCTTTGTTGGGTATTTCAGCTAACTGAGGGTAGCCTCCAGAAAGTCCCTGATGCCAGGAAAGCAAGAGGCTCCCAGGACCCAAAGGGATGACATTAGCTGTAGTTTTCGTCCTGAATGAGGTAACTCAGTCACAAAGAACAAACATGGTATGTACTCACTGATAAGTGGATATTAGCCAAAACATTTGGAATACCCAAGTTTCACTTTACAGTAACTGCTGGACTGAGAGTGAGGTCCCAGATAGAGGAGTTGGAGAAGGGACTGAAGGAGCTGAGGGAGTCTGCAGCCCTATGGAGGGAGCAACAGTGTCAACTGGCCTGACACCCCCCCCCCCCGGTCTTCCTGGAGGCTGGACCACCAACCAAAGAATACACATGGAGGGACCCATGGTTCGGACCACATATGTGGCAGAGGAGGGCCTTGTTGGCAATCAGGGGGAGGAGAGGCCCCAGTAAAGGGGAATGTCAAGGTGGGAATATGGGAGTGGGTGGGCGGGTGGGTGGGAGGTGGAATTCCCTCATAGAGATGGGGGAGGGGGAAGGGATAGGTAGTCTCCAAAGAGGAGACCTAGAGAGGGGGAAACATTGGAAATGTAAATAAAGTATCAAGAAAAAAAAGCCATTGAAATTTCTCTCTCACTCTTTGTGTTTAATAAAGCTAATAATCAATATGAGTAATTTGAGAACATAATTGTCCTCCTCATCCTGTAACTTTTAATCAAATATTTTCAAAAGTCACATTGACACATTTTTTCTGATAATTTCCTGGAATGAATGTAATCAATTCAAATAGTGAAGTGAGAAATAACTATCCCTAAACTCGTATTTTTGTAAATTTGCAGCCATCTGAAAATGAAAAGATTTTGTAGACTATAATTCATTTCTGTAACATTGGTTTCCAGTGTAGATTTTGCTTAAATCGTTTAACTATTAGTATGCTATAAATAGAAACGTTCATGTCACATTTTTACTGAAAGACCCACAAAAAGTAAAGCCAAGGCTTCAAGGGTTTCAGAGGGGTTAGAAGCTTTGTACCACCTTTCAGATGAAATGACAAAGAAAATCCTGATAAAAAGAATATGACTTTCATAACAATAATCACACCGTGAAGATGTTTGCAGGTTGATTTGAAAAGATTTTGTATCCTCGAACTCTGTCCCTTTGAGAGATTTTCAGATGCACAGAGAAATCTAGTTTAAACAAATAATCCGATATAGTTTCTGATGAGAAAATGTAACAGTTTTATGAAAAATTCTTAGTAGGAGAAAGTATTTTCATGCATCAATAACTGACCAAGTATTTAACATTACCTGTGCTCACCTGTGGAATACCACATTCTATTAATGACTTAAAAATTTATAGCCTTTATTCTATACATCAATATTTTTAAAATTATCTAGAGATGCATAGTAAAAACATGCGTATTAGTTATTGATGTATGTCAGTTTTTATTAATTAAAGGAAAAGACTTTTAAAATTAGTTTTGTTTTGTTTGACTGTTAAGACAGATCTCAAAATGTAGACCAAGATACTTTACTTTGACCATTTTAAATAGCTCAGGTTGGACTCTAACATGGGGTGACCCTCCTGCTTTGGCCCTTATAACACCTAGGTTGCAAGCATGAAAGAATAAGAGCAGTGGCTTTGAACTGCCCTGATATTTATCCTCCACGATAGCTATCTATCTCTAAGACAAAATACACGGGTAAAACAGTTTAAAGTATACTTTCACTGAAGGTGTTGAAACTTTAATCCATGTGTCCACTGGCTCCATTGCTTTGAGGTCAGCTGTAAAGTAAAAAATTGCAAAGGAAGGATGCTTGCTTCATGACAGACAAGAAGGATGTCAGAGAGGAAAAGACTGGGGATAAGACACACCTTTCAGATCCTGTGACTTTCTTCCTCTGTCTAAGCCCTGTATTCTTAAAACCCATTGAAAACTCACCAACAGATTAATCCTTTGATGAGATAAATGTACTCTCCTAAAATAATTGCTTCTCAAGGATACCACAATGTGAGACTAAGCCTTACATGTGTGAGCCATTTAGCACAATTTACATTCAGACCATAACACTGTCTTTACTTCCATTGTAAAATATACATAAAATGCCAGACAAATGGAGAAATAAAGCAAACGTCAATACTCAAAATTCAGTATTCCTTGTATTTAAAACACTCTATCTGCAACCTCAGTCACAGAAGGATTTTAATGTTTGTAAATAGAGGTCACCAAGGAAAATGAAAAGTCCATGGCATTCTGGGATCTAACAAAGTATTCTAAATATAAAATGTCTATTATTAGATTATACCACATACCAAACACTATATTCCTATTATGATCTACTGATAGTGAATGTCATCACTCTTGCTGATGACTTTAAAATTACTGAGGCTTCACTTTAGATCATACGTTGTCTACTGATCTTCACTATTCTACCCATAATTCATAGAAGGAAAGCAGTATAAATCTCACACTAATTGAAACTCAGAACATGGTCACAGAAAAATAAAAGATACTCACTCAGTATAATTTTATTGCAATTCTACACCTCAAGAGAGAAAGCAATTAGGCTGTGGACTTTACATTTGAAATTAAATAATGAGATCCACTGTTTCAGTAGCTCAGTTCAAATTTTTCAGTAAAATAATCTGCCCACTAAGGAGGAAAGTATAAAGGCTCCACATACTTAGAAATATTGAGTAGAATACTAAAAACGTATTTTGTTTTTATTTTGTAAAATTCCAAAAGTGAAAGTGAAAGTTGAAAACATGGTTAAGAAGAAACTACACCATCAATACTGATATGAATGTATTTTCTATTTGATACAAGTCAATTACTTTGTGATAACATAAAATAATTACTCACATAATTTTCCTGTGCAATGGTAACAAAAGTGTGTATGTGTATTAATATATATATGATAATAAGAGAAAAATATATTTCATATAATTTAATGTGTGTGTGTGTGTGAGTGTGAATGTGTTTGTGTACTTCTATTTTCAAAGCTGTTATTTACATAAGAATATCTGTCCACAGTGAACCATGTTAGTGCTTGGGGCTCAACCAAAGAGGTCAGAACTAGTACTAGTAGATGAGGCTCTGCATGACATACTTTCCTGTTCTGTCAAATCCAGGGCTAGAAATATGCAGATGTCTAAGGTCAACCAAGTTATTTGGCAAGAAATATTGCACACAAATTACAGTCAACAAGTAGAAATGTCAGAAACCTGGGTAAGAAAAGAGGCAGAACTGGATAAGAATTAGAAGCCATGCTGCAAGGGAAAGGATGTTCAGTGGTGTAAGAACAATACTCACTGTGTCAGTATCGTCATGGCTTCCTGTTTAGTCAGCAATAGAAGGGGAAATCACAAGTAAAACCTGTGAGAAACAAGCACAACATTGTTTTAGTGAGGTGATGGATCTTAAAGGAAAACCTACTAAAACCATTTTTCTAGATAAGTATAATTTCTAAGCATTTTCTAAGTGGATTCTTATACCCAAAGGGATATGTTGCTATCACCCTAACCAAAGAAACTTCCTCTTGAACAAACTAAGACCATTACAGAAAGCCACAACTAGTCAAAATATAGAAAACTGATTGTAATGTGTTCAGCTCCAATTGATATATATTAAATATAATTATGCATATATATTATGCATATATAATACATATATGTGTATTATATAAGCTCCAGCTCATATATAGTATACATATAATTATATACATATTCATTGTGTATATATATGTATATACATTATATATATTTGTGTATATATTTATATAAAATCTTCTATATTTATAGTATTTGGGGAACATCACAGAAGAGGGAGAAGAAATACTGTAAGAGCCAGAGGAGAATAAAGACTGCTGTAATATTGTGTGTTGTAGATAAGCCAGGGAAGATGCACCCAAGAAACGTCAAAAATATGGCTGCTTGAGGAAGAATTTAACAATGACAACACTACTTGACATACCAACATGTACAGAGGCAATCTCATGGGGTCCCATTATTAGATGAAGACCTACTACCAATTAATAACTTCTTAGAGAAGGAAGAATTAGTCTTTGACAAGAATAAGTCTCCTAATTAGTTTTCTGATACCAGTGGGAAGCTGCAAAAACATACACACAAGGAACAGTAAATGGACTCAGCTGTTTACATATTTATATATTTGCATATATGTATATATATATGAAAAAATAATAAAGAAAATTAGGTCATGCATTTTAGATGGAGTGGTATGGAAGGTCATGGGAGGTACAGGGAGGAGGAGATAGAGGAAGGAAATGATGAAGTTATATTTTATTTAAATTACAAAATATTCTTATTCTAAAATTATGAAGAAAATAATAGGATTGGAGAGATGACTCGGCGGTTAAGAGCACTGGCTGCTCTTCTAGAGGTCCTGAGTTCAATTTCCTGCAACCACATGGTGGCTCACAACCATCTGTAATGGGATCTGATGCCCTCTTCTGGTGTGTCTGAGGATAGCTACAGTGTGCTCACATACATAAAATGAATAAATAAATCTTTAAAAAATAAAGACATTAACAGAAGAAAATGATTAAATAATTAGTTTTGTAGCCTGAATAAAAAGAAATTTCACTCAAATATTTCTTCTATGTTTTTCAGGGCTAGATATTGGCATATAGTCTCAATATTAATCTAATGCATTAAAATATCTATATTTATTATTTAATGATAATATAGTTTTATTTTGGTATGCAAATAATGATTGCATTTACTACTTAAAATACATAATACTAGTTTTTATTTGTTTGTTTTACTTATTCAGCAGCTAATTGAGATTAGCAATCTTGAAGTTCATTGAGGCTAGGCATATCTCCTCCTAAGCAGCTTTAAGACTCATTTCACCTGTCTTAGTTAACACAGTAATTTTAAGAATAGGGGAGTATTACAACTGTCCCTTCTAGACTTCCATATATCATATGAGAGGGAGCAAGGCTAATGTAGCAGAACACTATTAAAGACCAAATAAGGGAAGACTGCTTCTTTCTGGTAATGCATTGATGAAATAGCTATTTTTTAATATGTTGAAATTTATTCTTTTAGTTCCTTTTAATCCACTCTTTTATGTAATGTTTTGGTTGAAAAGATGTTATATTTGTATCCCAGGCTGGCCTCGAACTCCAGATCCTCCTGTCTCTGCCTCCTTCAGCAAATCCTACCAGTCTGCACTACCAGAACCTGCGGAAATCAGTCTGGCAGTTCCTCAGATAATTGAACACAGTATTACCTGAGGACCCAGCTATGGTCTCCTGGGCATAGATCTAAAAGATGCTCCAATATATAACAAGGACACATGCTCCACTATGTTCATAGCAGCCTTATTTATAATAGCCAGAAGCTGGAAACAACCCAGATGTCCTTCAACAGAGGAAAAAATACAGATAATGTGGTACATTACACAATGGAGTACTACTCAGCTATTAAAAACAATGACTTCATTAAATTCTTAGGCAAATGGATGAAACTAGAAAATATCATCCTGAGTGAGATAACCCAGTCACAAAAGAACAAACATGCTATGCACTCACTGATAAGTGGATACTAGCCCAAAAGCTCAGAATACCCTAAATACAATTCACAGACCACATGAAGCTCAAGAAGAAGGAAGACCAAAGTGTGTATGCTTGGGTCCTTCTTAGGAGGGGGAACAAAATCCTCAAGGGAGCAAATACTGAGACAAAGTGTAGAATAGACACTGAAGAGAAGGCCATCCAGAGACTGCCCCACCTGGGGATCTATCCTATATACAGTCACCAAACCCAGATGCTATTGTGAATGCCAAGAAGTGCTTGCTGACAGGAGCCCGATATAGCTGTCTCCTGAGAGACTCTGCCAGAGCCTGACAAATACAGAGTTGGTTGCTCACAGCCAACCATGGAACTGAGCACAGAGTTCCCAATGGAGGAGTAAGAGAAAGGACTGAAGGAGCTGAAGGGGTTAGCAACCCCATAGGAAGAACAACAATATCAACTAACCAGATGCCTCCAGACCTCCCAGGGACTAAACCACCAACCAAAGAGTGCACATGGAGGGACCCATGGCTCCAGCCGCATATGTAGCAGAGGATGGCCTTGCCAGGCATCAACGGGAGGAGAGGCCCTTAGTCCTGTGAAGGCTGGATGCACCAGTGCAGGAGAAAGCCAGGGTCAGGAGGTGGGAGTCTGTAGGTGGATGGGGGGACACCCTCATAGAAATAGGGGGAAGGGGATGGGATAGAGGTTTCCCAGGAGGGGGGAAACTGGGAAAGGGGATAACATTTGAAATGCAAATAAGAAAATATCAATTCAAAAAGATGGTATATTTGTTGTTTCTCTAGCCCTAGGTAAAGCAATGGCTATTTTGTAAAGAACCACTACTATTATCCTTTGCCAGAAAACCTTAATCTAAATTCATCTGTCAACAACTTTGACAGAAAAATCAATGTTGATCCAAAGATTTTTAAAAGCAAGCCTCAATGTTAAGCTTATAAGTAGATGGCACAATGTTCCCTTTGTCAATGCTCCCCATTGCCATGCAAGGAGAGGGTTTTCCTCTTCAACAGTTCCTTGACCATTGCAGTGCTCATCCCCTATGATTCTTTAATAAACCCTGTCCTCTCTATTGGACTCAGAGACTCATCTGAATTCCTATTAGAGGCCAGAACAAGATCCTGGAAACAATTAGCATTTTTCATGACAGCACATTACAACATATTGTGCTGAAAGCTCAACCTTATAATTTCACTTTCTGTTGAAAAGTTCAATATATTCATCATGGCACTGGTCATGACAATATTAAGTATTAATATCTAGGCTATCAGACCTCCATCCTACAAATATGGGCAGTTATGAGATGGATAAGAAGAAAGAAGGGAGGGGTTATATAATTAAATTTTAATTAAATAAAATAAAAGATAAGTAATGGCCTTTTCACTCACCCAATCTATGGATCAAGCTCAAAGTCACCTTTATTCCATGTTTCTCATAAGCATTCAACATTTGTTTTCTCCATTAGTCTGTAGGATTCTGAATGACTGCAGCTACATCAATCTTTTTAAAAGCATTCTCTTCTATCTACACTCATTTTCTACTCTTTTGTAGATATAGGATAGAACCTTCTCCAAAATTCTTCCTTGTCTGTTAGCCTCTTGTTGAGGTTCTCATGTCTGTTATCTGCCTTTTGTGTAATCTGAGAAAAAGCAAATGATTTGCCTAAAACTATGTTCTTAATATTTTCTTTGTGTTAAATTGCACAGTTTTGGTAAATCTTTAGCTGTAAAATGAATTGACCAGAATATGAAATATTTATGTATTAATACTTATTAAACCTATATGAAAATCAGTCTTTAACCAAAAGAAAACCCTCATAATTAAAAATTCTGGCAATTGACTTGAGCCAGAGTATCAATGAGCAATGCTTATCCCATTCCTAACTTACCTTCTAAAATTATGCGTGACAATTCTAGTTAGCTCAAAAGTAAAATCAGAATTGATTCGTTAGATGTAATCACTTTAAACATTCCAGTCCTGAATTTTTAAGTAATTATGACTTATAAATGTGAGGAGTGTTTGTAGAGATCCTGCTGATAACAGCAACAATTTAATGCTGTTTGAGACAAGTTGAATAGGTAGACTCTGAGCTGCTGGTCAGATGGATCTGTGGACTCATTGAGGTAGCATATAGTTGTAGAGAGTTTCAGCAGAAATCAATGTGGTATAGGAGTGAGAAGCTGACCTCATTAGAAGCAATTCTCCATGAGTATCTCCTAACTCTGCATGTCTCATCACCGACACAATGTCTTTGTCCCAACTACATTTTAAAATATTTTTGTAAAGGGGGGCAGGATCATGTGTGGTAGGAGATGGGGGAGATGTACAGAGGGTCAGGAAATTGAGCAGAGGTGTATAGCAATGGGGAATGGGGAATTGGGAGTAGTCACCAGAAAGTCTCAGATGCCAGGAAAGGAAGAGGCTCCCATGACCCAACTGGGATGACACTAGCTGAAATACCCAACAAAGGGAAGAGAGAACCTACAATCCCATATGCAGTCTCCAAACCCAAACACTATTGCTGATGCCAAGAAGTGCTTGCTGACAGGAGCCTGATACAACTGTCTCCTGAGAGCCTCTGTCAGAGCCTGACTGTTAGAGATGCAGATGCTTGCAGCCAACCATCAGACTGAGCATGGGGACCCTAATGGGGTGAAGGAGCTGAAGGGGTTTGCAACCCTATAGAAAGAACAACAATATCAACAAACTAGACCTCCCAGAGCTTCCAGGGACTAAACCACCAACCAAAGAGTACACATAGAGGGACCCATGGCTCCAGCTGCATATGTAGCAGAGAATGGCCTTATCTGACATGAATGGGAGGAGAGGCTCTTGGTCCTGTGAAGACTTGATGCCCCAGTGTAGGAGAATGGTAGGGTGGTGAGGTGGGAGTGGGTGGGTGGGTGGGTGGATATTACCCTCATAGAAGCAGAGGGAATGAGGATAGGGTAGGGGGTTTGCCAAGACGAAACAGGAAAGGGGGATAATATTTGAAATGTAAATAAATAAAATAATCAATACAAAATAAAATATTTTTGTATTGTGAACAGTCATTAGAAGACAAATGTGGCAGCCATGCCTACTTATTTACCATATAATGAGAGAAACCTATCTTTCTCTAAGGTAAAGTGTAGTATTCAACAGAGAACATTCTTATCCCTAAACTTAGGCATTCTGTTTGCTTATTTGTTTCTAAAATGTAACTTATTGAGTTTTTGTTGTGATGGTTTTGGTTGTTTCTTTGTTTTGTCTTTTTTGTTTCCTTTCTTGCTTTTGTTTATTTAGATCTGTAGTAATTGAGGATTGAGTTACAGGTTTATTCAGGAAGTTTATTGTCTTAAGAAAAAGCTTATGTTCAGCTAACTTTCTAAAATTTATTTACACTAAAATTCAGCATTAATAATTTTTGAAAACTAAGCCAACTAAAAATAGCAATAGTGCTGATAAAATAAAGAAGCACTGGTAGAATAAAAGTAGTATTGCCACCCGGTATGTTTGGAGGATTTTAAAGTTCTAATGTATTATTGAATGTATGAGGTGGTGTGTACCACTTTCGTGAAGGAGTCTATGGAAGCTAAAGGATGGAATTGGATCCTCTGAAACTGACGTTATTGGCAGATATAAGCCATCAGGTTGATGGTGAATACTGAACCTGTGTCCCCTACAAGAGCAGTGACTGCTCATAGCTACTGAGCCACCTCACCAGCTGATAGCTCTTAAAATACATTAATCTATTTTTTTTTACAACAAATGTATAAATGGGTGATATTATACAGTTAGGAAATTAAAGCAGATCAGAGTGATAACTGGCTGAAAACCATACACTTAATATGTGGCCAACCTGTAGGGTGTTTGTTCTATTCTGCTTGTATTCTGATGCTAAATACTGCCTCTCAAGATCTGGTTGCCCCTAAAGAGAAGATTCTCACATACACCAAATGATGCTCTGTAAGTCTGGTCAATTTACAGACCATATGAAGCCTAAGAAGAAGGAAGACCAAAATGTGGATGCTTCAGTGCTTCTTAGAAGGTTGAACAAATACTCACAGGAGGAAATATGGAAACAAAGTGTGGAGCATAGACTGAAGGAAAGGCCATCCAGAGACTGCCCCACCTGGGGATCCATCCCATATACAGTCACCAAACCAGGACACTATTGTGGATTCTGGGAAGTGCTTGCTGATGGAAGCCTGATATAAATGTCTCCTAATAGACTCTGCCAGAGCCTGACAAATACAGAGGCAATGCTCATAGCCAACCATTGGACTGAACGTTGGGTCCGGGGCAGAGGAGTTGGAGAAGGAACTGAAGGACTAAGGGGGTTTGCAGCCCCATTGAGGGAACAACAGTGTCAACTGGCCAGACCCCCCCAATGCTCCTGGAGACTGGACCACCAACCAAAAAGTACACATGGGGGAACCCATGGCACTGGCTGTATATGTGGCAGAGGATGGCCTTGTTGGACATCAGTGGGAGGAGAGGCCCTTGGGCCTGAGGGAGTTTGATGCCCCAGTGTAGGGGAATGCCAGAGAGGGAAGATGGGAGTGGATAGGTGGGTGGAGGAGCACCGTCATAGAAGCAGAGTAATGGGGGGATGGGATAAGGGGTTTCTGAAGGGGAGACCTGGCAAGGGGAAAACATTTGAAATGTAAATAAAGAAAATATCCAAAAAAAAAAAAAAAAAAGGCTAGAGCCTGTGATTGGGCAGCAGATGGAGAAAGATGGAACTTGAGGATCGAGTGAGGGTGTTGCAGGGAGAGAGAAGTGGAGAAGAAGAAAGGACATAGAGGTAGAGGAGACCACCATGAGATGAGATGGACCATGAGCACGTGGCCAGGCAAAACAAGTAACATGGGACATTATGGCTGAGACATGAGTTAGAGTACCTCCAAACCTGTCCAATCTAGGCCTAGGGGTTACAAAAAAGTTCCTGGATTATGTGTCTTTTATACAGTCTAGATAGAATCATTAATTTAATTTACATCAACCCTAGATTAAAATAGAGAACACGAGTATTTAGTCTACGAATTAAACCAATTTCTTTTGTATTTGGGATTTTAAGTAACCAATTACGTGATTGTCTTTTGGTGTCATAAGCTATTCACATTTCAGTCTTCTAACACCGAATAAACATTGTTGACTTTAAGTTGAATTAAGTTACTTAAATCCAAATTCTCTTTTCCATGAGAAACTATAAGTTTAAAAATCTCATTAAAAATTTCATTCCCCAAAAGCGTTCATATGAAAAAGAAAAATATCCATTCAATTTTGATCGTAATTGGTGTTTTACTGGAGAGGAATTACATATAATCATTGATATGCCATGGAAAGGAGAGGTTAGGACAGTCTCTAAGAAGTGCAACATGACCCCAAACAGAGACAGTATCTTTTTATAATGGGGGTGGCACTAATATCCCTGCTACAATTGAACATCATTATCACAGACTAATATGTCTACATGTAGAAGCACATGAGATATTTTATCCAAAATCAAAATGAGTAAAATTTACATTTTTGTCATTACTTTCAAGTCCTGGAAGCACCGGACTCCTGCTCTTACTATGGCAAGTCATAACCAATTTTACCCAACATGCTTTGCAAGAACGAACAAGAAAAGCACAGCAAGCCTTTCTTCTTTGTATTTTCAATTTTCAAGTCTTGTGTAAGTTTAACTATTTGGCAGAGTCTAAATGAAATCCAGAATTCTAGGCCTTGGGACTCTAAAAAGAAATCCTGAAAATTCAGTGGGATCAATCAACATGCAACAAATGTCTTTTATATGCATTGAGTTTCAGTAGAGCAGATAGAAACTGAGAACCAGAAAGAAACATAGCATGTACTCTCTTCCACGTGGATATTAGCAGTTAGGTAAAGGATAATCATAGTACAATCCACAGACCACCAGACTCTAAGTCACAAGAAGGGCCTATGGGGATGCATGGATCGCCCTGTGAAGAAGATATAGAATAAATTTTGCAGGTAGACTACAGGCAGACAGGGAAGGGAACAAGAGGGATCAGGTGGAGGGGAGAGAGTACATGGAGAGACAGAGAGAATTTGGGGGTCATTTGGGGGTTGGAGATATGAAAAAATAGTACAGCGGAAACTTCCTGAAACCCATGAGGGTGACCCTAAGTGAAGACTCCTAGTAATAGAGAATATGAAGCCTAAGCCAGTCAACTTTGGTAACCATGCAAGGCTTCCAGAGGTGGAGCTCTAGCAGCAATCCAGCCACTTCACCTTCAACCTTCAACCTTCAACCTTCACCTTCAACTTTCACCTTCAACCCTCAACTTTCAACCTACAACCTACAACCTACAGCCTACAGCCTACAACCTACAACCTACAACCGACAACGTACAACCTGCAACCTATAACCTGTCCTACCTGCCAGATGTGCTGGGGCAATGGTTGCTCAGAGCTTGTGGTAGTGGCACATATTGAAGGCAGGAATGAAGACTATTTCAAATTGGCTTTGTTCATTAACCATTAAACAAATTTATTGAAAGCATAGATAGACTGAAAGATAGATCTATTGAAAAGATACATAGATTAGAAGCATAGAAACCTGTCCCTAAATTGTCTGTAAAATGACTACAGTTGTACTTCTAAAATCTCTTGAAATATAGAATTGAATTACATAGTGAAATGTTTTAAGAGCCAGAAGATTATGGCAACAAACAAACAACCCCCCAAAACAAAACAAAAAACAAACCAAACAAACAGAAACAAATAAAAAAATCAACAACAACAAAAAACTCCTCAGAATTATAAATCTAAAACGTAAGGTACCTGAAACAAAATCCAGAACTGTATATGTTTCTTGGGGGTTGGAAGAGCAACAAAACAACGACTTTGTGGAAAGAAAATATTTGGGGACTTGGTACAATCTCTCCAATAGAAAATATATTGTGAAGTTCTCTCAGGAGGACTATAAAGAAATAATTGAGTGAATGAACAAAGAACCCCTGGGAACTAAAATATTGATAAATAAACAAAGAACAATTCTTGGGAAAGGAGCAGGTGACTTTTAAAGTTCTAATTGATTTTCTTATTGAAATATAAGAAACACTGGATGTGACATGAGTCTGAAATTGTAATTAAGGAGGGAAATCTATAACAATCACTTTTGCGAACATGCCTAAAGAGACAGTGGAAAGATGTTTATACAAATCATTTTCAGGCCTATTGAAAAGATAATGGAGTGCAGTTTTCTTTGGTATAGGCAACAGTTCACTCTGTCCAGAAAATTATAGGGCAGCAATGTAGAACACTTGGGCTTCATTAAGAAAAACACAGCACTCTGTGGACTGGGAAGTAAGTCAATCCTTGAAACAGAAAATCCCAGGAAGCCACCTACACCCGCCTTTTTGTTCTGCCATTCAAACAACATTGTAAATGCATTAAATTATTTTCTAGTCTCTGTCTGTTTAGAAAAAAAATAATTTGGTTTTTGAAAGGAGTTCAACTGCTCGTGTAGGTTTAGAATAAGGGGATGGGTGGGCATTCATATTTAAACTTAGTTCACAAAGGAATAGTTATTTGCAGCCCAATAAATACAGAATGTAAGTTAGGAAGAAGGAGATTCCTACTGCTGAGTGTCTGAGCATGCTGATATGGACAAATGAGTGTTCAGTCTTGGTGTGAGACTGATTACACTGCTAGCTTCTAAGAACTGCATGGAAAGTTCACATGGTACCCTAGATCTCACTTGATTCGAAAGCCTCTTACTAACGGTATACTATTTTAGATCAAGGGTTTTAAAAGATCTTCTAAAATATTTAGAGGCTCAGTCATCCAAACCAATAGATATCAAAAGAATAGGCTTATAATTTGAATTCAATATTAAAGTCAAAGAAATATGTCATATATTGATTTAAGTCCTAAAGTCCAATTATTCTTTCAAAATCACATTTAAACCTTAACTTGTCTTCTAGGCTTGCTGAGTTACATTTTAACTGACTACTAGTTTCAATATTTCCAAATAGAGCCAGAAGGATGGACTTCTAGAGAAGCCTAACAAAAAAGATCCGTAGTAACATACTTACAATGCCCACTGAAGCTCAATTCACAAATCTTGTAGATGTTATAAAACCCATGATTCTAGGTGTTACCTATACAATGTGTACAATTAGATGGCTGCATTGGCAGTGTGGATATGTTTCAATGTTTAGTTACTCACATTCCTTTGCTCTGGTTATGAAATTCTGTTCATATTTCAGGTTCTAACTCGGGCTCCCTACCATGAAACAATGTACAGGAAGTATAGACTACAAGTTTTCTTTTAAAAATGTTACTCAGTGTTAACGTATATTAGCGTCATTATTATGCTGATTTTATACAGCACTTTCATATTTAAATTAATATAGAAGTCCATATTGATTTGCTGAAAAACGTTGATTCTGAATCATGTATTGGACATAGGTAAATTATCAAAGGCCTAGGTAATATCTTGAGAGACTGTTAAGATTAATTTGTGCCAATTTAGAAAGATTTTTATCATAATAATTCTTAACCCAAGTCATAGTTTGTTGCTCAGATTAACTTCATTATATTAACTTCTTCCTTAAACATTCTCATTGAGTTTAAGAAACTGTGTTCATTATTTTAAAACACTCTATGAATTTCGTATTCATAGTTTTTAAACTACAAGTAAACTGTAACTCATATGTGCTAAAATTCTGTCTGTATGTTTCGTCTTATATCTCATAGTAAAAAAATAGAGTTTCTAAGAACATTCTTTCAAGAAGCATTGACTGGTCAGTGTTAGTATGGTCGTTTTTCAATATGAGACTTTTGAGATGGAGGAAATGAGAGACATTTCTGTTCCCCGCCCCCTTTGGAGAACACAAGCAGTATAGCTGAGAAACCTTGACACCAGCTTATAATGCACTTATACAGAAACATTACCACACACATAGGGATTTATACAAAGCAAAATGCCAGCTGTAGATTATTTCCTGTTTTGGTTTGAAATTAGATTGTGTAAAGTTCTTTATATATTGGGGATATTAATCTTAACATATACATGTTTTCTTCCATTCCTCAGATTCTCTCTTCATTTTATTTTTTCATTCATTGGTAAAAGGATTCTAACTTGATATGGTCTTACTTACTTCCTTATTTTTCTGTTTTTGGTGCTTTGGTTGTACCATTTCCAAGAATTTTTTGCTAAAACCACTGACAACCATTTTTCATTGTGTTGTTTTTTATTGGATATTTTATTTATTTACATTTCAAATGTTATCCCCTTTCCCAGTTTCCCCTCTGGAAAACCCTTATCCTCTTCCCCTCCCCCTGTTTCTATGAGGGTGCTCTCCCAACATCCCACCTACTCCCACCTCACTGCCCTGACATTCTGCTACACTGAGGTATCAAGCCTTCACAGGACCAAAGGCCTCTCCTCCCAGTGATGCCAGACAAGGCCATCCTCTGCTACATATGGGGCTAGAGCCATGAATCCCTCCATGAGTACTCTTTGGTTGGTGGTTTAGTCCCTGGGAGCTATGGGGTGTCTGGTTGGTTGATATTGTTGTTCTTCTTATATGAGTGTTGTAGTTTCAGATTTATATCAAAGTTTTAATCCCCTTTGACTTTTTTTTGTATATGTTTAAACTATCAACCCATCTATTTTTTATCACTCCATTCCTCCATCTCAGTGTATGGATAGAATTCTCCTGCTAGAAAAGCACTGTGCCACTGAGTACATAGCTTCATGTAAGGCTATGGTAAAAGCCCACTGAGCATCACATCCAGCTTTATATAAGGCTATGCTACAATTTATTTTTATTTTTTGCCACCGAGTTGTCAGGTTACCTCATAATATTGAATAAACTATTCTTTTCATATTATCTTTAAAGGTCAATGTAACCTATATGCTTATGTTTACTTCTGTGTATCTGTTTTATTCTTTTGAACTGTGTGTTTTCATGTCAATTCTGTATATCTTGATTATGGCACTATACTTTCAATATATTTAAGAACAGTTGGTGTACTGTCTTCAGTTTCTTCTTCGTTGAAAGTAGTTCTTTTTTTTGTTCTTCTCTTATTCCTTCTGCTTCTAGCAGTGTTTTGTTTTACTTCTATGAAAACCACTTTTATGATTTTGCTAAATTATTAATTAAATGAGTAGATAGGGTAGTGTAGATATTTTAATATTAATTTTTATTATTTGAAATTATTAAAACACGACACCATTTTATTTTTATTTTTAGCTATCTTAACCTCTACATTTTAACATTTTGAATTAACTACTTTTCTCCTAGTTAATATTCTTATTTCAATCTTTCTGTGGTTTTTGGTTAAACTGTTTTTATCAAGTTCTCTTCATCCTGATTCATTATTAATGAATTGAAATGCTACCTACTCAGACATTTCTCCAAATGACTGGTAGGTCAACAGCATTTCACTTTTATTTTCAAGAAAATTAAAGGTAAAGCCAAAATCAGCTGTTTCCTCATCCTTTTGAAGTAACGATTGCAGATAACAAAAGCTAACAAATGTTGACAGGGATGTATTGAATATGGAATTATCAGGAAGCGGGTGTAAATTGATTCAGCTACCATGGTGAACAGAACGAGAATAAGTCAAATAATTAAAGTTTTTAATTACCATATAATTTAGCAGGCTTGGTTCTCATATATATCAAAGAAATTGAAATTGAGATCTTAAAGAGATATCTACCACTCCTGGGCATATACCCAGAAGATGTGCCAACATGTAATAAAGACACATGCTCCACTATGTTCATAGCAGCCATATTTATAATAGCCAGAAGCTGGAAACAACCCAGATGTCCCTCATCAGAGGAATGGATACAGAAAATGTGGTACATTTACATAGTGGAGTACTACTCAGCTATTAAAAACAATGACTTAATGAAATTTGCAGGCAAATGGATGGAACTTGAAAATTTCATCCTGAGTAAGGTAACTCAGTCACAAAAGAACAAACATGGTATGTACTCACTGATAAGTGGATATTAGCCCAAAAGTTCAGAATACCCAAGTTTCATTTACAGTAACCGCTGGACCGAGAGTGAGGTCCCAGATGGAGGAGTTGGAGAAGGGACTGAAGGAGCTGAGGGAGTTTACAGCCCCATGGAGGGAGCAACAGTGTCAATTGGCCTAACACCCCCCCCCCCCGGTCCTCCTGGAGGCTGGACCACCAACCAAAGAATACACATGGAGAGACCCATGGTTCGGGCCACATATGCGGCAGAGGAGGGCCTTGTTGGCCATCAGGGGGAGGAGAGGCCCTTGGGCCTGAGAGTGTTAGAGGCCCCAGTAAAGGGGAATGTCAAGGTGGGAATACGGGAGTGGGTGGGCAGATGGGTGGGAGGTGGAATTCCCTCATAGATGCCGGGGAGGGGGAGGGGATGGGGGTTTCCAAAGAGGAGACCTGGAAAGGGGGAAACATTGGAAATGCAAATAAAGTATCAAAAAATAAAAATAATAAAAAAAGAGATATCTATATTCTTATCTTCATGGCATCATTATTCAAAATATCCATGACATGGAAACAACTTGCCTATTCATTGATAAATAAATTAATAAGATGGGATATAAAATCCCAAATAATGTCTCTATCATTTACTCCTAAAACCAAGAACCATCCATGACAACATGAATGAATACCAATGACCGCTAACTGCATTAAACCGGAAACAGCCTGGCTAAGTTTCAGGATTTAGTGATTAAAATAATTTGATGCACTTTCACATTGTACTCTTTGCTCCTCAAAATAGGAAAAACATTATTCACTAGATCAGTCTTTCTACTGGGATATAAAATCATCTTTTCATCTTCAAGTTGCCTCCTATAATAGTCAGAGTTCTCAAAAGGACCAGAACCTAGAGAGTTTAAGAAAAAGTCTCACTGACATGTTCAGCCATTTGGGTTTAAATTGATGCCAAAAGTAGTCACGTTAGCAGCCAAGATCTCCCATCACATCCACATTTCTTTTCCTTGCTTCCCGTTTCATAGTTCAGTTTCCATAAAACGTAACTAAGACTTATTAACATATGAGATATGCACTACTTATTAACATATGAGATATGTACTACTTATTAACATATGAGATATGCACTACTATCACACTCACTTTTCCAGCGTGAAGACTGACATCGAGTGAGTCCCTTAGACAGCTTGTGTAGTCATAGATTATGTAGGATGAAAGTAAAGGACCAGCCTATAGGGTTCCCAATATATACATATTTTCTGAGTCCATGGAATCCTGCCTTCCCATACGTATAATAATATTTCTATCCTTATAGTCTTAGTAATTTTTTCTCATATGGATATCTAAAGACTGGTAGTGCATAAGAAATATAGCTGGATGAAGAATTATGGTAACAAAAGCTTTGAATTAAATTTCTACCATTGCATTTTATAATTCTTGTAACTGATATTCAATTATTTTAGAATAGTTTGATATCTGATGTTCTGAATTCCCCATCTTTGCTGCATTTTACCCTTTAATAAACATTTAAGGAATTGTTCCTCTTCAATTGGGAAGCTCATTTAGCTACACTATTAGAAGGTATTTTGAATGCAGTGACACATGAAAACATTTTCTCTTTCAGACATAGCACCTTACAAGACCTTCCTCAATTAATTGAACAGATATATGAATGTGAAGGGAACCTGAGGGGGAAAACACTAATTTGATGATCTAATGTTCTGTGTTATAACCATGAATATCATCTTAGAGTATAATGAGAGAAAAATCTAGTACACACTTAGAATCATTTCTGAGTATTGCTTATGCAGAAGTGACTAATAAGATAAAAACATCTGTGGCCCTCTGAAGGTATATAAATCACTGTTTGTACATCTTCTCAGGGAAGATTTGTGCAACTGTAGAAACCTATTTTCCACATTTTCAGATCCTGTGAAGTGCTTCAATTCAGGGCACAAATGAAGCTATGCATTGTGAAGATTGTGGTAACAATTAACTCTCACACTTATTCAGAGAACTAAATCATCTTTGGGCTATTAGGTGATCCAAAGTTATAGAACAACTTCAATCACCCGTCTTCAAAGCTATCATTCATAATTTAAAATGATAATGCAGGGCTCAGAAAGAGAAACATAAAAGAATTGTTTCTCTTGTTTTTGCATTTTTTTGTTTTGTTTCCACTGTTCATTTTCAGTCTCTGGTTTATGTAGGCTGAATAAAATATATGACTGCTCTCCAGAAATTTAAATGCAGGTGAATATTTAGAAAGCCACTCCCAACTTCCATTCTTGAATGCTATAGGACTTTTATTATGAAGAGATTGATGGATTTGGCAGATAACTTTCTGCATGTAATATGATCATGTGGTTTCTGTCCTAAACTCCATTTTATTGTGGTAGGTTGAATTGATTTATTTCCATATGTTGACCCAACATGTGTCTTTGGGATGAAGCTAAGTTAATCGTGAAGGATAATATTTTGATGTGTTCTTAAATTCAGTTTGCAAGGACGTTATTGAGAATTTTAACATCTATGTTTGTTAGAGACATTGAGAGATAACGTCAGTTTGTTGTTCCTGTTGGATCTTGCATATCACATGTCCACTGTCAAGGCTCTGGGATATTGGAAGAAAGCAAACACAGAAAGATTGTAAGAACCTCTGGTATTGGATTAAATCAGGAAATTTTGTTTTCTAGATTCAACAGAAGGTAACATATATAAACTCAGAGCCCTTTCAAAAATGTGTAAAGACTTATGCCAGTCCCAACCAGATAAAATCCCACCAAAGAGAGAAAAGTAAAAACAAAATCCCACCACAGGATGAAGATCTACTAGTGTTTGATAGATGCTGGGAGAGGGGAATTCAGTTTACTTTAATGATGTGACATTTTGTAGGTTAACCACACACCATGGCTCAAAGTTGAATAGGAAGTAATGAGAGGGGAGAGAATGCAGTTATGGGAAGACTTGATGGGCGGGTGAATATGTTCAAAAAGCATTGCCTGAAATTATCAAGAACTTATTAAAAATAATACTTAGAGAACAATGATTTCATTGCTGGTGCTTGTTTTTAATAACATAACAAAAAAGATCTATGTTTAAATCAGTATCTTTGCTTGATGAAATAAATTTGCCTGGACAACATATGATTGATGGCAAGGACCTTTCAGCATCATAATAGTCACCTTCTCTGCCCAGATAGTCCTATTGTTTGTCTTCAGTTTATATTGGTATGTTTAGAAGCCTTTTCAAAATTAATTGTATTTGAAAAATCTTTTGACATAGTCAATAAGACAAATGGCAACCTACATATTGGGAAAAAATCTTCACCACCCCACATCCGATAGCGGGCTAATATCCAAAATATATAAAGAACGCAAGAAGCTTACCACCAAAAAACCAAACAACTCAATTTAAAAAAATGGGTTATAGAACTAAACCGAGAATTCTCAACAGAGGAATTTCGAATGGCTGAGAAGCACCTAAAGAAATGTTCAAAGTCCTTAGTGATCAGGGAAATGCAAATCAAAACGACCCTGAAATTCCATATTTCACCAGTCAGGATGGCTAAGATCAAAACCTCAGTGACAACACATGTTGGTAAGGAAATGGAGAAAGAGGAACACTCCTCCATTGCTGGTTGGACTGCAAACTGGTACAACCACTCTGGAAACCAATCTGGAGGTTCCTCAGAAAATCGGAAATAGATCTACCTGAAGACCCAGCTATACCACCCCTGGTAATATACCCAGAAGATGCCCCACCATGCCACAGGGGCACATGTTCCACTATGCTCATAGCAGCCTTTTTTGTGATAGCCAGAAGCTGGAAACAACCCAGATGTCCCACGGCAGAAGAATGAATACAGAAAATGTGGTTCATTTACACAGTGGAATACTACTCAGCTATTGAGAATAAGAACATCCTGAGTTTTGCAAGCTAATGGATGGAAGTAGAAAATATCATTCTTAGTGAGATAACTCAGATCCAAAAGAACATGCATGGTATATACTCATTAATAAGTGGATATCCCCCCCCCCAAAAAAAGTACAGAATACCCAAGATACAGTCCACGCAACTCAAAAAGGTCAACAAGCTGAAGGGCCCACATGAGGATGCCTCAGTCCCACTTGGAAGGGAAAAGAAAGCAATCACAAATGGGGAGAGAAATTGTACAGGGGGTGGGTGAGAGAGGGGGAACCTGATCTGGTATTGGGTGAGGGAAAAAGACTGAAGCCCTGAGGGCCAACAGAAAGAATGGAAACAGGCAACATCGAGAAGTAGGAGGCTGGGGGTACCCTCCAGAATGCACCAGAGACCTGGGAGGTGAGAGACTCTCAGGACTCAAGGAGAGGGACTTTAGATGAAATGCCAGAGAGTAGGGAGAGGAGACTTATAGAGCCCACCTCAAGCAGGAAAATAGTTCATCAAATGAGAGAGGGGGTTGCCATCTCAAAGTCAAAACTCCGACCCATAATTGTTCCTGTTAAAGAACTATAGGGATGGAAATGGAGAGAATCCTGAGGAAAACTAGGTCCAGAGACAGGCCCAAAGTGGTATTCAGCTCAAGGGGAGGTCTCAAGGCCTGACACTATTACTGAGGCTATAGAGAGCTCACAAAAAAGGGCCTATCATGACTGCACTCAGGAATACCCAACAAGCAGCTGAAAGAGTCAGACACAGATATTTGGACCCACCCAATGGACAGAAGCTGCTGACCCCTGTGGTTGAATTAGGAAAAGGCTGAAAGCGATCTTGTAGAAGGATCAGCAGTCTCAGTTAACCTGGACCCCTGAGATCTCTCAAACACTGGACTACCAACCAGGCAGCATACACCAGCTGATATGAGGCCCCCAACATATATACAGCAGAGGACTGCCGGGTCTGTGTTCAGTCAGAGATGATGCACCAAACCCTGAAGAGACTGGAGGCCCCAGGGTGTTTAGAGGTCAGGTACGGTGGCTTGTGGGGTGTAGGGACATCCTCTTGGAGACGAGGAGGTGGGGAGGAGGAACGGGATGTGAAACAGTCAGAGGATGGACAGGGGGAAATAAAATCTGAATGTAAAAACAGAAATAAAAATATATATAACAAAAAATAAAAAGAAAAGAAAAAGAAAAATCTTTGTGGACACATAGGTATTAACATCATTCCATAAATGAAAATTCTTATAAACATTACCATAAAATCACAGGCCTACTAGAAATACCTGCTCAGAGTGATGTGTTAGGAACTGGTCATCTGAGACCTTTACCTACACTGCTGGTGTAAGAAAACCTACATTTATGTATGCTTATATTTCCTTTCTAAATTTAGATTTACTCTCTCAACAATTCTTTTCTCCAAGAAATCTGTGAGTGTTTATATGTCTTAGTCATTTGCTCCATAACGAAATACTCTGACCAAAAGCAACTTAATGAAAAAGTTTGTTTGGCCTTATGGTTCTGAGTGTTAGAGTTGAAGAGGTAAAGATAGAGTGACAGGAAGTGGCTGAAGCCAGAAGCTGGCTGAACATATTTTAGTCATTATCCTAAACACAGGACCTCAAGGTGGGGCAAGGTTCTACCATCTCAGTCTTTCCTTCATTACATACTTCTTCCAGTAATGTTCTCAGTACTAAAAGTATTAGTTTCCCTAGTGACACTAGGGACCAAATGTTCAAATATAACCTTATGGGTGACATTCCAACCACGACTAGGTAGAAGAAAGATTGGGACTACCTTTTGTGCCCTTGAACCTACCCAGTTTTATTTACCCATGGTGATCCTACTCTTTAAGCCGCCTTCTCCATCCACTTAGGGAGTTTCGCTCTTGTGTCTCTCAAAGCCCTCTGACCATCCTTGCTCGGGTAGAGTTTTTAAAGCCTGAAATCTAATCACACCAGGGAATTGCTTAATGAATAACCTCAGAAATATTAACTCTAAAATAAATGCAATATGTGACCTTTATACACCCCAAATTATAAGCCACATTTTATTGCCATTTTTAATTTGAGCTTCCAACATTTTATCTTCCATTCTTTGGAGCTGTTTTCTAACCTTCAGATGGGCTGGGTTTTATCTTTTATTGAAATACTTTGCTCTGCTTTCCCACTCTTCCTACTATAGACCCTTCCAGATTTTCAGAAATAGATTTAAGACCTTTAGCATTATCTGTACACTATTTATCTTTCCCTAGTTCTAGCCAAAATCTCCTTAGAACTAAAAATTAATGCTACTGTAGTTAAGATGTGTACAGAAGTACTAGTTAAAGAAGTACATATTTATTTGTTCCCACTATAATATGTTTTCTTGTCCAGTGTTGCTAAGATTAATAGTGTAACTTATGTGCTCTCTGTAGTTCATTTTAAATTGTGATTGGAACAGCTCTAAAAACTCATAATTCTTCATATATTATCCATTGAACTAATGTGAACTATTTCTACTTGTATCTGTAATAAAATAATGAATGATTAAAAGTTATGTGTGTTTCATACATGTCAATTCCACTTGGAATGATTAACTTCTACAACCATATAGTATAATTTATGGACTCCCTTTGTAGAATTTTGCCCTTCTAAAATTAGACACCTAAACTATCTAGCTCAGACCACTTGCTCATGTCAATAGAAACCCTGGAGATATTCATAATGTATATACATTCCCATTTATACCAATAATCTTATCCAGGCATGGTCACTTCTGAACAGTGACCCCATGCTTTGAAAATGATTTCTGACATGCTGTTTTGAAGATTTGTTCTTCATTTTACATAAAAACAAAACACTTCAGAAACCATTTTCATATGTCTTAAATATATTTATAATGTGTTTATTGTAAAATAGGCAGATGAAAATGAAAGTGCATTGACTTAAAAGTTCCTTCAATAGGCGGGATCCACATCTCAGGCATAACATGTACTTTTTCCTTTGGAATTTGGATGAACTTGTTTAGTATTCTACATTCTATAGACACCTTTTTGTTCAAATTCTATGATTTCACTTTTTTTCCAGAGGCTGAGTGACATTCCATTTCATATATGTACCAGATTTCCATTATCTGTAGATAGTCTGATAAACAACTAGGTTAGTTCCATTCTCTTGCTATAGCTACTATAGGAAAAAAATATGTTTTCAATAAAAAATTCAGCAAAATGAAGAAAATTCCTTCAATGTCAGAAAAACTTTAAGAGGTAACATTGAGACAATAAAACTTAAAAATACTTTACCCTAAATCGTGACCACTGAATCTGTTAGTTGAAAACTGTATTGAATAGCGTAATTGAATGTAGGCATCATAAAAATTTGGCAACTATAAAATGTTTCTGAATATACAGTGACTGAACATTAATTAACTCAAACAATATCAATCTGAATTCCTGGCAGCTCTCACTGTGTGGTTTCATGCAACTTCACTGGAGCCTTGATTCTGAACACATATCTGTTCTTTGTACCTCACATGTCTTTATACCATGTGGTGCTAATAAATGTTTCCCCAAATATCTGGACACAGATTTCAAACTACTGTGTCTTTTCAATTGTAGGACTTTTACTGAATATCCTTCTTAGGAGACTATTAGGACTGATGAGTCTGGTTTTGGTGTTGGGGTGTATATGTTCAAGTCTGATCACTGAATTAGATCACCAACAAGGTATCTCATCCCTGTGAGAGGTTAATCTTGCTATTCAAAAATAACCAAGAAAGTTAAAATACTAAAACCTATTCATTAAACTCTTATATGCACAGTTTTATAAACAGCAAACTATTGGAATTAAAAACACACATTAACGCAAGATCAATGAAATATAGCACAAGATTTCAGTACCACATTTTTTTCTAATAGATAGGTCATCTGAACCAAAAATAAACAGAGAAATGTCAGGGCTAAATGACATCTTACATCAAACAGTCCTAAGAGATGCTTATAGTATATTGCGTGCGCACACACACACACACACACACACACACACACACACACACACACACATACACACAACAAAAATGTACAATCTATTCAACAACACATGGAAGATTCTGTAAACTTTTCAGTTTATTAATTAAAAGAACTTTTAATTGAGTTTTCAACTTGTGTTTCAGCTTAAATTGTTCAATTATACTTTGTTGTCCAAAGTGTACTTTTCTGGCTACAGATTTTATATTCAAATGTGTGTGTGTATGTGTGTGTGTGTGTGTGTGTGTGTGTGTGTGTGTGTATGTGTATGTGTGCATGTGTGTGTTTATTTGCAACTTATAATATTAGAGCTCAAAAATGGCATTCCTAGATGTCAAAGTCCATTAAAACACGTGGATCTATGCCACAGTGTTGTGTTACTATTTCATTGAATATTTCTTATCTAGTAACAGTTCTATATGAAAGTATATAGACACATAATATAGTATCTTGCTTGAGGCTCTTGCTTGAGTCCTGCACACATAATTGTGGCAAGTTGGTTTGCTCCAACTGACTTATGGTTGAGCCTGAAAACAGTAAGATGAGTGCTACAAGTGGGGAAATGTATTGAGCAGCTGCATAAAAAAGAAGTAAATTGGTTTAGGGAGAAAAGCATGTGTGTGTCCTTTCTGTCTTGAAGTTCTCTCCTTATCCCATCTTTCCTCAAACTCAAACAAATAAAAATATCAACAGTGCTATGAAATCGTGAGAATGATGTTTATTCTTTGAAAGATGAATAGAAAGAGTAACATATTCATTTCAAAGCCAGTGCTAGCAATATTTATTTTCAAAGTTTAAAATGTATATAAATTTATTGTCTAAATGTAGTATAATTAGTTGAGGATTATTGCTACATATATGCTAGCATTTTTCCTTATAAATTTTGTCTATACTGATATATATAGGCATATGAGATAACATTACTGAATATTGTAGTAAAATAAAATCTTATAACCTATAAAATCTTACTTAATTTTGTATAAGTATATAAAACTACTGAAAATACTAAAATTTTTATTTGAATTTGATATATTAAAGAAAGGTTTGCTGGATAATGCATTAACAATAATCTCTCAGGCACTGAAATGTGTGTCTGTGTTTCACTGAGTAATGAAAACAAAGCATTTCCTCTTGGAGTAAGCTGATCAAGAGTGAGGTCAAATTTGAATCATCTAGTTGACTCCCTGTGCCTTAGTTGGGTCAATCATTGTGTTTATTGGCCTGTCTGTAGCTTGTCCATTGTTGTGTATCTGTCTGATGTCTGACTATCACTGTGGCAACTATCTGATCTATCTCTGTCTGAACCTGTTCCTTTTCCCATGTCTATCCCAAACATTGGACTTTGCTCTGTATCTGTTGAGCAGCACAGAAAATATGACATAGGAAAGAAATTCTTTACTGAATTCTCTTAGTTTACAAGTGGAAGAAGTTACATCACAGCTCGCAGATAGCTCCCAAAAGAAAACAGCACTGCCAAAGATGTTATCAACCAGCATCAATGCTGGATGCAATATTTAATGTTGATATTTGCTTTAAGATGCTTCCAATTTGTTGGCGGTTTTCAGGAAAAAATTACTATAGTGTGTGCACACACATTGTTCTGGGTTAGAGGCAAGCAAGAATGCATAACTTGAGATTAGCTTAGGTTGTAAAGACTGATCTGGAAATATATAGCATTGCTAGGTTTAGTCCACTGATAATTTAAGGTCTGGGTAAACTTAAAAAAGCTGAGCCCACAGTTTGGTAGCAGGTTAAATCAAAGGACTCTGTGATTTATGCCAAAGACTCAGTTTCTATAGAATCAAGAGATATTTTCATAAATATGTATCATGACATATAAGATGATATAGAACATAGATATGGAGACTACTTCCAAAAATTTGTTAAATTGTTGAAAAAGTTGTGCTCAAGAAAAGATTGGAATAGGGGTGAAATTTTATAGGAAGTACAAAATTCATCACAGTGTAGATAGCAGCTTAAAAGCAGGAAGAGTATTATTTTGGTCAAGAAAAATAAATCAACCGAGACTGAACAGGCTGTGAAAACAGAGATGAAGTTTATCCTGGACAGCACATTATAAAGTGAGGATAAGCAGTTCAAAATAAATGACCAATTAATGAATGAATAGAAGGCACTACCGAGCTTTTTAAGATTGTCATCATCTTATATTTTTGGATGTGAGCCTAGCCTTTAATGGCTGAGCCATCTAGACAGATACCAGGTACGAAAGTTAGATCAGGATCAGATAAACCATTAAAACAGTCCTATAACCCCTAAAGAAATAGAAGCAGTCATTAATAGTCTCCCAACCAAAAAAAAACACAGGACCACATGGGTTTAGTGCAGAATTCTATCAGACCTTCAAAGAAGACCTAATACCACTACTCTTCAATCTATTCCACAAAATAGAAATAGAAGGAATACTAATCAATTCGTTCTATGAAGCCACAATTATACTTATACCTAAACCACCCAAAATCCCTACAAAGAAAGAAAATTTCAGACCAATTCCCCTTATGAATATCGATGCAAAAATACTCAATAAAATTCTCACAAACCAAATCCAAGAACACATCAATACGATCATCCATCATGATCAAGTAGGCTTCATCCTAGGGATGCAGAGATGGTTCAATATACAGAAATCGATCAACGTAATCCACTAACAAACTCAAAGAAAAAGCCACATGATCATTTCATTAGATGCTAAGAAAGCATTTGACGAAATTCAACACCCCTTCATAGTAAAAGTCTTGGAAAGATCAGGAATTCAAGGCCCATACCTAAACATAGTAAAAGCAATATACAGCAAACCAGTAGCCAATATCAAACTAAATGGAGAGAAACTTGAAGTAATCCCACTAAAATCAAGGACTAGACAAAGCTGCCCACTCTCTCCATACTTAATCAATATAGTACTTGAAGTCCTAGTCAGAACAATTAGACAACAAAAGAAGGTCAAAGGGATACCAACAGGAAAGGAAGAATTCAAAATATCACTATTTGCAGATGATATGATAATATAATTAAGAGACTCCAAAAATTCCACCAGAGAACTCCTAAACCTGATAAACAACTCCAGCAAAGTGGCTGGATATAAAATGAACTCAAACAAATCAGTAGCCTTCCTCTATTCAAAGGATAAACAGGCTGAGAAGGAAATTAGGGAAATAACAGCCTTCACAATAATCACAAATAATATAATATATCTTGATATTACTCTAAACAAGCAAGAGAAAGATCTGTATGACAAGAACTTCAAGTCTCTGAAGAAAAATTTCGAAGAAGATTTCAGAAGATGGAAAGATCTCCCATGCTCATGGATTGGCAGGATTAATATAGTAAAGATGGCCATCTTGCCAAAAGCAGTCTACAGATTCTAAGCAATCCAGATCAAAATTCACAGTCAATTCTTCATAGAGTTAGAAGGAACAATTTGCAAATTCATTTGAAATAGCAAAAATACCCAGGATAGCGAAAACTATCTTTAACAATAAAAGAACTTCTGGAGGAATCACTGTCCCTGACCTCAAGCTGAATTACAGACCAATCGTATTAAAAAGTGTATGGCACTGGTACAGAGACAGGCAGGAAGATCAACGGAATAGAACTGAAGACCAATAAATGAACCCACACACCTATGGTCACTTGATCTTTGACAAAGGAGCTAAAACCATACAGTGGAAAAAATACAGCATTGTCAGCAATTGGTGTTGGTTCAACTGGTGGTTAGCATGTAGAAGAATGCAAATTAATCCATTCGTATCTCCTTGTACAAAGCTTCAGTCCAAGTGGATCAAGGACCTCCACATGAAACCAGTTACACTGAAACTAATAGAAGAGAAAGTGGGGAAGAGCCTTGAATACATGGGCACAGGGGAAATTTTCCTCAACAGAACACCAATGGCTTATGCTCTAAGATAAGAATCGACAAATGGGACCTCATAAAATTGTGTGGCTTCTATAAAGAAAAGCACAGTCAATAGGACAAAAACAGCAACCAGCATCCTTACCAATCTTATATCGGATTGAGGGCTAATATCCAATATATACAAAGAACTCAAGAAGTTATACTCCAGAGAACCAAATAACCTTATTAAAAATGGGGTACAGAGGTAAACAAAGAATTGTTAACTGAGGAATATTGAAGGGCTGAGAAACACCTAAAGAAATGTTCAACATCCTTACTCATCAGGGAAATGCAAATCAAAACAACCCTGAAATTCCACCTCACACCAGTCAGAATGACTAAGATCAAAAATTCAAGTGACAGCACATGCTGGCAAGAATGTGGAGAAAGTGGAACACTCCTCCATTGTTGGTGGGATTGCAGGCTGGTACAACCACTCTGGAAATCAGTCCGGCAGTTCCTCTGAAAATTAGACATAGTACTACCTGAGTACTCAGTTGTGCCACTCCTGGGCATATACCCAAAAGATGCTCCACACATAACAAGAACTCATGCTCCACTATGTTCATAGCATTTATAGCAGCCTTATTTATAACAGCCAGAAGCTCGAAAGCACCCAGATGTCCTTGAACAGAGGAATGGATACAGAAAATGTGGTACTTTTACACAATGGAATATTACTCAGCTATTAAAAAACAATGACTTCATGAAATTCTTAGGCAAATAGATGGAACTAGAAAATATCATCCTGAATAAGCTAACCCAGTCATAAAAGAACACACATGGTATATATTCACTGATAAGTGGATATTAGCCCAAAAGTTTGCAATACCCAAGATACAATTCATAGACCATGTGAAGCTCTAGAAGAAGGAAGACCAAAGTGTGGATGCTTCAATCCTTCTTAGAAGTGGGGACAAAATATTCACGGGAGAAATACAGAGACAAAGTGTGGAGCAGAGATTGAAGGAAAGACCATCCAGAGACTGTCCCACCTGGGCAGTCACCAAACCCACACACTATTCTTGATGCCACGAATTGTTTGCTGACAGGATCCTGATATAGCTATCTCCTGAGAGGCTCTGCCAGAGTCATACAAATACAGGGGCAGATGCTTGCAGCCAATCACTGTACTGAGCACCGGGTCCTAAATGGAAGGTTTAGAGAAAGCACTGAAGGGGTTTGCAACCCCATAGGAAGAACAACAATATCAACCATCCAGACCCCTCCCCCCCAAGAGCTCTTAGGGACTAAGTCACCAACCAAGGAGTACACATGGACGGACCCATGACTCCAGCTACATATGTAGCAGAGGATGGCCTTGTCTGGCATCAATGGGAGGAAAGGCCCTTGTTCCTGTGAAGGCTCGATGCTCCGGTGTGGAGGAGTGCCAGGGCAGGGTGGCAGGAGTGGGTGGGTGGGTGGGGGAGCACCAACATAGAAGCAGGAGGTGGGGAGAATAGGATAAGGGGTTTCCAGAGGAGAAACCAGGATAGGAGATAACATTTGAAATGTCAATAAAGAAAATATCCAATAAAAAATAATAAATAAAATAAACCAAAACTATATTTTGGCTTCTACAACCAACATCTAAGTAGGACAGTGTATGAATCAGTGCTCTTAATTTCATGTTTAAATTCTTCAACGGCTCACTTCATAAATGAAGAAACTGAAGCTCAGAGAGGTTGATTGACTAACTGAGATTCACAGTTTAAGTTTCACATCTGAGTTTGTACATCTCCCTACAAATCTCTGTAGACTTCCCAAGGAAGTACTTACACTGTGTCTTTAAAAAGTTTGCACAATGAGCCGGGCAGTGGTGGCGCACGCCTTTAATCCCAGCACTTGGGAGGCAGAGGCAGGCGGATTTCTGAGTTTGAGGCCAGCCTGGTCTACAGAGTGAGTTCCAGGACAGCCGGGGCTACACAGAGAAAAACCAAAAAAAAAAAAAAAAAAAAAAAAAAAGCTTGCACAATGCGTGTTTGATTAGAAAAAACACAGTGCTGTTAGAATAATAATTGTAGATGATATTGGCAAGATACACATTACTATCCACCCCCATCTAGTCTGTACAAATTTGAAATAACTGTCTAACTAGAATAATAAAAGCAACAATAATATGTTATAGCATAAAATAACAAACACCTTGCAATTAAAAAAAGAGTCTCATCATCTAAGTGCATATGGTTTTATGAATGACTGTTAAGCTTGACGGCTTGTTGGAAATCACTTATGTCAAGCAAGAATGGCCTTTTGATTTTATATTCATTCCATTTGAAGTTAATGTTCCCCAAAGGTGTTGTAATTATTGTTATGATGGTAGAAAATGTCTCCTGAATCTAACATTATATACGTTCTGCAATAAAAGCTTAGATTTGGGAGGCTGTAGATGATTCTGTTCAGGATGGAAGTTAGATGAGATTCCATATTATATTTGATCAACAACTGACAGCTATACAAATGAAAGCCACAGGGACGAAAAGGAAGATAAAGGGTGGTTTTAGAGATAATGGTAAATGTCTTTGTAAAACAGACTGCGTGCATTGGTCCATTTCACCCAAGAAAGTATCTGTTTTTAGAAATTTGTTTTTCCTAATTGATAATGTATGTTTAAAGTATGGGATTATTTCTATCTACAAGGTTTACAAATGTCTAAATTATTATTAGTAATAACAGTGAAATTTGATGGCTGACAATGATATTCTGGGAAGTACCTGAGCAATCCTCTGTGCTTTTAACAGCCCTATAAAGAGAACATTCTAGGACTTTTTCTGAAGAAAGATTTCAAATGCACAGTCAACACTGCACAGACTAATAGGTTATATGTAGAAATATATATTACATTCATATGCATATCTTTATACAATAATAATTAGTGAAAAAGAAGAGGCCATGAAATTAATGGGTGGTTGGGGAGGAGTATATGGTAGAGTTTGGAGGGTGTAAAAGGGATAAAGAAATGTTGAATTAGACTATAATTGTAAAGGTAAAATCAAAATTAAATTTTATTTAATAATAAAATTAAAAGGTTTCAGATAAGTCAGTAACTTTCTCATATTCATATATTCAATATTATTTCCAAGCAGGGATTACCTGGTGGCTATAGCTCAAATTTATATCTTTGATTGCAAATTATTCAGATGTAAATATTACATGAAAGTCGCTTTAATTTTTCATTTAGTTGTTACAGGGGTACACACAAATGTGTGCGTGTGTGTGCGTGTGTGTGCGTGTGTACATGCTACACTTGGAGGACAGTTCATGGAAGTCAGTTCTCTATTTTACTACCTGGGGCTCAGGGATCTAAGGTAGGATCTCACCAAGCCGCCGGCAAGCACCTTTACACTCAGTCATCTTGCCATCCCAATTTTCCATTTTTGCTCCTTAGTTTGGGCTTGATGAAATTAGATTAGTTTTTAAATAATTATTTAATAGCACTATTATTTAGGTTGTAGGAAAAATAATTAACTGTAATTTACTAAAACCTTATGTACAAAATGAAATTTAAGTTGTGAAAAGGGTTTAACTCCACTTATGTCAATCAATAATAGACTGAGGCAGGCATTTTATTTTTTATTTTGTCTAAGTTTATTTTTTCTTCATTTTACGTCCTGATTGCAGTCCCCTCCCTCCTACCCTCCCAGTCTCACCTGCATATACCCTTCTCCCATTAATCCTCTCCTTCTCCTCAGAGAGAAAGAAGCACTCCATGGGTACCAACCTGCCCTGGCACATTAAGTCATATCAAGACTAAGTTCATCCTCTCCCATTGAGTCCAGATAAAGCAGTACAGCTAGTGGAAAGGCATCCAATGGCAGGCAGCAGAGTCAGAGATAGCCCCCACACCAGTTGTTAGGGGACCCACATAAAAACCAAGCTGAAAATCTGCTATAAATGTGTACGGGACCTAGGTCTAGCCTCTGTGTGCTACTTGGTTGGTGGATAAGTCTCTGAGCCACATGGGCTCAGGTTGGTTAATTCTGTAGGTCTTCTTGGGGTGTCCTTGAGACTTACAGCCCCCTCAATTCTATCCCCCACTTTTCCAACAGACTCCCAAAGCTCTGCCTAATATTGTGCTGTGGGTCTCGGCATGTGTTTTCATCAGATGCTGGCTGAAGCCTTTTAGAGAACAGTTATGCTAGGCTTATGTCTGTAAGCATAGCAGAGTGTGATTAATAGTGTCAGAGGTTAATTCACCATGGTATGGGTCCCATGTTAGGCCAGTCATTAGTGGACCATTCCCTCAATCTCTGCTTCATCTTTATCCCTGCATATCTTGTAGGGAGGGTAAGTTTGGGGACACAGGTTTTGTGGGTGGTTTGATACCCCCCTCTCCACTGGAAGTCCTGCCTGGCTACAGGAGGTGGCCATTTCAGTCTCCAAATTCCCAGCTGCTAAGAGTCCCAGCTAGGGTCACTCTGTATAATAAAAGAACTTTCAGAGGTATCACCATCCCTAATTTCAAGCTGTAATATGAAGCAGTAGTAATAAAACCACATGGCATTAGCACAAAAACAGGTTTATTAATGGAATAGAATCAAAGACCCAGGAATAAACCCACATACCTACAGACATTTGATTTTTGACAAAGAAGCTAAAACCATACAGTGGAAAAAAGAAAACATCTTTAACTCATGGTGCTGGCCTAACTGGTTGTCTGCATGTTGAAGAATGCAAATAGATCCCTATTTATCACCCTGTACAAAACTTATGACCATGTGTATCAAAGGACTCAACATAAAACTTGATTCACTAATGCTAAAAGAAGAGAAAGTGGGAGACTGCCTTGAACACATTGGCACAAAAGACAATTTTCTGAACAGAACACCAATAGCTCAGGCACTAATATCAACAATTATTAAATGGGACCTCATGAAACTTTAAGGAAAAGCACATTACCAACTGGACAAAACAGCAACCTATCAATGGGAAAAAATATTGTTCACCAACCCTATATTTGACAGAGGAATAATATCCAAAATATATAAAACCTCAAAAAATTAGACATCAACAAACCAAATAATGGAAGTAAAAAAATGGATAACACCAGGTTTCTGTCAGCAGATGCCCTAGTGTAGGTGGATGCTGGAGCTATGAGGCAGGAGTGGGTGTGTGTGTGTGGGGGGGGAGCACATACAGGCAGAGGGGATGGGGGATTGGTGGAGGGGTAACCGGGAAGTGGGATATCATTTGAGATGTAAATGAATGAAATGATCAATATAAATAAATAAATCAAAATGAATTACAGAGCTAAACAAAGAATTCTCAACAGAGGTCTCTCTAATGGCCAAGAAACACTTAAAGAAGGGTTCAGGCATTGTAACTGCTACTTGTCATTCCTCATGGGAGCTTTGCATGGTGATTTTTTTTCATTTGTTCTTTCCTCACAGTGATTTTGGGTGGGTATCACAGTGCAATATCCAGAAGAGAGTTCCTTGAGTCAAAGAAAGGTATCTAAAGTATGAACTGGAAAATAAAAAGTAATTAGGGCAAGAAAAGGCTGCCTAGAAATCTTGTATGCAAAACACAGAAATTGAAAGAACTCACAAATGATATTGCCCCAACCATATGCAGGAAATATGGATACAAACAGAATTGAGAGGTTTAAAGAGAGAACTAAATGATCAATTAAATCATGTCATAAGTAAAAAAGAAAATTCTATGATTGTTTCTATGTTTTTGTCTTTAGAATCTGTGTGGACAATTTGACGCTGTTAACTAAAAGGTAAAGGGGGCTTCAAGGGTCCTTGAAAGAACAGAGGAATGAAAAGTGTTCTTTATGAATTTGAAATAGGTCCTCCAGAATACCAATGCTATCACAATGATCTGGGATGCTCTTAAAGATTTATTAAGTGTGCGTTCTAAATAGGAAAGTAAAAAAGAAAGGAGAAGAAAATACCAGTGGCCAAGATGAGGCACACCTTCAGTTTTAAGAAGCACACAATACATGTCCTCTGTGCACTCTCACAGAAGATTAGCAATGCTCATCATTTGTCCAAAATTCATAATCAATCTGAAATTTTGTTCCTTCTGAGGATTTCTGAATTAGACTTTGTTGTTATATGACTGAGCTGTTTCTACTGTGCAGTCATTCAGACATGTTTATTTTGTTCAGCTCAGAAAACAGAGATTTTCACTTTGGCTAATTTGTTGTTCAACCCTAGGAAAGACAGATGCAAAAGGAGTGCCCATTTTAAATAGAAGAGCAATGACAATTAAGAGAAATAAACTCGAGTTCTTATATTTGGCATGAGTCTTATTGCAATCTTGAGATATTTACATAGGAAGTTTTCGTGGGAACCAAATCTTAGGGAGAAATTCAGTAAGCTATAAACATAGATGAGTAGATAGATTTGTTATTATGAAGAAATACTCTTTACAACTAAATAAAAACTACCCCTGATTTTTATTTATTCTTCATAGGTGATACTGTCTAGAATTTGAGAACTTTCAAGGGAAAATAATGTTCTTTTTTTCTAGACAATTGAAACGTTTTAATTTATTTATTCACCCCAATCCCTACCCCCTATCCACCCCTGTTCCACAGTCTCTTCCTCCTATGAACCCTCACCTTCTCCTCGGAGAGGGTAGAGGCCTTCCATGGATATACACCCACCTTGGTAATCCAGTCTCTGCACTGCTAGGCACATCCTTTTCCACTGACTCCAGATGAATCCAGCCCGACTAGAAGAACATATCCCACTGACAGGCAACAGCTTTTGGAAGAGCCCTGTTCCAGTTGTTCAGGACCCACATGAACACAGAGCTGCACATCTGCTTCACATATGTGGGGGATGGCATTTCTATATATTTAATATAAGAAATTAATCACTTTGATAAATATTAATAGAAAATTTAAAGTGATAATGTTGACTTATGGAACATTTCCTAATACATCCTTAATCTGCAAAGAATTTTCTAAGACCATTGCTCCACCTGTTTCTTTTAAGATACATCTGTGAGCAATCTTAAAAATTGGTAAAAAAAAAAAAAATTAACAGAACAGAATATTTTTGTCCTTGGTTTCTCTGTTCCTCCTTTGTTTTCTTGTTTTCCCTTGGTTGTTTCTCAAATTCCAACTCTGTACTTGAAACTTCAAGGAGAAATAAAGCTCCTATACTGTTGTTCTTATATTGTGTTTGTGTGTGTGTGTGTGTGTGTGTGTGTGTGTGAGAGAGAGAGAGAGAGAGAGAGAGAGAGAGAGAGAGAGAGAGAGAGAGAGAGAGAACATGTTCACACAGGTGGAGGTCAGGAGACAATCTGGACAATTTGTAAGGGTTGGCATTCTCCTTACACTATGTAAGTCCAAGAGATCCAATTCAGGTATTAATTTCAGTAGCAGAAGTTTTACCTGCTTAAATTCATTAATTTCTAGTAAAACTATAAATAAAGTGATTGTTTATATATCATTCCCTATTTTTATTAATTTCCCCTATTTCATTACCATAAGAGATAAATGATAGTTGAAATGTTTTGTGCTGTAGTATTTTAAAGTCAACAATAATATTATTTACAAAGTAAATACTATGCTCTTTGGAAATGAATCTTCCTCTTTTCAAACTATGTAATTTTACAATTATATTAACTATCAATCAAAGAAAATAATTGAAACACTATATATTGTTTGGACAAACATTTTTAAGATAAAATAAATATGATATCACTATTACAAGCCATTGATTGAATTTCTTTTGATTCTGACTCATGTTTGTAAGTCTGCTCTCTGGGGTCCATCACTCTTTTTGACTGTATGCAAAGATAAATTTTGAAAGGTTGGAAAATATCAAGAATAAGAAGTGTCATGTTTGATTTGTGGAGTACTTTTCATTCGTTTCAAGGTCTCAAGATGCATCCTTTTCAATTGGTTTTCTGAGAAGAATTGAAAGATACAATCTGACATTTTTAGGTGTGATAATTCATTTTGCCCTCTGCCTTGAATCCACTAAAACAGAACCTTTTTTTTTATCACCCTTGTCAAATGACTGAAGGATCTTTAAAGCCCCACATATATATAAATAATATGTGTATATGTATATTCCACGTATATTCTTAGGTACTAGAAGCTTAAGTAACATAGATATAATTATTTCATTAAATTCACAACTGTGACCATTTTCTAGATTGCAAAATGGAAGATTAAGGTAATTATATAATTTCTATAATAGTATAAAGCTCTATAATTAAACAAATTGAAAATGAGAGTCCAAAGATTTTTTTATTTCTTAGTTATTTTTCTCATTGTTGCAACCAAATACTTGGCAAGAAAAAAAAATTAGTAAAAAGGAATTTATTTTAGCTAATACGTTGATGAGATTCAGTTCATCAAATCAAGGAAAGTATGATTGCGAACAACTTCATGGGCTTTATGAAAGCAGAAACATCCATCTGAGACCCCTAGTCCTCACATCTTTATGGAACATAAAGCAAAAGGATAGGTGGTTTCAGTTGTTATTTTTATTTTCATTTTTGTTCAGTCCAGAGTCCTACCTCATCCATGAGAAAATATGACCCACATTGAAGGTATACTTTTTGTTCAACCAGACATACCCTCATTGATATGCTCAGTGGTGTGCCATCTTCTTAGTTCTCAGCCCAGTCAAGTTGACAATGAATATTAACCATCAAATATTCCGTATTATTCTGATTTCTTTCCTTTTAGCTTAGAACTTCACAGGTTACTTCAATGCATACGTTTTTTTTTTTTTTTTTTTTTTTTTGGAAGCACTTGCCACTGATGTAACTCATTCATTCATTGCATTGAAAGTACATATATTGTGCATGGAATAGCCACTTTCCATATCATTTTCTCTATTTAATTAAAAAATATTTATTCTTTTCTCATATTATACCTCCTGAGAGCAACATTCTGTCACTCTACTCCCGTCAATGTCTCCTTTCTCCTCTACACCAGATTCGTCCTTCATTTCTCATCAGAAAAGACAAGGCCTCCCACTGGTACCAACTGAAATAGGCATAACGGGATGCAGTAATGGTAGGCATACCCCTCATATCAAGGCTGGATAAGGCAACTCAGCAGGAAGAAAAAAGGTACCTTGAGCAGGCAAAAGAGTCAGAGATACCCCACTCCTATTGTTAGGACTCCAACTAAACCCCAAGCTAAAGACCACAGCATGTGTGCAGATAGCCTGATACAGCTCCATGCAGGCTCCTTGGTCGAAAATTTAGACTCTGTGAGCTCCTATGAGCTCTGTTTAGTTGATTCTGTGGTCTGTATACTCTTGGTGTCTTCTACCCCTCTGGCTCTTACAGTGCTTCCTCTCACTCTTCTGTGGGGTTCCTCAGGACCTGTCTAATGTTTGGCTGTGGGAATCTGTATTTTCTCCTATCAGCTTCTGGAGGAAGCTTCTCTGATGATTGGGCTAGATACCTATCCTATGAGTAGAGCAGAATAGCATTAGGAATTATTTCACTGACTTTTTTTTTTAATCAGTTTTGTTTTGTTCTTCCATAATCTCTGAACCACCCAGCTTCCATATCCTGGCCATCTTGTCAGTCAGTGTTGGCCATGGGCCCTCATGGTGTAGGTGGACTGGAGATGGCTGGGGTGGGAAGCAGGAGGGATCAGGTGAGATAGAGCGGGACAAAGGGAGAGAGTACTAGTGAGATAGCTGAAATAGATGGGCACTTAGGGAGCAATATAGAAATGCAGTGGAGCCTATGAGATTGACTCTGGTGAGAACTCCTAGTAATGGGAGATAGGGACTCTGCAGCACCTGTCTTCTGTAACCACACTCAGCTTCCAGTGGGACTGGGTCACAAACCTAGATACAGAATATATGACCTACAGCCTGTTCTGCCTGCAAGATGTGCTGGGATAATAATTGTGCAGAGCATATAATTTGCTTCTTAATTTTTCCAATACTATCCCAAATTACAAGTGATAAAACTGGTGTTCAACCAAGCAAATTCTTTACATCTTATGGGCTCCATTAAGCATTCATCTGAGACTTTCTAGTGGCTAACCCCTGTTCGCTATGCCCCACTGCTTTCAAGTCCCAGGCACCAGGGAAGCAAGAGGCTCCCAGGATCCAAGCTGATGACCTTAGCCAAAATATCCAACAAAGGGGAGACAGAGCCCATAGAGACCAACTCCATGGCCCCAGTTGAGGGATGGGGTCACCTACCCATCTCAAAAATTTTAACCCAGAAATGTTCTTGTCCAAAGGAAAGACAGGAACAATAAAATGAAATGGAGACTGAAGGGAGGCCATCCAGAGACAGCCTCACCTAGGGATCTATCCCATCTACAGACACCAAACCCCCACATTATTCCTGATGCCAAGGAGCATTTGGTGACAGGAGCCTGGTTTGGCTGTTCCCTGAGTGGTTCTACCAGCACCTGACCATTACAGATGCGGATGCTCACAGCCAACCATTAGAATGAGCCTAGGGACCCCAATGGTAGAGATAGGGGAAGGACTGAAGGAGCTGAAGGGGATTGCAACTCCATAGGAAGGACAATATCAACTAACTGGACCAGCCAGAACTCCCAGGGACTAAACCATCAACCAAAGAGTATAACTGGAGAGACCCATGGCTCCAGCTACATATGTAGCAGAGGATGGCCTTATCTGACATCAATGGGAGGGGAGGCTCTTGGTCCTGTGGAGGCTTGATGCTCCACATAGCTAGCATAGGGGGATGCTAGAGTGGTGAGGCAGGATTGGGTAATTGGATGGAGGAGCACCCTCATAGAGGCAAAGGGGAGGGGCAAGGGAGGATGAGATGGGGGGGTTGGATGGGTAACTGGGAAGGGGGATATCATTTGAAATGTAAGTGAATAAATGATTAATTAAAAAATAATTCATCTGAACAAAATTATTTTGAAATCAATTCTAAAATTTATGCAACAATAACCCATTATTCATGGGGTTAGGGACTAAACCTTACACCAAGTTTAAGTAAAATAGTTTACTGTGTCCTAATTATAGATTTTCTAATGTTAATAGTTTTTAATGAGCACCATAAAGTAAATAAGCTAAAGACAATTTAAAATTAGACTTTGCATGTTATCTCTGATACAACAATGATAACTCTTTTAATGTAATTCTATTTAAGCAAGTGTATGGGCAGGCACACTATTGTCTAAAAGGAAAACACAGAGAGAGAGAGAGAGAGAGAGAGAGAGAGAGAGAGACAGAGACAGAGACAGAGAGACAGAGAGAGACAGAGAGACAGAAAGACAGAGAGAATAACAGAGGAGTGGGGTAAGAGATGATATGAAGAAAAACAAGATTTTTTTGTTTTGTTTTTGCTTTTTTAAAAAAAATTCTATTCAATGCACCAGACGGCCAAGCACTTGAAAATAAAAGAAGGATCTTGGTAGTCCAAAAGAGTGGATGAAGAAATATCAATTTTGTCTGCATTACAAAGGGAAAGGAATCTCAGCTGCAAGTCTTGGAGCACTGCAGCTGACAACTGTGGTACTGTCAGGAGTGCTGATAAGGAACTTCTAATTCAGAAGCATCACATCTTGTCAGAAGCCTCCCTCTTACTGAATGTCATTGGCAGTTAGCCATGGGATGGTCTAGACCATGCTCGGGAATGGCTGTCTTCCTCTTCTCATGTGCTTACCTGTTCATTTAGTCTTTAGTCACAATACATGATCTTGGATTTTTTACCGTTCTTCAAGGCAATGACAATAAATTCTAAGCACATCCTGAATAAAACAGCATGTTAAATAAGATGCCAGAATTTGTTCTTTAAGGATAAAATGATTTCTATTTTGAACACTTTGGGAAAGTTTTGTGTTTATTTATTAATAGTTTTAAAGAATAGCAGAGCTCTGGTTTTCTAAGATGGAATGTGGATTTGTTAAGATTTATATGGCATACATTTAAAGTCATACAAAGGGATTTTCGCAGTTCAAAAGTATTTATAAAAACTTGATTTAAAATTTAACTTACTTTAAAAAATTCACAGATATCAGTGTTAATTACCTAGTGGATTTATACACTTAATGAATCTGTGTATCTATTAAATATACATATGAAGAATAGAACATACAACTTAATTATGGTATTGTTATTCAAAGGAATGGCATCAAACAGTGAAATGACTGAGAATAAACAAAATTACATCTAACCTTATGGGTACAGATATATGATTTCATTAGCTGACTGATGTAACACTAATACATACATTAAAAGTATTTTCAGTTATGAATTGTGGGGGAATGTGGAGAAATATATATAAGAGGAACATATTAAGAATCATAAATGTATTATTTTTATAAAATTAAAAAACCAAATCTACTAATATCTTAAATTATATGTCTCTAAGTGAGAATTTTCCTCTGCATGGTTTTGAGGTCTTCAGGTACTGGAAAATGTGCTCATCATTGAGAATCAGTTCCTGCACCTGATGTAATTACGCTATGCTTCTTAGACTTCATGAATAACTGGCATGGGTGGATGAGTGTCTTTGAACTCTTCTTGTCTGTAAGCATAAATCTTTATAGAAATCCATTTTCCTTGCTTATAATAATGATCATATTCTACATCGGTTAAATGGGGGGATTGAGAGGAGTTACAAGGGTGATCCAAAGGAAAAGTGTACCTGACAGGGATTCTGACTCAGCAGATGGAGCAGAAGTGCAGCTCCGTCACCCTCGATTCACCATCCCCTGACTTTGAAAGGTAAGAAAGCAGTACTTCACAGTGGTTTCCCTTTGGCTTCATCCTTGAGTTTGTCTGTATACCAACATGCTGAACTTGGTTTTCTAACATGATTAATACTCTAGTTTATAGTGTTGGGTGGTTGAATTGAATGTACTTTGGGTTTTACTTCAATCCATTCATTCTCTCAATAAAGTCCATGGATTACAGAAGGGAAGAGAAAGCTGAAGCTATGTTTCCATGAACGATATATTTTTAAGTCTAAGTCATAACTTCACAGTTCATAGTCCTTTGCCATCCTACAGAGTTCTGACTTTGAATCGTTCAAGTGTAAAAATTGATAAATCAGTTTTCTTTCTGAGTTCTACTGTTCCTCAAAAATATAGAGGAACTGCCACTGGACTACATCCCCATCTCCTTTCGTCTTCTGAGCTAATAAAGCATGTTAGGATAAGACAACTTATCCACAAACCCACCTTTTAGCTCCAGGACACGTCACTGCATTTATAGGCTATACTGTTCCTAGAAAAGCACACTTTATGGAACTTGAAAGATATACCACCTTCAAAATAAGAACCTTATAAGCATCGCCAGCATTTTAATTAAATATTATTATGGCTAGTGTCTGATTTTTTCCTCACTGTAATACAGACTGTTAGTTCAGGATGAGACACAGGGTTATTTGTTCAGTTTCATTACATCAATAAAGGAATTTAAAGTTTAAAATATGAAGCCATAACCTGTAGATTAGCATGGCGGTGTATAGTTATTAATCACAGCACTTGGAAATGGGTTCTAGAAGTCAACACCAGGACTGCAAGAGAAGCATGTATTCACTGATGACTTATTTCTCAAGTTCAAAGGTTTATTAATTTTCATTTTACGTGTACAAGTGGTTTACTGCATGAATGTATATATATACCTGCATGTAGGTGTATGGTACATGTATTTATATGTATCACATGCTTGTAGTGCCCATGGAAACTAGAAGAAGATAATCTAATTACCTGGATCTAGAGTTATGGATAGTCATCAGATACTTTTTGGGTGTTATTAACTAATCCTGAATCTGCTTCCTAAGCAAAAAGCACTGTTAAATGTTGAGTAATCTCTAAAAAGACATTTTTAATTTTTTTTGATTTCCATCACTTTTGTATAATATGTTGCTGGAACATTAATTTCTAATTATTCTCTTCCATATTAGAGGGATGACCATTAAAATACAGGGTACTAGAAAGTAGGTGAGTCAATAATGACATTATAAGGAGAGATAAAATATTCTATCCTGTAAGGAAGCTCATTAAGCTCAGGAAATTATACACCTCAGGAAGTCAGTGACACCAACTAGATTTAATAGTCCCCAACCCTAATAAATATAAGCAATAATGACTGCTGAGAGACATTTTCACACAGACTGAGCTATCTACCAAGAAGAAGCTCAGGTCAACTGAACTATCTGAAAGATAGTTTTCATATCTTTGTGCTCCTGGCAGGCTGTGCAGGGTGGTTCCAGATCCCAGCTTTGGTGAGTTGTCATCTACTCTATGGCGTGATTTGGGGACTATCGTTGCCTTTGAGACATACCCTTCTCTAAAATAACTCTTCAGTTATATTCTTATCAATAAAACTCACGGGGTCACTAGGTTGGTTGGATTTTGGTGGTATCAATTCTCCTTGGGATTACTTGATGTTTGTTAATGTCTCTCCAGAAGTACTGTCAAACAACAGTCAAAAATGTGTCTAATCATGATACCTGTGTGCAGGGCAGAGTTGAAAAATGTAGTGTAGCAGTGTATGTAGAAAGAGGAAAACACTGATCAATAGTTTAGTTAACAACAGCATAGTCTTAAATCATTACAGTGTTGATGGTCAAAAAGGAAGGAACAGGAGACAATTCTTTGTCTACAAGTAAGACAAAGGAATTTATTTACAAATGGTAAACAAATAAACGAATGATTATTAGAAATGGAAACAATCGGAGAGCTGGGTTACTGTGCTCTACAACAGTTTCTTATCAATACATCAGTTGTTGAATTCCATTTCGAGCAGTGCAGTAGAAGAAAATGGCTCTGTTTAGTCTCATCCTGAACATCTATTCCTCCCAAAGGACATTGTTGGGGAAGATTCTTTTTCTTCGGGTTGCTTTTTCTTGAAAGATTAGGACAATCCTGGGGAGGGGAAACTCACTCTCAAACCACTATTGTCTTTTCTTCCAATGAAGTTCTTTTTTTTAATTTTTTTTTTTTTTTTTACTTTAAATAGTGTGTGAGAGTAAATCAGAAATGGCAAAGATAATTGTCATATCCCCTTCATAGGCTCATAGGCTCTATTTATTTCTGAGTAATTCCACAAATTTATTTTTGTCTTTGGATATTAACATTTATTTATTTATTTGGAAAAAACAGGCTTTCGAAAAATTCTTTTCTTTCTGAGGAAGAAAGGAAATCAACTGGGTCCTCTGGAAGAGAAATCAGTGCTTTATGAGCCAATTTTCCAGCCCCCTGATTTAAGATTTACTAGGAAATAACTTAAATTTCTCTGCCAAGCAAGCATTATAGAAGATATTGTTTTAAATATTGCATTTATTATCAATTATGAGCTCTTTGAAGAAGAAAAAAGAATAAAAGCATTTATGCATATATACAAGGTATATCTTGAATAGAAAATTGTAATGGGTAGTCATTGAATTTTTAGAACTTGTAACTTTCTTAGAACAATGTGTACATAAGACATCTTTGCATCTTTAAACTAGTTACAACATCAGAAAGGGGATGCAGTGTGATCTTCAGGTTTATACTGTGGGCAGGCAAGATTCTTTGGCCGTAAGCTTTCCCAGTAGTATTTGTTTGTTTGTTTTTTATTTTTGTTTGTTTGTTTATTTAATGCCTCCCACCTAGCATCTAGTTTCACTTTCAACATAATTGCTTCCAAAACACCTTTTCTGTGATAGTTTGGCTTAATATCAATTCATATTTATCATTAACAATTCTTAGTCTTCTGTTTTCTTTTCTTTGAATGTTATAACTAATTATCTCACATTATTGCATTGATGTTTGTAGGTTTTATCTTCCTCCATGTATTTTACTTTTGACAAGTAAATATAATTAATCATGTTAATTTTCCATGAGTACTTTCCAGGCACAATAGCAATGTTGGAAAGGTGATGAGCACAGAGTCATTATTCATTAAAGGAAATAGAGAGAAATGTTAAGTGGGTCATGTGTCATTTAAAAAAAAAATCTTTGTGTTTATGTGTGTGTGTGTGTGTATGTGTGTGTGTGTGTGTGTGTGTGTGTGTGTGTGTGTGTGTGTGTGTTTGTGTGTATGTTATGTGTGTGTGTGCTTTTGTGGGACTGTCACAGATCACTTGTGGAGGTTAGAGTGCTACCTTGATGTCCATTTGTATTTCTCATCTTGCTTGAGATAGGGTCTAGTTTATTGTGCTGTTGCATAGGCCAGTCTACATGGCCCATGAGCTTCGACAGATTTTCTTATCCTTACCTCCAATCAATTATAGGAACTGCGATTACAGCCCTGTCTTTTTAATCCAGACTTAATGAGTTTGGTTGTAGGATATCATGGAGAAATTTAACTACTGAGCCATCTAACCAACCTCTCTGGTTGCATTGTGAAGTCAATAAAGTTGTAGATTACCTCAAAATATGCTTTGTGTAAATTAGAGTGGTCTTCAGCTAGTAAGACATAAATTGCTTCCTGCATAGGCTGGTAACCTACGTTTGATCTCCAGTACCTACAAACATGTTGGATAGAATCTATTTCACAATGTTACCCTCTGAAATCCACATGTCTGGTGTGACAAGCATGTACCCACAAATATAGAGCATATACAAAACACACATATACATACACTCACACATACAATTATATGTTAAAATCTTTGCTGAACGGTGTGTATATTTTAGACATCTCTGAATTATTTTATTAATTATAAACCATAGTTTGCTTAACTAGAGTATTGCATAAAACATTAATTCTCTAACAATACTATTATTCTACATTAAATGTTTAATCTCTGTAAATATCCAAGATAGCAGAAATAATTTATAATTATGTGAAGTACAGCTAATAACAAAAGCTAAATATTATTGCTCAATTACTTTGTAAGCAAAGCAGGTATTCCTTTTTTACAAATGCAACACTGATGTGTGGTTAGGTTAGGATGTCTGTGGCCATGCTTCAGAAACTGAAGGAATTTCTATGACCACATTTACTGGGGTTTTGGCATTTAATCTTATGTCACACCAAGCTGGAATGAATAGTCCTGAAGTCTTAGCTTTACAGTCTTTATTTATAATAAATAAATGGGGATCATACATTTAATAGAAGTGTGGTGCTAAAAGTAAAGGAGGAGTAAAATTAAAGTCAACTGTGGTAGTTTGCTTCCAGATATAACTATTGTCAAGAAATCTTTGAGTAAAACGAAAAACTTGCAAAAACCCAAGGAAACTAAATATTGCAGTGGATGGCAAGGAGTTTTATGTTCATAGAGATCAAAACACTTCAGGCTCTCAAAACAATCAAAAGGAGTTCTGTCATTGGAAAAACCATTGAAGTGGTGTCAGAGACATAAGTCCCCCAAAATATGCACAGAGCTGCTGCATAGCCAGGTTGCTTGACCTTGGGTACCTCGGGTGCACCTTTGAAATATAAGAAAAAGCCCCAGCTTAACTGCCTCAGGATGCTAAGGATAAAATTAGATGCTGAATGTGGCGGCTCTTTAACATTTCTTTTTTTCTTGCTGGGCACTTCCTGGCAAGCATATTCTACTCTGCTCTCTGACCTGTCTTCACTGTTGGGACTCCTTATATTTTTGTTAATGCAGCCTGGAAAATCGCCACATTCTGGAGGCTTCCCCCTGATTTATTGCCTCGACTTCTGGAAGGAAGGAAATGACAAATTTTCTGGAAGAACAAACATTCAGAAAAGTAAGGTATTTCCAGTGATTAAGAGTCATGTGAACTCCCCTATAAGAACCCTGATTGGTGAGTGTTGAAGCGGTGGATTCTTTTCATGCTTGCTTCATTCTTACCAGTCTGCTATTTCCCGCATGTGTTTTCAAACTTCTTGGAATGGGTAAAGCAAAAATAAAAATCAGACCTATCATGACCTCTACTCACTTGGAGGCAAAATCTGACCTGAAGTGCAACTATTTATTGTTTTCCAGTTAGAATAAATATTTCTTTACTGAAATAGAAAAAATACTATAATGAACTGTGGAACCAAATCCCATTAGTATCACAGTAAGTTATACTATATGTGCACTCTATTACTTTTCTTTTGAACTATAAGAAATTCTGAAGTCTGAATGAATACAGGTTATCCCAAGGTTTCAGAAAATGAATCACTATCTCTAGTAACGTTAGAACTTAGTTGGAATGCTAGCAATTTTGCTGAAGACATCCATGATTTCCAAACCGAGGTTAGAAATGTTGTTACATATTGCAGTTGTTTCCCACACGATTTTGTCCCAGCATTTTCATAATACATTTGTCTGAATTATATATATTTTAGTACCCAATATATTAACTGAACATTGTAGAAACTCAGAGAGTACCTATATCAATATGGTATATAGAGCTTCTTGTACCAAGCTAGTCACAATACCATTTAGTTATTGCTTTGCAGATTTACTTTGATACTAAGATTATGAGAAAGAAAGAAGAAGAATTTTCCTTGAGCCAATGATAATTTAACAGTGAGACTAGAATATAGACATTGAAATCAATTTGATAATGTTTATAATGAGATGGAGAAATCCATCATAGGGTGCACAGGGATTAGTGAAGTCATCTTTTAGATTCTGACAACATTCTCAAAGAAAGCATGCCCTAACCACAGTGAGCTAGTGGTCATAGGCACAAAAATCTGAACTGGTTAGAGGAGTCTGAGAAATCATAGTCTTACTATAGGAGTACCTTTGTCATGTACAGGAAAGAGAGAGTAACAAGAGGCAGTGTTGATAACAAACAATAAATTTTGAAAATTATACATGAAAAATTCAAAATAAAAGAATAATTTTACTTGAAAATATAAATATTTTCTACCTTTGTAACATTATTTTTCATTGTTGGTGACATAGCCTGGGATGTTTTTTTAATTGGAGTTATAATCAATAGTTATTTCATGATTGAGAAAAACTTTAGTTGATTTTACAAATCTTTTTCTTAACTTCTTATAATGATTCAAGTAAAACAGTTTAAATGATTGATTGTATGGGGATGTAGGCAGGTACATGGGAAAATGGAGAAAGTAGTGGAAATGTTAACCAAGATCAAAGATGCATGTGCAAGTCTTATTAAAACATAGTAGCTATAAGTCAATTAATGATACAATTTTAAAAATGAGATTGAAAACAGATACCATACACTAAGGAACAATATTTTATCCATACCAAGTACTGATGATCAGTCTTTAAGTTACTGGTCATGAAGACCCCAGAGACACTTGAAGTGTCACAAGTATTTATACTGTGGTTTTTGGCTGCCCACAGTAACCAGATGGTAAGACCACACTAATGACAATGTCCACACATGAGTTCTGGACATAAAGAAATAAATAGTAAGTTGGTCAGGAAACTTTCTTGCTGGCTGTTGTTCACAGTTCTGGAAGCTGTGGGTAGGTTTCTAGGGAGGAAAAACATCAGTGGGCTTAACATGCCCAGTGCCAAACTATGCATCCACACAGGCAGGCTGTGTCAACACTGTTTATGTTGACAACCAACTACTCTCTTAATGAGAGTTGAGGCTTTCTCCAGAAGATGGAAGTAATGCCTGGTACTGTAGGTACAAGCCAAGACCATGATTATGAATGTCGTAGGCACCCAGGGAAATGTACTATTGCTTTTCTAAATGGTCATGCTTTCAAACTGACTTCTAAATGTTATATTTATAGCTGTAGATTTATGTTGCTCTCAACTTATACTGGAGAGGGTTCTTACTGAAGTGGGTAGTTATTCATGTAGAGATATATAACTTTTCAGAAGATTGAGACTAAGTGACTATAAGTGCTCAGCTATAGATGGGGCATCAGTATCAACCCCATACCTCTCAAGATCAAGGCTATTTTGGAAGAGGGGGCAGAAAAAATTAAGAGCTGGAGGATAATAACAGGGTACTGAAATGCTGTGATGTGCACAAGGCTAAAATGACACTTCATCAGATGAATCGATGAGAGTTGTGCCCAAATTTTATGAATACATGGCTTGGGCTGAAGTGAGATTTTCTCTGTACTAAGCTATCCCTAAGCCTAGGCCTGAAAGCTTCTTGCCTCCATTCATATCTAACCTTTTGCAAGCCCAGACCTTGAAGGCTTCAGCTATAACTTCCGTCTGCTAACCTAGGTCTAGAATGTTTCAAAATCTGAAACTTACTCCAGAACAAACACACTCTTTCTACTTCTTTCTGAACTCTGGTTGGCTGGAATAACTTAGCTGTTCTGACTCAAATTCATTTCCAAACTGACGGGCTCCAATTGGCTTCTCTAGGCTTCGAACAGGATTGCTCTGATTGGAAAGCCTGCCTCTCACCTCTACAAACTGCTCTGAATTCAACTGCTCAATCCAGTGAACAGGTGGAGCCAATTAATTTACATTTGCCTTCAAAGTACCAGTCAAAATCACAAGATAAAATCATAAGGTCAATTTCACACTTTTTATGTCAAGTGCTTCTGACTCATAAGCAGTGGTGGCACATATCTTTAATCTCAGCACTTGGGCAGCTTAGGCAGATGGAGCTCTGATTTTGAGGCCAGTGCGGTCTACAGTGTAAGATTCAGGAAGACGAAGGCTACACAGAGAAACCTTGTCTCAACTCCCCATACCCCCCAAGAAAGGAAAGAAAAGAACTAAAAAAGGAACACATGTTTGCATACATAGTTATTTTACATTTGTTTCATTACTGAAGTAATCTCAGGCCTACATAAACTGACATGTCCTGAACATGGGAAACTGAGTGACATAAAGATAGTAATGTAGAAAGAAGAGAATATGTATGAGCTTTTAATAATAGTATTATTCTTTATAATAATGATGAAGCTTGGGACTTTGTCATATTATAAATAAGGATACTTAATAAGAGTATATAAGAAAAGCTAGAAAACACATAATATGATTTTATTCCTGAAAGTTATCTAAAGGCCCTTGTGACACCAGCTTGAACTACTGAAAGGTCAAAGAAACTTTCAGAAATGGAGTCTAGTGTGAGGTTTTCTGTTAAGTAGATTTGTACCCTTTAGGAAAGAGGTCTCTAACCCTCTCTTCTTCAGTTCTTATCCTAATTCCTGGACATGAAATGAATAGTTTTGCTTTTATTATGATGTTGTTACCCACATGTATCCAAACCTCCAAGGTCAAGATCATGGACAGAAATCAAAACATGGCGCAAAATTATACATTTGTACTTTAATATTTGATTATCTCAGCTAATTTTATAACAATGAGTAGGCAAAATAATTTGCCACATTTATAAGGATATATTTATGTGTTTAAGTATTTACACATTAATAAATAAGTCATCTATCATCTATCTATCTTTCTGTCTGTCTGTCATCCTTTTTCACCTATTGGACATTGAGCATTTTATTATTCATCTGCCTGACCATCCTGCCCAAACCATGCAGGAACAATAAGAGGTCCAAAATTTCTTATTCTCTTCTACTTTTCAACTCTCCTTTATTTGTTAATCAGATCTTAGTGTGATTTCTCATTTGGTTTTAAAGAATGTTAAAGCTTCATAAGATGATAATTTTGGTTTGAATATGAAATACCTCCTACAAACTTGTATGAATATGAATTATTTTCTACCAATTCATTCTGAATCTTTTACTTCAGTCAGTAGTGATGCTAAGGGTACATTGTGGTACATTGTGGTATATGTTGGAGGTGAGGCGTACCTGACAGAAATGCATCTTTAAGAGTGCCTCTTTGGTAAAGATCTTTCCCCAATCTGTTGGTTGTCATTTTGTCCTATTGACAGTGTCCTTTGACTTATAAAAGCTTTGCAATTTTATGAGGTCCCATTTGTCTATTGTTGATTTTAGAGTATACACCATTGGTGTACTGTTCAAGAAATTTCCCCCTGTGCCCATGTGTTCGAGGCTCTTCCCACTTTCTCTTCTATTAGTTTTAGTGTATCTGGTTTTATGTGGAGGAACTTGATCCACTTGGACTTGAGCTTTGTACAAGGAGATAGGAATGGATTGATTTGCATTCTTCTACATGCTGACCTCCATTTGACCAGCACCATTTGTTGAAAATGCTGTCTTTTCCATTGGATGGATTTAGCTTCTTTGTCAAAGATCAAGTGATTGTAGGTATGTGGGTTCATTTCTGGGTCTTCAATTTTATTCCATTGATCTCCTTCCTGTCACTGTGCCAATATCATGCAGTTTTTATCACTATTTTACCTTACACCAGTCAGAATGGCTACGATCAAAAACTCAGGTGACAGCAGCTGCTGGCAAGGATGTGGAGAAAGAGGAACACTCCTCCATTGTTGGTGGGATTTCAAGCTGGTACAACCACTCTGGACATCAGTCTGGTGGTTTCTCAGAAAGTTGGTGATAGTACTACCTAAGGACCCAGCTATACCACTCCTAGGCATATACCCAAAAGATGCTCCAACATACAACAAGGACACATGCTCCACTATGTTCATCTCAACCTTATTTATAATAGCCAGAAGTTGGAAAGAAACCCAGATGTCCTTCAACAGATGAATGGATACAGAAAATGTGGTACATTTACACAATGGAGTACTACTCAGCTATTAAAAACAATGACTTCATGAAATTCTTAGTGAAATGGATGAAACTAAAAAATGTCATCCTGAGTGAGGTAACCAAGTCACAAAAGAACACACATGGTATGCACTCACTGATAAGTGGATATTAGCCCCAAAGCTCGGAATACCCAAGACACAATTCACAGACCACATGAAGCTCAAGAAGAAGGAAGACCAAAATATGATACTTCTTAAAAGGGGGAACAAAATAGTCATAGGTGGTAGAGGGTGGGAGGGACTTGGAAGGAAGAACAGAGGAAGAAGGGTAAAAATGGGGGAAGGATCAGGTGTGGGAGGAGAAAGGGATGATATACAGAGGATCAGGAATTAGAACAGAGGTCTGTAGCCATGGGGGATGGGGAATTCAGGGAAGCCACCACCAAGTCCCAGATGCCAGGAAAACAAGAGGCTTCTAGGACCCAACAGGGATGAGATTTGCTGAAATTCCCAACGAAGGGGAGGGAGAACCTGTAGAGACCATATCCAGAGGCTAGGAAAGGCCTTCAGGTTGGGGGATGGGGCAACCCACTCATCCCCAAAATCTTAACCCAGAAGGGCTCCTGTCTAAAGGAAATATGGGGGAAAAGTGTGGACCAAAGACGGAGGCAAAGGCCATCCAGAGACTGCCCCACATGGGGATCCATCCCATATACAGACACCAAACTTAGACACATTTTGGATGCCAAGAAGTGCTTGTTTGACAGGTTCCTGTTATAGCTGTCTCCTAAGAGGCTCTACCAGAGCCTGACAAATACAGAGGTAGATGCTTGCAGCCAACCACCGGACTTAGCACAAGGTCCCCAAAGGAGGAGTTAGAGAAAGAACTGAAGGAACTGAAAGGGTTTGCAACCCCCATAGGAAGAACAATATCAACCTACTAGACTCCCTGGAGCTCCCAGGGACTAAGCCACCAACCAAAGAGTACACATGGAGGGACCCATGGCTCCAGCCACATATGTAGCATAGGATGGCCTTGTCTGGCATCAGTAGGAGGAGAAGCCCTTGGTCCTATGAGGGCTTGATTCCCCAGTGTAGAGGAATGCCAGGGTGGTGAGGTGGGAGTGCATGGGTTGGAGGGGGAGTGTTCTCATAGAAGCAGGAGGAGGGTGGATGGGAGAGGGTGTTATTCTGTTCTTGGCTAATTGGTGGTATGCTCTATGGCTTCTTGTTTATAACAATGGTAACAGCCTTACTTAACACAGCTCCAGCAGACATGTGTTGACCTGCTCTATAATGTCTTCTCTGCTTAATATCCCCCAAACATTCAGCCAAAATCGTGCTCTCTCTTCCTTTAAGTTGTTTCTGCAATGTACTGAAATGTTAGAGTAGATAATAACATGGCACAATAGACCGTTTTCATTATCACATAACATAATCAAATAAAAGAATTTCCTTCTCTATGACTTAGAAGTTGTGTGGTGTGTGTGTGTGTGTGTGTGTGTGTGAGAGAGAGAGAGAGAGAGAGAGAGAGAGAGAACTTTTATAACTATATCTTACTGTTTACAACTTCTATAAATTGATTGTAAATTTTCAGTATTTCTCACAAATTACAATATAATAAATTTTTACATTATTTGAATTAGTATCTGAGACAAAAAATTTCTAAAAGCTTAAAAGGTATGTACCCCAGGTCTTATATTCCCGATCTTAGGTAGTACAAACATTATGCTCATGTATTTATTTTGATTGTGCGAAGCTTCTCCCACAGACTCTGAATGAAATAACTTGAGGAAAGGAATAAATGTACAGAGCTTTCTGGGTGTTGAGAAAATAAGATCAGTACATAAACTGTGGTTAAGAGAAGTGTAAAATGTTGAACAATTCTTAAGTGCTTCTCAGCCATTAGAGATTCTTCAGTTGAGAATTCTCTGTTTATTTCTGTACCCCAATTTTAATAGGGTTATTTGCTTCTCTGGTGTTAACTTCTTGAGCTCTGTGTATATTTTAGATGTTAGCTCTCTATCAGATGTAGGATTGGTAAATATCTTTTCCCAATCTGTGGTTACTCTTTTGTCCTATTGACAGTGTCCTTTATGTTTTTATATGCTGGCTATCTTCCATGATATTATGATTTTAGTTTCCTACATGCAAAGAAAAATATCAACCCACAAAGATACTGGCTATCTGATTTCTGTGATGGAATATTATGAATCCCTTAGCTTTGTGCCTACATTTTGTTTCTATGAGGGTGGGGAAGCCATGTGTTATGATGTGTCCACCCAGAATACTAAGATTTCATAGATTCTTGTTATTCTAATGCTAGATATACTTATTTTGTTTAGAACATTGAAAGGTGTCATAGTAGTAAGAATTTATATAACTTACTCAGATGAAGATAAAAATATAAATGTAAAATGTTTAAAGATTAAGAATACACAAAGATTTCATGTTCTCAAGTGTACAGAGAAACAGTTACTTTCAAGTTATATTTTTGGCAAAAGCAGCAAATGAGAGACTTGCTGTATCTCCAATGTCCAACATTCAGCTTGACATTTATAAATCATCCCTGAACCAGTTGACTTCCATTTCAGTGTAATAACAGCATTTGTAGGAACATAATCAAGAAATAGAATTTTTTTTCAAAAGACAAAGATGGAAAACAATGCTTTTATTTTTTAAAGATGAGAGATGTTTGCTTTTGTCAAAACAAGCAAAAATGAAGTACTGAGAGGCTTCTATTTCATAGCAGAATGGATTTCTCCATCAGTGAGACAATGAGAGACGTGACTGAATACCTAGAACTCCAAATACATAGAAGATAAATGAGGAGAAAGCACGACATTCCAGGAATATAAATAACAGCTTGTGAGTGAGGTAAAATCATATTGTGGGAGTGTATCTCTTTTCTATTCTTTTGAACAAAGTTATCAATAGAAAAATGTAAAATTAAAACTATAACCTTACAAATTTAAAAAAATTCCTTTAGCTTTTGAGATTATAATAAAATTATATCAGTTCTCCTTCTCTCCAAACCCCTCACATATAAACTTCTTTGTTCTCTTTTAATAGCACAGTGATTTTTTTATTACTAGTTGCTACATACACACATGTGGGTACACACACACATTTATAGCAACTATATATGTATGTTATAAATCCATATAAAATATACTTTTAATTGAAATAGTATTAAATAACTTTTCTCTCTCCCCTTCTTCTCTCCATTCCATTTTGGGAGTCTCATTTCCAACCCCTCAAGTTGTTAACCTCTTTTACTTTTATTATTACACAAATATATATACAACTTGCTCAGTTTCTTTAGGAGTGAGAAGTCAGAGTCTTTACTTCTTTAGAAGCCAGGGTCCTAGATGCAAGAAAGAAATCATTTGGTTTTACAAAGTATAACTATTTAACAATTAGGTAGAAAAAATGTTGGATTCTAGAAGTAACAAAGTAAGTAAGTCCCTTCTTAACACTGGGTCACATTTTAAGATTAACAGTTGCAAACTGGTATTAGTATAATGTTGGTTTTATAAGATTAGAATCAATTTTAAGATATTTTTAAGAGTTGAAATTTTTAACTGTTAAAAAATACAAACAAAACATACAAATAAAAATCCAGTCCACAATTCTACAGAATTAAAGTTATTATCTGCTAAGAGGTCAGATCCTCTGAAGCATAGCATTCAGATGAAAGCTTTAGTGCCCCTTAGTGACATGCTCAGTTGTTTGACATTATGCTTATAAAGTTACTGGTTTGGATTTCTATTAATTTTTTTTGTATATCACTTCCTAACATTTACTCTTAGCTTAGTTCACCTGCCCAATATAAAAATGCCAGATAGTTTTAAAGACTGGTTCTTTCAGCAATACTTACTTTACTATAAGTGTGAATAAATGAAGCCGAACTTTAGTTTCTCCATATGTGACTGGATATTGACAGGGAAAAAAAGATTGAACATGAGAAAACTAGCCATACAAATTTAGAGAAATGAAATCTTGCACAGGAATCATCGATGCATACATTCGGGTCAGATATATCCAGTACCTGGCAGTGAACATGGAGGTCGTTATTCCATCTTCCTACAGAGACTGCAGCATAGAAGGTCTTTCTACAAGTCTTGTCAAGATGCAACAACAAGTCATGTGGGTAACTCTAGCTAGTTTTCTCTAGCTCTTTATGGAAAGACTAAGGGATATGACCTTAACCGACTAGAAATTTTGTTAGTGTTTTCTCCATTCTACAGAATCCATGTTGTAGTCTAATAGGAAAGAAATGCCAACTGACGTCCCTGGAATTTGGTCCAGGTATGAATTTGTTTCACGTTAGCCCACACCACTGCACTGGGCAGCTGTCCTCTCAGCTCGCCTTCTTTCCTTTCCTATCCAGACCACAAAAATATCCATCAAGCAGAATTCCTTCTCTTGTCACTTATTGTCTTATTTCTCAACTACAAATACCCTTGGCTATGCCCCCAGTTAGTTCTCTAGTGAGGTATCAAATCTTGTCTGAATGACTAATGAAACACTCTACACATTGTGTTTGTTATCAACATTATTTTATATGCTTCCTCTAAAAACCATAAAGAGGGATGTTTACACTGAAAGATCTCCATGTTTCCCATAGTCATAATTAATCTTTGGTAAAGAAAAGAATACTGAAATATCGTGATGGTACTGACATAAATAGCAGTTAGGTGGCAACTATGCTTAAAATAAAATATGACTTTATATACTTTTCATTTGTGCTGGAAACATCGAACTAAGGCAATCCATAGAGAAACCTTGTCACTGTACCTGAGTGAATCATAGCTGAAACTCTCTATTCAAATTCCTCAGTTGATAAATGACAGTAACAGAAGTTAATTCTGTAAATTATACCGATAGGACCATGTGATTAAGACTACTTGCACTCTAGGTCCCAACCTTGTGACTGGTGTGAAACAGAGAATCACAACTGGAGCCTATTCTCAAATACATCAGTCCTCAGTATCATTTCTGAGTTGTCTTTCAATTTCTAGACCAAGGCCATTTTCATAATACTTCTTAATGCTTAGATTGTACTCAACATGCCAAGCTCCACGCTGAGGACTTTCATGATAGCCCTTAGGTTCTCTTTTTGAGTTTGATTTTTGTTTCCTGCAATAGTGGTAACACCTATAGAAGACAGGTCATGTTCTCCTCTATTCCAGTGATATGTCACGATTCTTATAGCTGAACTATATAAATCACACAGAAAATTCTTAAGAACATGCTTCACATTTTCAACGTTAATAAGTAAATACATCAGAAGAATTCTGAATACTGTACCCCTGAATCTCTTTCCTATTAAGAACAGGTTTCAGTTTGTTGCTTTCTTCATGCTCCATGTGACAGCTCCTCCATCTCCTTGATGTATTAACTTCAAGTCTGCCTTCTTTCTTTTTGCTTAACTAAGTTCCCATTGCCTTTTGCTTCAACTTATGTTCGATAGGCATGGAGGGAAAAGTTTCCTCAGCACCCTGTTGTGTTCTAGTCTTTCAAACAATTGCAATGTAGAACAATGGTCTTTAATTTTAACACAAAAAGGCAATCACTGTCAATAAGATTGAATTAGAAGATTGGTTCTCTTAATCTTTATTAAACTCTTTTTTTAGAAACATGTTAAAGCAAATTTTTCCATAGTGTTGGAGCTTGGTTCCTGCTCACCTTTGCCAACCAGATAAATTGCTATGAAACTTGAATTTGGAAAAAAAATATAAAACAGAGATAGATGTACAACCTTCCCCCACCATGCTGAAAAATTACAGATATGCTTTTAGCCCAAAATGTCGGAGAAGTCTCAGTTTATAGCGGTTACAGGAAGTCGCTCTTAAAGCCAATGATACTAGTGCCTGTCTCATTCCTCAGTTCCTGACTGATAAAGGTTTAGGGAGTTTTTTTTAAAGGCTTACCATTGAGTCTTCTTTCTATATTTCTTCTCATTTAACACTCTAAAAAATATTCAGAAGCTGCCTCATCACTGAACACAACATTACTGATCAAGAGAATAGTATTATCATTCATTGATATTTTTGCATCCTGCTTATTATATATACAAAGCTTTTGTGAAAACAAGGACAGAGTGTCTATTCCAGTATCCTGTACAAACATCACAGTGGACATAAAAACAAAGCAACATATGAAAACATATTCTAAAAAATCCTTCTATTCACAACCACATACTGTGAAAATAGGTTAGGTTTGAATTGTATGCTTGAAAATACAGTGGAGAGTTTAAATGACTTTAAAGGAATGCTTAACTTCAATTACCACAAAACGTGAACAGTACATTGGAAAAGTCCCCTTCAGACACATTAAGAATATTAAGTATACTCATAGAATGGAAACCAACATGCATGTCATTACTCAATACTCATGCATGGATGGCAAAATAAATTCAATCTATGTAATCATATTTAGAAATGAAAATCCTGTCATACAAATTAAATCTATTTAAATGAATACTTTGAATATTTTAATAGAAAAGATTTACTCTACAGTTTCTCTGTGCATTTATTACTGATAGCATGAGTTAAGTGAGAGTTTAATTAGATTAAGAAATTATCTTTCAAATTAACTGAAGAGGAAAATATGGAATTCAGAAAGAACCACATGTGATAGAATCCTTAATCTTTAATTATCTTTTAAAATGTTATATACTTTAGTAATTATAACCACATTGTTCCTTAAAACTAAGGTGCTTCAAAAAAGTCATGAAGAATTAAAAGGAATAGAACAAAATTGTTTTTGTAAAAGTCAAGAAAAAATTCCATCTTTAAAACCTTACTGATCATTATAATTTTTGAACTATACATGCAATTTTAAAATTTAAAATACTAACCATAGTTCAATCAGAACAGCAAATATGTGTTTGGATTAGGACATGGTGTTGAAATGTGAAATGATGAGATGTCAAAACTTTTAAGTTCAGACTCCGTCTTAGAGAACCTGAATTAAGTTTGAACTCAGGTAAACTAATAGTCTGGTAATAGTTTACAAGTTACCCCCCCAACAAAACCCGAGCATAGCACCAGCCTCTAGGCTAATCCTCAACAAGACCAGAGTTTCCAGTTTACACCCTCAACAAGACCAGAGTTTCCAGGTTACACCCTCAACAAGACCAGTGTCTCCAGGTTATTCCCCCAACAAACCTGCACCCCAGGTTGCAAGACCACCCCCTGCCTAACGACCACCAATGCAGAGGGGAGCAGAAGTTTATGATGTGACTCCCAGCAGCAGCCAATTATGTTAAAGGCCACAACAGCTCTCCAATTAGATGCTTGCACAAGTATTTCCTGCTTGCTGCTTACTATAAAGCCTTGCCCCAATAGACATTCGGGGTTCCCCCACCACCAAAACTGTCCTTCGTGTCGGTGGTGCATTGGGGGGAGGGGGGCGAGCTAGCTCGAATAGAATGAAGAGGTGATGTGAGGAGCATCAGATTGGCTCCTGTGTGCGTTTTTGAGGATCACTAACATTTCCCTGGCACAATATCAAATAATTTGTGATTTATATGCGTATTCACACAAAAAAATCATTATTTAAATGAATTGTGATTTATAACAGCTTTTGAGGAGTCAAAGGGAAAGGGGTCCTTAAAGAATATGATTTCTAGATACTGTGAAGTAAGAACAGTAGACAATAGGGAAATTAGGCCTAATGACCCCTGAGCTTGTTTCAGCCAGCTCAAGTATCTATTTTTATCTTTCTTTTTCGTTTTTTTTTTTTTTTTTTTTTTTTTTTTTTTACGTTGAGATAGAAGAAAAGTTTTCTGTGAAGTGTAAAGTTTCATAACAGAAGTTGAAATCAACTAATTCTTTTACCAAAACATTTTTAAATGACTGGTAAAATTCAAGGCTTATATTTTTAGGGGTGCTAAGTCACTAATTCTTTGATTAATGTTGAAGATATCACACAAGATCTGTGAAGCAAGTGGAGCCTTGTTACCAGACAAAAAACTGGTAAGGTTGAGCAGACTGAAGAACACTGACAATTCTCATAATTGAGGATGGTAAGCATTTGAATCTGATCCCTACCCTGTTCCTGTCCTGGAGCATGTGACCATGACTCCCCATTAAGATGACCAGGCAACTGGTGGTAGCCTAGAGACCAGAGGTCTCCATGTTAATGAGGTATCTAGATCTTCCTGCCTGGGGGTAGAACCAATAAGCTTCGCTTCCCAGACATTCCTTCCTGCAAAAGGCATCCACTTTTACACCGTGAGTAAACAGCTTGGACAAACAAGGGCTGTCTCCTTCCTCAAGGACTGCTATGGGGGAGAAGCCTTCCTTATGGAGCTGCTGCAACACGTAAGTCCCCAGCAGAATGCCCCTCCACACTCCTGACATTCACCCGGAGCTAAACTGGATTCCCCCAACTCCAGGTTCACAGCTAGCACTGGCCTCTGGTTTTCATCTCCTCAGGGTTATCGGAGGTGTTTGGGTGCACAGGAACATGAAAACAGCCTCCGCACCAGCCTGTACCCACACAGGCTGGGGCCCCCATCTTAGGCTGCATTCTGCCTCCCCTGAGTGGTGCGTTGGTGTTTCCCATGAGCCCAGTACTCTGATAGTGAGGGCAGTGAGGAAGGAAGATAGCCTAGCTCCTGTATTTAATCTCCTGCACCGCAGCAGTGAGGCGGAACACAGACCCACAAGGACCATTTCTTTTCTCAGGATCCATTCCTCTGCATTGCTTTTCTTCATGCTTCTATTTATCCATTCATATTTTATTCAATTTATTTTAAAACCATCTAGCCTCGGCTATATTCCACGCACAATGCTAAGCACTAGAGACATGAAGATGAACAGTGCTCGATTCTCTCCTCACACTCTCAGTTTAGAACAAGTATTAAATATAAATTGTCAAACGCAGAGGCAAATGCTCCTGTGATGTTCAGCACACGCAAAAAGACTCAAGCCTTTTAAAAACAGAATTACTTCAGCATACTCGAATAGAATTAAAGCCTTTGAAGGCAAGATTATTCTTGCTTTGTTCTTTCTGATAGCAGATCTTGATTCAGACTCTTGTAGTTCATATATCAATATGCAACAGTATCTGAATAGTTTCATTTTTGTCTTAACTGAAACCTTTTTGAAGTTGATGAAAATGACTTACGTTCATTTATGAAAACCATTTATATTCATTATGTTATTATATATAGTGAACTGTGAGAAAGTATATCTTCTCAATATCTAATTCTTAATATGTATCTAGTTCTTCATACGTATTAATTAATAGTATTTATATTTTTATTAAAACAAGAACAACAACAACAAAAACAACAAACTTGTGTCTCCCCCTTTTCCCATATGAACAATATTTGCTTCTTTCACATGTCTTTCAGATTATACTGAAATGTTTCTATTTGACTTACAGAATATTTCTACCAAATACACGGTAGTAATAAATTTCTGTGTCAGTTTGGATAGTCAATGTCTGTGGGATCTCCAGCAGACCTGTGTATCCTCCAAGATATCATTTTCTGTCTGTGAGCTGAAAATGGGTATCTTAGGATTTCTATTGCTGTGATAAAATACCATAACCAAAAGCAAATTAGGGGGAAAGAGGGAGGTTTATGATTCACGTAACGTTCCATCATTGACGAAGTTGGGATAGAAACTCAAGACAGGAAATTGCAGGCATGAACAAGTGCAGGAGTGTTTGTTGCTTGCTGTCCTTTTTCCCTTACTCAGTATGCTTTCTTCTACCACTAAGAAACACACAAACTCTGGAAGCACTGCCCAGAGCAAACTTTGTTTTCTCACATCAGCCATCAAGAAAATGTCCCGCAGGTTTGCCCAGGCCATTTCATCCTGGTTCCCTCTTCCCAAAGCTTGTGTCAAGTTGACACAAAAAGGGTTAGGATGATGGGTTTTATTTAAGTCTCTTTGCCTATAAGATTCTGCTTTACAAAACCTGGAGCCCGCATTTGTCTACATAGCAGTTCCATGGTTACCATCAAGAGTGCTTCACATCTGACCCTTTAATCATGTTTTAGTCAATAGCACATGGACCACATGCAAGGTTAATTCAATTTAAATGTAAATTATCAGAATATATAGCAAATTTTACAGGAAACACTGTCCTGCTGGGAAATCTTACAACCTGAGAAAGTCTTCACTGTTTAGCATAATAGTAGCTTCAAATATATTTGAGATATTACCAAGCATTTAGTTTACTACCATAGAGTGGCTTAAGGCTTCAGAGACCATAGCTTAATATTTGCTTATATGATTGATTTTTTTCCTTTGTACTATCCCCTGTAGTCATCTATACTGCTTGTATTTCTATGCTTGATAAATTATGTTCATCTCTATAACACAGTGGCCATTTAATCTCGTCTCTCTGTAAGCCTGTGATGTCTCTGATGAGAAAATCTAATAAAGACACTTGAGCTGATGTGAGACTGACTGCTTAATTAATAAATTCTGATACCCTGAATTTAATCTGCAATCATAGAGTCCTGTTAATGAACCCATGCATGTAATAAGCAAATTAGGAAGAACAAAGGAAATCTTGGAGGGGCTTATTCTTAAATTTAGATGGCAAGAGTAGTTTCATTATTTAAGTATTCATGCTCCATGATTCTTTATGAATACAGAAATCAATGCTTCCTGTACCATTAATATACAATTTGCAATTTCCTTCTTTGATGTTCTTCTGGAGTTGTGTTATTTAAATAAAGCAAATGTGCTCTTAGCTTTAAGCTGCTATTTCAATCCTTTGATGCAAGATGGCAAGCAGTAGGGTGTTATAGCTAGGAAGTCAGATTTAAATATCAGCTTTGCTATTAGAGTTGTGTAACCTGAGGCAACTAATTCAACTTCTCTGAGTTTCTGTGACACCATCAAGAAAATTACGATACTAATGTCACAATATCTTTCCAGTGACTGATGAAAATAATAAACCTATGCAAGGAAGCAACAAGATCCCATCAAAAACAGTTATCACTCTAATAACAGCTATTATCATTTTTATCTACCAGCATACTAAATCTTTAGATGTTTTGAATGTAAATATTTCAGAATAATCTATTGAATATCAATGATGTTTATTTAGAAGATTCCAGAAGATTCCAATTATTCTTTCAGAGATGTTTTTATCTTGTTTTTCAAGTTGTCTTTCAATTTTGGAGCATATGAGTTTCTTTTTACATGGAAAGCTAGGCAATTAAAAAGACAAAACATGAGTCCTAAACCAGCATTCCAAGGATGACCTAAGTTTGGGAAAACGTGAAAAAGATGCCATTATAAAGGCATTTTACATAACAAATGCAATTTTATACATTAGAACAGAAAATGTGTTATAGTAAAATATGATATGACAAATATATTTTAAAGAATTTTATATTTATTTTTAAATTATTTTATTTATTTACATACTGAATGTTGCTCCCCTTCTCAGTCCCCAGTCCCAGAGTTCCTAACACCATCACTCCTCCCCTTTGTCTCTGAGAAGGTCGTCCCTCAACCACCCACAGACTCCCCTCACCCATCCACCCACCCCGCCTCACCACCCCCAGCATCTCCCTTCCCTAGGGTGTAAAGTCTCTAGAGGATTAAACACATCCTTTCCCACTGAGGCCAGACAAGGGAGTACTCTGCTACAAATTTGCCAGGAGCTTCTGGCTAGCCCATGTCTGCTCTTTGATTGGTGGTTTAGTCTCTGGGAACTCTGAGGAGTCTGAGTTAGTTGATGCTGTTGTTCTTCCGAAGGGATTGCAATCCCCATTCAGTTCCTTCAATCCTCACCCTAACTTTTCTATAGGGGTGCTTGACCTCAGTCCAGTGGTTGGCTATAAGTACCTGCATCTGTCTCAGTTAGCTGCTGGTAAAGCCTATCAGAAGGCAGAAATGCTGGGCGCCTGTCTGCTAGCAAAACATAGTGTCAGTAATAGTGTAGGGGTTTGGTGCCTGTGCATGGGACAGATCCCAAGTTGGGCTGGTCACTGGATGGCTTTTCCTTCTGTCTCTGCTCCGGTTTTGTCCCTGCATTTCCTTTAGACTGGGACAATTCTGGGTTTTGAATATGGGTAGGTGGTGCCATCTCTTTGCTGGGGTCCCTTCCCTATCTATCTACTGGAGGTGGTATCTTCAGGTTCCATCTTACCACTGTTGGGCATTTTGCTACGGCCATCCCCATTGAGTCCTGGAGCCTCTCACATTCCAGGTCTCTGGGGCTTTCTAGAGGAACTCCTTGCCCGCAACCTCCAGCAGCTGCATATTTCCATTCATTCTCCTGACCCTCTGGGCTTCTCTTCTGTCTCTCCCAGACCTGATCCAGCCACCCTACTTTCTCCCACCCAAGGCTCTCCCTCCCTTTGCTTCCTGTGATTATTTTGTTACCCCTTCTAAGCAGGATTGAAGCATCCTTACCTGGGCCTCCTTCTTGTTAAACTTCTTATGGTCTGTGACTTTATCGTTGGTATTCTGTACTTTGGGGCAAATATCCATTTATAAGTGAGTACATACCTACACGTCCTCTTGGGTCTGGGTTACCTCACTCAGGATGATATTTTCTACTTCTATCCATTTGCCTTCAAATTCATTTTTAATAGCTGAATAATATAAATGAACCACATTTTCTGTATCCATTCATTGGTTGAGGGACATCTGGGTTATTTCCAGCTTCTGGCTATTATGAATAAAGCTACTATGAACTTAGTGGAGCACCTGCTCTTGTGGTATGGTGGAGCATCTTTTGTTATGTTCCCAAGAGTGGTATAGCTGGGTCTTCAGGTAGAACTATTTCCAATTATCTGAGGAAACACCAGAGTGATTTCCAGAGTGGTTATACCTGTTTGCAATTCCACCAGCAATGGAGGAGTGTTCTTGTTCCTCCACATCTTCACCAGGATGTGCTGTCACTTGAGCTTTTATTTTTATTTTTTTAAGAAAGGCTTATTTATTTATTTATTTCATGTGAGTATGTCTTTAGACACACCAGAAGAGGGCATCAGATCTTATTACAGATGGTTGTGAGCCACCATGTTGTTGCTGGGAATTGAACTCAGGATGTCTGGAAGAGCAGTCAGTGCTCTTAACCATTAAACCATCTCTCCAGCCCTCAACTGAGCTTTTGATCTTAGCTATTCTGATTGGTGTAAAGTGGAATCTCAGAGTCATTTTTATTTGCATTTCCCTGATGACTAAAGATGTTGAACTTTCTCTACATCATGTATTGGATTAACTGGTGGGTGTGGAGTGAGTGAAGTCCGGCATTCTGCCCCAGGCTATTGGGCCTCTCAGAGAGGCAGGATGCTGGAAGTTTGACCACACACCACCAGGTAGGTGTCTGGCTGTGAAAAGCTGTGGGAATACAGCCCCAGTGGAGGGGTAGCAAGGCCGGGGGTCCTGGGGATCGCAGGGAATTGGTTCTGTCAGGTTCCCATGCTCTTGGACATCCTAGGTGCCACTGGATGCTGTGGGAGAGCTAAGAATGAAGTGGGGGCCCAGGCTTTGATCTAGCCCGGGCTGAAGGGGAAAAGCAGGGAGGAGACCAGCTGGATCCTGCAGGGTACCTGGGTCCGTGGCTTGGCGCTGGCTAGCTTGGTGGCTTGGTTTGGTTTTGCCATGGCTGGGAGCGCTGAGAGGCCTTCTGTGGGAGACTAGATGCAGCTCTTTAGATGAAGGCCTGTTGCATTGTTCTCCATGGGGGATCCTGATGAAGAGAGACAGTCCAGGGTTTCAGGGCATTTATTGTCATGGAGGAGAGTAGCATGAAAGAATCTGTACCCTGAGACCTCAGGGAGGGGTGATGTTGAAATAGTGGCTGGGAAGGGGGAGTGGCTAAGCCTCTAAGTGCCTCATTAACATGGGGATGTCTTGAGGCCACATGACCACACGTCTAACTGTGAGGGGTTTGGGGCTATGTGACCAACCCTCTACCTGAGGAGGGGTTTGAGGCTACATGACCTGTAGTCACAGACCTATGGAGAACTGCGGCCTTGGGTCGGGAGCCTGTTTCTAGGAGCATGGTCAAACACATGCTATCCATTGTACAATTGGTTGTTCCCTGCTGGTGACCCTTTACTGGGTCCACCAGGGAGTTGGGTGGGGGTGGGGTTAAACTTTAGCTCAACCAGAAACCATGTTGCCTTTCATGGTCCCACAATCATGCTTCTTGGCCAATTGAGATCCCTTTGTTGAGAATTATCTGTGTAGCTCTGTATCCCATTTTTAAATTTGGTTACTTGGTTTTTTAGAGTCTAACTTCTTGAGTTTTTCATATATTTTGGATATTAGCTCTCTGTTGAATGTAGGGTTAGTGAAGATCTTTTTCCAATCTGTAGGTTGCCATTTTATTCTATTGACAATTTCTTTTGCCTTACAGAAGCTTTTCAGTTTCATGAGGTCCCATTTGTCAATTGATCTTAGAGCATGAACCATTGGCATTCTGTTCTGGAAATTTTTCCTTGTGTCAATGCATTTGAGACATTTCTCAATTTCTCTTCTAGGTTCAATGTATCTGGTTTTATGTGGAAGCCCTTGATCCACTTGGATTTGAGCTTTATACAAGATGATAAATGTAGATCAGTTTGCATTCTTCTACATACAGACCTCCAGTTAGACCAGCATCATTTGTTGAAGATAGTTTATTTTTTCCACTGTATGGTTTTTACTTCTTTGTCAAAGATCAAGTATCTATAGGTGTGTGGATTTAATTCTGTGTTTCAATTCTATTCCATTGATTGACTTGTCTGTCTTTATAAATACCATGCAGTTATTTTTTATCACTATTGCTCTGTATTATAGCTTAAGAGATTCTTTTATTGTTGAGAATTGTTTTGGCTATCCTGTTCTTTGTTTTGTTTTGATAGTATTTTTTTGTTTTGTTTTTAAATTTTGTTTTGCTTTCCATATGAAGTTGAAAATTGCTCTTGCCATATCTGTGAAAAATTGTGTTTGAATTTTGATAAGGATTGTATTGAATTTGTAGATTGCTTTTGGTAAGATAGACATTTTTACTATGTTAATCCTACTGATCAATGAGCATGGGAGACCTTTCCACCTTCTGAAGTCTTCTTTAATTTCTTTCTTCAGGGACTTGAATTTCCTGTGATACAGATCTTTTACTTGCTTGGTTAGAGTTAAACCAAGACATTTTATATTATTTGTGGCTATTGTGAAGGGTGTTATTTCTCTAATTTCTATATTTGACAAAACTGGAAAATCTGAATGAAATGGATGATTTCCTAGACAGATATCATGTTCCAAAGTTAAATAAGATCAAGTAAACTATCTGAACAGTCTTATAACCCATAAGGAAATACAAACAATCATTAAAAACTTCCCAAATAAAAAATTTCCTGGGCCAGATTGTTTAATTGCAGAATTCTACAAGTCTCTCAAAGAAGAGCTATTACCAATACTCCTCAAACTCTTCCACAAAATAAAATCAGAAAGAACACTGCCAAACTCATTCTATGAAGCCACAGTTATTCTGATACCTAAACCACACAAAGATCCAACTAGAAAGAGAACTTCAGACCATTTTTACTTATGAATATTGATGCAAAAATATTCAATAAAATTCTCACAAACTGAATTCAAGAATGCATCAAAACCATTATCTACCATGATAAAATATGCTTCATCTCAGAGACCCAAAGATCATTCAATAGCACATGATCATCTCAGATGCTGAAAAAGTCTTTGACAAAATAAAATACTCCTTCATATTAAAAGTCTTGGAGAGACTAGGAATTCATGGCACATACCCAAACATAGTAAAAGCAATGTACAGAAATCCAACAGCCAACATCAAATTAAATGGAGAGAAATTGTAAGCAATCCCACTAAAATCAAAGATGAGACAAGGCTGCCCACTCTTTCTGTATTTATTTAATATAGTACTCAGATTTCTAGCTGGAGCAGTTAGACAACAAAGGAGAACAAGGGAATACTAATTGGAATCGAAAAATTCAAGATATCACTATTCAAGGATGATATGATAATATATAAAAACAATCCCTAAATTTCTACCAGAGAACTCCTACAACTGATAAACAATTTCAGCAAAGTAGCTGGATATAAAATTAACTCAAACAAATCACTAACCTTCCTTTATTCAAATGATAAATGGCCTGAGGAAGAATTTAAGTATGGTGAGATGATATGAGAAAAAAAGGAAAAAATAACCTTCAAATTAGAAATCAAATCCCATCATTAATACCAAATGCTCATAGTTCACAGGTAACACTGATTATTTCTATAGGAAAAATAGCTAAGCCTCTTTTGTCTACTATTGTCACTTTTTTTAAAAATTAAGTATTTTCTTGTTAGTAATTTGTTGGTATAATTTTTAAAAGCCATGAGATTTATAGGGACTTTCTTTTAACTCTTTGGAAAATAACTTTGGAAGTCTTTTTTTTTTTTCTTGCCAGTTGCTCACATCTGTCAGTTTTATTCATATATAGGGTTTGTTTGTTTTTTTACTACAATTCTGCTTTTTTTCAGATGTTAGCACATTTTTTTCACTATGCCAAATACATAGTAGGTCCACTAGTGCCACAAAGAGATCAACTGCACTATCAATATTGGAAAAACATGTGCAGCCGGAATTGAGCTCCAGTAATATTAAACAACCTCTTTCCAGGACCCATGCCCCAGGAAAGGAAATCAGGGTCAGGAATCAGCAGCGTCAATCCTTTAGCCAGTATTTCTTCTCTTCCTGATCCCCACCATTCTACCATGCACACTCTTGTCCTTCTGAGTCTGATTTGCTTCTCTCAGTATTTTTTTTATACTTTATTTACATTTCCAGTGTCTCCTTTTTGGAAACCCCGTATCCCTTCCCCCTCCCCGCTTCTATGAGGGAATTCCACCTCCCACCCACCCACCCAACCATTCTCATATTCCCACCTTGACATTCCCCTTTACTGGGGCCTCTGACATCCTCAGGCCTAAGGGCCTCTCCTCTCTCCCTGATGGCCAACAAGGCCATCCTCTGCCACATATGTGGTCCGAACCATGGGTCCATAGATGTGTATTCTTTGGTTGGTGGTCCTAACTCCAGGATGACCAGGGGTGTGTGTGTCAGGCCCATTGATGCTGTTGCTCCATCCTTGGGGCTGCAAACATCCTCTATTCCTTCAGACCTTTCTCCAGCCCCTCCATTTGGGACCTCACTCTCAGTCCAGCGGTTTCTGTAAAGTGAAACGTGGGCATTCTGAACTTTAGGGCTAATTTCCGCTTATCAGTGAGTACATATCATGTTTGTTCTTTTGTGACTGAGTTACCTCACTCAGGATGATATTTTCAAGTTCCATCCATTTGCCTGCAAATTTCATAAAGTCATTGTTTTTAACAGCTGAGTAGTACTCCATTGTGTAGATGTACCACATTTTCTGTATCCATTCCTCTGATGAGGGACATCTAGGTTGTTTCCAGCTTCTGGCTATTATAAATATGGCTGCTATGAACATAGTGGAGCATGTGTCTTTATTATATGTTGGAGCATCTTCTGGGTATATGCCCAGGAGAGGTATAGCTGGGTCCTCAAGTAGTATTATGTCCATTTTTCTGAGGGTCCGCCAAACTGATTTCCAGAGTGGTTGTA
>CM052712.1:57527462-57637529 GCA_028551405.1 Uromys caudimaculatus | reverse complement strand
GGACTTTCAGGTGTGTTGTTAAGCTGCTAGTGTATGCTCTCTCCAGTTTCTTTTTGGAGGCACTCAAAACTATGAGTTTTCCTCTTAACACTGCTTACAATGTGTCCCATAAGTTTGAGTATTTGTACTTTCATTTTCATTAAATTCAAGGAAGTCTTTAATTTCTTTCTTTATTTCTTCCTTGACCAAGTTGTCATTGAGTAGAGCATTATTCAGTTTCCATGTGTATGTGGGCTTTCTGTTGTTATTGTTGCCATTGAAGACCAGCCTTAAACCGTAGTGATCTGATAGGAGGCATGGGATTATTTCATTCTTGTATCTGTGGAGGTTTGTTTTGTGACCGATTATATGGTCAATTTTTGAGAAGATACCTTGACGTGCTGAGAAGAAGGTATATTCTTTTGATTTAGGATGAAATGTTCTATAGATATCTGTTAAATCCATTTGGTTCATAACCTCTGTTAGTTTCACTGTGCCTCTGTTTAGTTTGTGATTCCAAGGTCTGTCCATTTATGATAGTGGGGTGTTGAAGTCTCCTACTATTATTGTGTGAGGTGCAATGTGTGCTTTGAGCTTTAGTAAGGTTTCTTTTATGAATGTGGGTGCTCTTGCATTTGGAGCATAGATGTTTAGAATTGAGAGTTCTTCTTGGTAGATTTTTCCTTTAATGAGCATGAAGTGTCCTTCCTTATCTTTTTTGATGACTTTTGGGTGAAAGTTGACTTTATCCGATATTAGAATGGCTACTCCAGCCTGTTTCTTGGGACCATTTGCCTGGAAGCTTGTTTTCCAGCCCTTTACTCTGAAGTAGTGTTTGTCCTTATCACAGAGGTGTGTTTCCTGAATGCAGCAAAATGCTGGGTCCTCTTTATGGATCCAGTTTGTTAGTCTATGTCTTTTTATTGGGGAATTGAGTCCATTGGTGTTAAGGGATATTAAGGAATAGTGATTGTTGGTTCCTGTTATTTTCAATGTACCTTTTAGGTTGTGTGACTATCTTCTTTCAGTTTGTTGAAAGATTCCCTTCTTGTGTTTTCTAGAATGTGGTTTCCCTCGTTGAGTTGATGTTTACCATTTATTATCCTTTGTAGGGCAGGGTTTGTGGAAACATATTGTATAAATTTGGTTTTGTTATAGAATATTTTGGTTTTACCATCTATGTTAATTGAGAGTTTTGCTGGGTATAGCAGCCTGGGCTGGCAGTTGTGTTCTCTTAGGGTCTGTATGAGATCTGCCCAGGATCTCCTAGCTTTCATAGTCTTTGGTGAGAAGTCCAGTGTAATTCTGATAGGTCTGCCTTTATATGTTACTTGATCTTTTTCCCTTACTGCTTTTAATATTCTTTCCTTCTTTTGTGTATTTGGTGTTTTCACTATAATATGATGGGAAAAATTTCTTTTCTGGTCCAAAATATTTGGGGTTCTGTAGGCTTATTGTATATTTATGTTCATTTCTTTCTTTAAGTTAAGGAAGTTTTCTTCTATGATTTTCTTGAAGATATTTACTGGTCCTTTAATTTGGGAATCTTCATTCTCTTCTATACCTATTATCCTTAGGTTCTGTCTTCTCATTGTGCCCTGGATTTCATGGATGTTTTGGGTTAGGAGCTTTTTGCATTTTGTATGTTCTTTTACTGTTGCGTCGATGTTGTCAATGGTATCTTCTGCTCCTGAGATTCTCTCTTCTATCTCTTGTATTCTGTTGGTTATGCTTGCATCTATGACTTCTAATCTCTTTCCTAGGTTTTCTAACTCCAGGGTTGTCTCTTTTTGTGATTTCTTTATTGTTTCTATTTCTATTTTTAGCTCCTTGATGGTTTTGTTCATTTCCTTTGTCTGTTTGATTGTGTTTTCCTGTAATTCTTTTATGGATTTCTGTGTTTCCTCTTTAAGGGCTTCTAGTTCTTTACCTCTCTTCTCTTGTGTTTCTTTAAGGGTGTTAATTTCTTTCTTAAAGTCTTTTATCATCATCATGAGAAATGATTTTACATCTGAGTCTTGCTTTTCTGGTGTATTAGGGAACCAACTTTGGAAGTCTTTGACACTAGATATTTATGTAGATAGAGTGCTTGGATTGTTTCAGTGCTGTACTACATAGACTCACATCATCATCACTCTCTCCATTAGTTTTCTATGACCTTAACTAGGCAGAGTCCTTTCTAATAGACTTGCAAATTGGAGTTTAACTTTTGAGGTATTAGTGGCAAGAAGAAATTTTAATTATTCAACCAAATGAAAAGAACTAGTTGAACGAACATATTCTAATCCAAGATTTAATCACTAGACATTTGTTTGTAGCAATAAGGCAATTGAGTCAGAAAGAGAATGGCGTTTTGAATTTGAGTAGAAGTTAAAATTCAAAAATGTAGAAAGTAGATAGTATAATTTTAAATAATGTCTTTTAAAGGTACTTTTAAAACTTACTGTCTGCTTGCATTTGCTTTTGCAGACCTCACACTATCTCAGGTATCAGAACAAAGGTCACCATATTGGAAGACAAGAGCTGTTTTGTTTTGTTTTGTTTTGTTTTTGTTTTTTGTTTTTGTTTTTTTAGATTTGATGGAAGACTCAATGCTTTCTTTTAAAAATGTATTTATTTTTTATTCATATGAGTACTCTGCAGCTGTCTTCAGACACACACTAGAAGAGTGTATCAGATCTCATTACATATGGTTGTGAGCCACCATGTGGTTGCTGGGAATTAAACTCAGGAACTCTAGAAGAGCAGTCAGTGCTCTTAACCATTGAGCCATCTCTCCAGCCCACAAGAACAGTTTTTAATGAGTCATCTCCTTAGCTCACTATTATAATATTTTTAATTGATTATAATATTTATTTGCTTTACATCTGAATGGCAGGTTCTCCTCTCTCCTCTCCTCTCCACTCCTCTCAGTCCCTCCTTGTCACCTCCTCTCACCCACATCTGTCACCCCATCCCTTCTCTTCAGTAAAGGGGAGTTCTCCAATGGATATCAATCAGTCTTGGCATATCAAGTTGCAGTAATATTAGGAAAATCTTCTACTGAGGATAGAAAAAGCATCTCAGTCAGGGGATGAGGTTCCAAAGGCAGACATTGTAGTCAGAGACAGCACATTATCGTTATACATTCTTTACTTGAGGGACATCTAGTTTGTTTCCAGTTTTTGGCTTTTATGAGTAAAGCTGCTATGAACATAGCTTGAGCAAGTATCCTTGTGGGATGGTGCACTCCTTTTGGATAAATACCCAAGAGTGTTATAACTGGATCTTGAAATAGTTCTATTAACACTTTTCAGAGAAACCACCAAATTCATTTACCAAGTACTTGTACAAGTTTTCTCTCCCACCAGTAATGGAGGAGTATTCCCTATGCTCCACATTCTCATTAACATAAGCTGTCACTTGTGTTTCTCATCTTAGTCATTATGATGTATAAAATGGAATCTCAGAGTCTTTTTGATTTGCATTTCCCTGATGTCCAAGGATGTTGAGCATTACTTTAGATCCGTTACAGATTCCTCTGTCAAGAATTCTCTGTTTAGATCTGTACCCAATTTTTAATTGGTTATTTTGGTTTATTTACGTATAGTTTCTTGAGTATTTTACATATTTTGGATATTAGTCCTCTGTTGGATGTAGGGATGGAGAGGATCTTTTCCCATATTGTAGGCATCTGTTTTGTCCTATTGATGGTGTACTTAGCTTTGCAGAAGTCTTTCAGTTTCATAAAGTCCCATTTATTAATTGTTGACCTTAGCACCTGAGCTGTGGGTATTTACTTCAGGAAGTTTTGTCCTGTACAAAAGTATTCAATATTTGTCTTTTTCTCTTTTATAAGATTTAGTGTGTCCTATTGTCTGTTGAACTCTTTTATGCACTTGGACGTAAAGTTTGTGGAGGGTGATAGATATAGATCTATTTGCATTCTTCTACATGCAGACATGTAGTAATACAACAACATTTGTAAAGATGCTTTCTTTTTTTGTGATATAATTTTTGTTTCTTTGTCAAAATTCAAGTGTCTTTAGGTATGTGGGTTTACTTCTGTTTCCTCTATTTGATTTCACTGATCAATATGTCCATTTTGTGCCAATATTAATCTGTTTTTATTACTATTTCTCTGTAGTACAGCTTGAAATCAGGGCTGGTTATACCTCCAGAAGTTCCTTTATTGCACAGGGTGGTTTTAGCTATCCTGTTTGTTGTTGTTGTTGCTGTTGTTTTTTGTTTTTCTATATGAAGTTGAGTAATGTTCTTTAAACCGTGTTATAATTTTGAAGGGAATTGTGTCGAATCTATAGGTTGCATTTGGTAGGATGGCCATATTTTTCTGTTAATCCTACTGATCCATGAGCATGAAAGATATTTGCATCTTTCTTACCTCTTTCAATTTTTCTCTTCAGATATTTGAAGTTCTTGACATACAGGTCTTTTACTTGACTGGTTATAGTTACACCAAGATATTTTATGTTATTTGTGGCTATAGTAAAGGATGTTATTTCCATAATTTATTTCTAAGCCCTTATATAGGAGAGTTACTGATTTATTGAGTTAATTTTATATCCAGCCACTTTGCTCAAGGTGTTTGTTAGCTGTAGGAGTTCTCTGGTAGAATTTTGAGGTCACTTCTGTATACTATCATATCATCTGTGAATAGTGAACATTTGATTTAAAAAATGTATTGCCTTGATCTCCTTTAGTTACTTATTGTTCTAGCTAAAGCTTCAAATACAATATTGTGTCGATATGTAAAGAGTGGACAGCCTTATCTTGTCCCTGATTTGAGTGGAATTGCTTTACATTTCTCTCATTTAATTTGATATTGGCTAGTGGCTTGCTCTAATGTGCCTTTATTGTGTTTATATATGGGATCGTATCCCTAATCTCTCCAAGACTTTTAACATGAAGGGGTGTTGGATTTTTGTCAAAAGCTTTTTCAATATCTAATGAGATGATTATGTGCTTTTATTTCTTTTTCAGTTTGTTTATATGGTGGAATACATTGATGGATTTCTGTATGTTGAACCATCCCTGCATTTTTGGAATGAACACCACTTGATCATGGTGAATGATGTTTTTCATGTGTTCTTGGATTCAGTTTGCAAGTATTTTATTGATTTCTTATCATTGTTAAGGAGAAAGATTAGTATGAATTTCTCTCTCTTGGTTGCATCTTCATATAGTTTCGGTATCAGGGTGATTGTGGTTAAAATGTGGCAGTCTTCCTTTTTTTATTTCTTTATTTTATTATTATCCTTTAATCATTTTGTTACAGTCGAGTTGTTATACCCCTCCCGGTCCTCCCTCTGACTGTTCCTCATCCCATGCCTCCTCCCCCTTGCCCCTGTTTCCAAGAGGATACCTCACACCCCACCAGATCTTCTCATTCCCAATTTGTGGAGTATTGTTAATAGCTCTTATTTGCAGGATTGGTAGAAATCAAAACTAAGATCTTTGGGCCCTGGGCAATTTTTTCTTTTTTTTTTTTTTTTTTTGGCTTGGGGGACTTTTAATGACTGCTTCTATTTCTTTAGGCAATATAATTCAATTTAGATTGTTTACATGATCTTGATTTAGTTTTGGCAAGTGGTATCTATCAAGAAAACCATCCATTTCATTTATGTATCCCTAATTTTGAGGAGTACAGGTTTTTGAAGTGATACTCAAAGATTCTTTGGATTTCCTTGGTATCTGTTGTTATGTCCCTTTTTCCATTTTTGATTTTGTTAATTTAGATATCCTCTCTAAGACTTTTCATTAGTTTGGTTGCAGGTTTATTTATCTTCTTGATTTTCTCAAAGAACCAAATCTTTTCGACATTGGTGGTTTGTATTGTTCACTTTGTTCCTATTTTATTGGTTTCAGCCCTTATTTGAGTGTCTCCTACTTTCTACTCTGCTTGGGTGTGTTTCCTTCATTTTTTTCTAGAGCTTTCATGTGTGCTGTTAAGTCACTAGTATGAGATCTCACTAATTTCTTTATGAAGGGTCTTATTGCTATGAAATTTCCTTTTAGCTTTGTTCTTATTGTGTTCCATTAGTTTCTGCATGCTATTCAATCATTTTTAATGAAATCTGGAAAATCTTTAATTTTCTCTTTATTTCTTCCTTGATCCAGTGGTCACTGAGTAGAGAGTTGTTCTGTTTCTGTCAGGAGCCATCATAGGACAAGCTAATAACTAGTAGGTGATCTTCCTTAGATGATCTGTTTCAGATTATAATCCTCAGTAGATTCTCTCTTGTAGCCAAGGCCCAAGAGAATTCATTCTAGAAAAGATTCCTGCTATTAATATGCTTTTCCTGTTATTATTAAACATATATAACAACTGGATATTAGCCCACCCCTTTTGAGTAGATCTCTGCAGATCTATGAAAATGTACTCTCTTGTAGTGATGCAAATAGATGACTTGTCAATTCTTTAATGATGATCCTTTATGAAGTCCTAAAATTTTCTTAGTGATTATTAAGCTCTTTTATATTGGGGCTGCTATTAGGTCCTTTTCTGATAGTCAAAACTGCAATGAGAACTCTGTCAGTCTCCCATGTATCACCAGTTAATTGCTCTTAAATAGTAACCAGACTTTCTTCTGCTCAGAGCACATTCCAAGAGGGTGTAAAACAATGAACCAGAGGTCATAAAAATCATTGGATTTTATTATTGGGGCTAGGACAGAAGATAAAATATTGACTGGGTTTATCTATACAAACCTTCACTAATAACTTAGTTATAGTTTTTAACTTTCAGTGAACCTATGGAGTTGTGACAGGGGTTGGATGTTTAGTCAGATAATTACTCTTAATGGATATGTATGCAAACAGGTAAATATTTTCTGTTATAAACTTCTATTTCAATTTATGACTTGATTTTATGTGTGAACTTGTGATGAACATTTTACCATGTGGTTAGGTATTCTGAAAGATGTATAAGTATTGAGGACAAAGAGACAAGAAGAAAAAAATTTCCCTTGCCCTGCTTAGGATCTTTCTGTTTTTCCCTTTTTCTTAGATAGTTTTCATAGGAAACTTTTTACAGTTTAGCAATAAACGCTATAATCACTTTTCATAGTGTCCCTTTTCCTTTCTGGGACTTCTGACTAGCAGGCTGAAAGTTAGAGCCACAAAATTCCTGCTAAAATAGAACAAAGGCCACATACTTAATCCCCCACTGTTAGACTACAGGTGTCAATCCTATAAGCCAGCAAGCAGTCTTTTACCCTCAGAAAGAGCAAGAAAGTTTTTAGGACTTTTTAGATGTTATCATCAGCATTTCAGGACAGTTAGAGAGCTAGAACCTCTGGAGACCCTCAGACTTTAAAGCCACATCAAAGTCATACTCTGTGCCCTGCCACTACCCTCCCAGGGCCCGGAGGCATGTTTTCATGAGTTTATAGGCTTTAGTTGTTTCCCTTGTTGAAGTTCAGTTTTAACTCATGGTTGTCTGATAAGGTGCATGGGGTTATTTCAAATTCTTGTGTCTATTGAGACTTGCTTTGTGATCAAGTGTGTGGTCAACTTTGAGGAAGGTTCGGTGAGGTGTTGAGAACATATATTCTTTTGTCTTTGGGTGAAATATTTTGTAGATGTCTGTTATGTTCTTTGACTCATAACCTCTGTTAGTTTCATTATTTTTCTCTTTAGTTTCTGTCTCAATGACCTGTCATTTGGTGAGAATAGGTATTTAAGTCTCCCATTGTTAATGTGTGGGATTCAATGTGTGACTTAAGTTTATTAATGTTTACTAATGTAGATGCCCTTGCATATTGGGAATTGATATTCATAACTGAGAGATCATCTTTAGTGAATTTTTCCTTTGATGACTATAAAGTGTTCTTTCCCATCTCTTTTGACTAATTTTGGTCAGAATTCTATTTTATTAGATATTAGAGCTTGTTTCTTGTGTCTGTTTCCTTGGAAAATAATTTTTCAGTCATTTACTTTGAGATAATGTCTTTTGTGTTCCTGAGCTTTGTTTCTTGTATGCAGCAGAATGAAGGATTCTGTTTTTAAATCCACTCTGATAATATGTGTCTTTTTATTGAGGAATTAATTCCATTAATTTTGAGAGATGTTAAAGACCAACAATTGTTAATACCTGTTTTTTGATGTTCCTGGTGGTAGTGTGTGTGTGTGTGTGTGTGTGTGTGTGTGTGTGTGTGTGTTTCCATTATTTTGATTTTGTTGGTGTGAAATTATTTCCTTCTTAAGTTGGAGTTTCCTTCTAGTATATTTTATAGTACTGAACTTGTGGCTACATATTGGTTGAAATTGATTTTGTCATAGAATATCTTGTTTTTTCTATCTATGGTGATTGAAACTTTTACTGGATATAGTATCTGAGCTGGCGTTTGTAGTTTTTTGAGACTGCAAGACATTTGTGCAGGCCCTTCTGGGGGTTTTAGAGTCTCTGTTGAGAAGTTGGGTGTAATTCTAATAGGTCTGCCTTTATATTTTACTTGGTTTTTCTCCTTTGTGCCTTTTAATAGTCTTTCTGTTTTTTGTACATTTAGGGTTTTGATTTTTGATTTTTATGAGGTGGAAGGAGTTTTCTTTTCATAGTGTCCCATACTTCCTCGATATTTCTTTTTCTCAGAAACTTTGGGTTTATCATTTTCTTTGATGTATCAATTTCTTCTATAGTATCTCTGCACCTGAAATTCTCTCTTCAAGCTCCTATATGCTGTGGGTGATTCTTGTGTCTATACTTTCTGTTCTCTTACTTAGGTTTTTTATCTCTAGGGATCCCTCTCTTTGTGTTTTCTTTATTGCTTCTATTTCCATTTTCAGGTCTTGAGCAATGTTATTCATTTCCTTCACCTGTTTGCTTTTATTTTCCTGTATTCAAGGGATTTATTCATTTCCTCTTTAAAGGTCTCTATCAGCTTCATAAGATTGGATTGACGATCATTTTCTTGTGCTTCAGCTGTGTTAGGATATCCAGTGCTTGCCATAGTATGATAATTGGGATATGATGATGCCATATTGCTTTGGATCTTTTTGATTGGGTTCTTCTGTTGGCCTTTAGTCATCTGGTGCCAGCAGGAGTCTGGGAATTCAGGTAGAGTTGTGACTCAGAAAATGTGGAGCTGGGGCAGTTCACTGTTGTTGAGTATGCTTTAGAGAGACATGGCAGGCAGGGAATTTGGGAATGGGAAGGGTCCTTACATGATTGTCTCTCATGCAGACAGTCTTCGTGGAATGCAGGCTAAGTAGTGGGCTGGAAAATGGAATGCAGGAGACATGGCACTACTTACTGCTGTCAGACTTGCAGTAAGGCAACCTGGTTGTTCTTGGTGCAGGCAGATTTCCAAGAATGCAGGCAGAGCTGTGGAGTAGTGCATTTGTTTTTAAATAATATGTTATTAAATCTTTGAGAATTATTTAAAGCATGTTTTGATTAGATTTTAATCAGTTTCCCCAGTGACTAGCCAACCCCCATTACCTCCCCATATATATGTATATTCTCTTTATTTTCCCTTTCTGTTTTGTTTTTGTTTCACTAAATGAAATGTGATTTGTGCTTCCCAAATACATTTAAGTACAGTGTTATCCCCTGGCATATGGTTTACCAGTAGTAGTCCCACCCTTATAATAAACTCTCTTCTGGTATCTTTCAACTGCTAATGGGTTCTAGTAGGGATGGGATTATGTACCCACGTCTGCACTGCAGAGCAGAATTTTGTCTGGCTTGCATTATACAGATCTTATATCCTTATTTTTGCGAAAGTATTTATTTGAAATATATCAGTATATCATGTACTTTATATAAGTTATTAAAATGTTGGAAGGAAAATAAGAAGAATGAATATGATCAAAGTACTTAATACACATGAGTGAACGTGCCAAGATAAAATCTTACTTTGCATATGTTTTCTAATAAACAGTAAGTAATATAATAAAGATAAAATTAAAGAATAATAGTGTGTGCCTTACATGTTGTGGGCAAGCAAGATTTTTTTTGTAATGTTGGTGTCCTTAATTTTAGTGATGATGTTGACCTGATACTGCATTTAAATTTGTATTTTTGTTTGTGTTTTACTTAACTGTTTCTACTTCTATCTTAAAAATAGTTTAAAATTATACTTAAATTGCATTTTTCCATGCCAATAGACCATTATATAAAATAATTGTTGTATTCCTTATACAAAGGTGCAAATTGACTCATTGAGGCTACGCAATTTCTTTATCAGAAAATCCAAGATTATCAACAAAGGGATTTCTCTTTTTATTAATTACTAAAAGAGCAAAAACTGACTTTGGGGCTTATATTTCCTAATTCTGCACAGGTAACTTTGTTCAGGTAGTTTTCATGATCCTTTTTCTGTTTAATATGGCTTCCATTTGTCTTTAGATATGTACATTTTTACAGTGTGTCGTGTCTGGTAGGAGCTTCCACCTCATTGCACACCTTTATTAGCATATTTCATTTTACTTTATTCTTGAGAATTTCATACATGTATAAAAGAACATATAAATATATCTTATAACCTCAGGGTTTTCCACCCATGCCCAAGTTCCTGAAGTAATGACTCTGGGATTTAATTATATAAAAATAAACATCTAGGCCAAAACCTTTGGCATGTTCTCACTACTCAGACCTCAATTAACCTGCTTATTCTATTTTATGAGTGTCACGTGGCTGATTTCCTCTACTGATTCATGTGTCACTCTTCAGATTTCAAGGCAAATCCCTCCTCCACAAACACCTGACTTTATCCCAGAATTTCAGTCTCTCCAGTAGATGTACTGACTTCTAATCCTACTTCAACTCATTGGCCAATCAGCTCTTTTATGAGATTATCCCTTCAATATCTTACCCCAATTTTCACTGGCCAACTTCTTCTGGATCCTCACTCTCCTAAGTTTTGTTTGTGTCAAAAAGAAAATCAATTTGTATTGCCCATATGTGAATGGGTAAAGGCCATATCCACTGGTTGATTTTATCCCAGCAACTCTCAACTCCCAATTGCTCCCAGATAAGGGTGGTTTGTCATTCATTCTTTTCAATTCAAACTGGAATTTAGACTGAATTGATACTGTACAGGTAATTGGAATAATTTTGAATTAATCAGTGCAATAATAATCATGGCAATAGTCATGCCATGGCTAGAAGACTGATTCCACCCCACTCCTTCCATTCTCTGACTCTTAAGTTCTCTTTCCTTCTTCTTTGCCATGGAACTTGAACAGATTAGTTATTACTCTGCACTAACTGCTAGCCATGGCAATACAAAGATTCTCTGACTAAGGTAAGAATAGCACATCTCTACATAAATAAAGATTACATATTTAGAAGATGTTTAATATCATAGTCTTTAAACAAATTACTCATGATAGGTTTCATGCTATAATTTCATCAGTGATGGCTTTTGACAAGCTTTTACAGTATCAAAAATGGACTTTTTCCTATGGAACGTATCTCAAAGAGAACCAGAAAAGCAGTTGGTTTTATATAAGAGTCATGCAACTATTTTACAGTTGGGCACATCTTGCAAGGCAGACAAGTATCATAACAATCAAACACTTGGTAAGACTATCCTATCTCCCCAAGAATAGCCCCTTCTAGCACCATGGAATTTAATTAGCACAAAAGAAATTTTAGGGTTCATTTGAGATTATTTTTTATGTCCTACAGTCAAAGAATGTGGTACCTTCAGTAATAAGGTTTTACCATGTAGTTGTTAGAACAACAACTGGCAACCACAAAATCTTGTTGGTTTGGACACATATGTATCATCCTTGACTAAGCACTTACGTAGGGTCCTCCATGTCAGGGACTCTTACTTTTGTTTAATATTCAATGCTTTCTAGAAGCACCTTTGTCTACTCATGTGAGATACCTCAGTTTAAATTCCTTATGTTCTTATTTTCAAATTATATTTTGAAATTATAATGCTATTTAATAGCTTTACATAAGTTTTTTTTTAATACATTCTTATTTTGGTTTAACAGATCTTTGGCCCTTTCTCCCCCCTACCCCCTCTAATTTCTCTGTCTCCATGCACACTTAAATCTTGATACAAAATATCCTTATTTTTTGTATGTCAAGTATTCAACTATGTACTTTAATTATAAGATAAAATACAGATAAAAGTATTTTGAAATCATGTGTGCATTAAAATAAATATATCTAGATTATATACAGACAGTTATAATTCTGTAACAATAATTGTATTCATGATTTATAATGGGAAAAAATAGAACATATAGGTCACCACAGAAGAGATACTCATGGTAAATAGTATATCTCAGGAGTTCAACAGCATCAAAAATGAGAGAAATACAAATAAAACCAACAACTCCACTTCATTACACTCAAATACGTTTGTCTAAAACACAGCAATGCTGAATGATAATGGAGATTCAGAGAAATCTTATATATTGCTGACAAAATGCAAAGTCCCATTGGAAAGCAGTTTAAATAGTTTAAATGTAATATATAAAATGTATCTGTGTGATAATATAATGTGGGACTAGAGTTTGCCCTTATAGGCATCTACCCAAGGGGAAGAATGCATCTGTCCATAAGAAGACTTATATTTAAATACCTGTAATACTAATGGAGAAGACAACAACCTATTGTGAATTAATAAATTTTATAACAACTATACAATGCAAAAAAGTGTAACAATAAAATAAGCAACATATTGATGTCTAATAAATCAGACATAAATTTATGCTAAACAATAGGCTAAATAATAGATACATGTATATAACACTGCATACATTTTGATCTCATTTGGAGTTCAGAGTAACACATGAAAAACTACACATTTAGAAGTCACATGAATGATTTCTGGGTGTTATCTATGGCAGTGAACTGAACATAAAGGAATATAGTGAAATTTATGGGTTATGAAAATATTTTACATCTTCCAGTAGACTTGTATTAACAAAAAGCTACATTCTACACCTGTAAATTATTTTTGATTGTCATTATGTCATTTAACATCATGGTCTGTCTACTTTTCCATTTCGACTTTTAACATTTAACATTAAAGAGTTTTTCTTTTTAATTCTTTTCTGATAACATTTAATTAACTTATTTTCATCCAAAATGCTGTTTCACCTCCCAGTCTTCCCTCCCAGGGTTCCTGCCCCCACCTCCTCCCATTCACTTCTGAGAGGGTGCCACCCCCCAGTATCCCCCTGAACCTGGTGCATCAAGTCTCTACACATCCTTTCCTACGTGGCCAGACAAGGAAGTCCTCCACTACATATGGTCTAGGGGACCTCAGAGCAGCCCATGTATACTCTTTTGTTGGTAGTTCAGTCTCTGGGAGCTTGCAGTGTTCCATATTAGTTGACACTTTTGGTCTTCCAGTGGGGTTGCCATCGCCTTCAGGGCCTTCAATTCTTCCTCTGACTCATCCAAAAGGAGCCTCCATACAATGCTTGACTGTGTGTATCTGCATGTGTCTCAGTCAACTCCTGGATACAGCCTCTCAGAGGAGAGCTATGCTAGGCTCCTGTCTGTAAGCACAACATAGCATCTGTAATAGATTCAGGGATTAGTGCTTGCCCATGAGATGGGTCTCAAACTGGGACGATCACTGATCAGCCATTTCTTCAGTCTCTGCTCAATCTTTATTCCTATATAACTTTTAGACAGGACCAATTTTGGATTGAAAGTTTTGTAGGTGGGTTGGTGTCCCCATCCCTCCACTGGGTGTCCTGTCTAGCTACCGGAGGTGGTTTCTTCAGGTTTCACTGTAAGGCATATTAGCCTAGTCTCCCACCCTGAGTCCTGTGAGTTTCCACCATCCCAGGTCTCTGGGACTCCCTAAGATTTCTCCCAACCCCAGCAGCTGCATATTTCCATTTATTCTGCTTGCCCTCTGGGCCTCTCTCCTGTCTCTCCCCATAGCTGTTCCTGACCCCCATGTCTCTTCCCTCTCTCAACCAGCTCTCTCCTTTTTTTTGTATTCTGTATTTTATTTTTATTTTTGATACTTTATTTATATTTAAAATATTTTCCCCTTTCCAGGTCTCCCCTTTGGAAAACCCCTATCACATTCCCCCTCCCCCTGCCTCTATGAAGGTGCTCCCCCATCCACTGGCCCACTCCCAACTTCCATCCCAAGGCATTCCCCTATACTGGGGCATCTAATACCCTCATGCCAAGGGCCTCTCTTCTCACTGACAGCAAACAAGGCCCTCCTTTGCCACATATGTGGTTGGCACCATAGCTCCTTCCATGTGTATTCTTTGGAGAGTGGTCCAGTCGCCAGGAGCAGGGAGGGTCTGATCAGTTGATACTGTTGCTCCCTCCAAGGGGCTGTAAACTCCCTTATCTCCTTCAGTTCCTTCTCCAGCTCCTCCATCCAGGACCCCAGGCTCAATCCAACGGTTGCTGTGAGTTGAATCTTGGGTATTCTGAATTGTTTTTGAGAAATGTCTTTGACAAACTCTTTATCAGATCACAACAAGACAGAAAGTTTGTATTTTTAAAAACTCCAGCAGGTCTTTTTGTTAAAACTCAGTTTGAAATGTGGTTCAGACGTAGATATTACCAGGTTATATATATATGTTTTATTTATTCTTTAGAATTTTCATCATGCACCCAGGTCAACTATGAGACTGCCTAATTTGTATTTTTTTCCCTTTACCAAAAATATAATTTAAAAGGCTATGGAGGATGATTTTATTTCATAATAACCTTAAAGCAAATTGTTGGGGCAGAATAATTTAATGGTGCCTTTAACAAGAATGAACGTTCCATTACTGAATGTAGTATTGACTTCAAAGTTAAATAAAATTCATTTCTCAGAAAAATTTAAGTACATGACTGTTCAAAATTCCCATAGACAGGGCATATGCTTGAACTTATCCAGCTCTGAAGATTTTAGTCTCAGAACTCTTAGACAAATGTGCAATTTGGGCAAAGAATTCATAACACTATGTATCAAAATCTCTCACAAATTTATGCTCTTTATTGACATGTGTAATCTATTCTAGTGAATTCTCTTTGTCTCTGAATTTTGCCTTATGTGCCTCATAATGTTGCGGGCATTAATTGTTCATATTTTTGGCTTAACTCCATCTACAAATCTAATAAGCAATAGCATCATTCTTTGGACAAAAAGACTAGGAAGTAAATTTACAGGACAATGTTTTTATTTATGTAACTACACTACGCATCCTTTCATTAGCACAGTCTAGGTATAACATATGTAGGTGAAATGGTCTGGAAGTTATAATAGGTATTTGATATAATAGGTAATGGCACTTACCAGGCTTTTCCTCCTGAACTCATCAATAATGCTATAGAAGGATTATTGACTTCAGTTCAAAGAACACGAACAATCAAATAAGTATCACAGTTTGAGCTAGTATAGCAGAATAAGATGGAACGAATGAATTACTTAACATCAGATATGAGTTTCTCATAATCCTGTGGATTAGGATATACAAGATCATGAAACCATCAGGGCTGTTGTTTGGTAAAAGGCTATCTACCATTTATAATGATCAAGAAAAAACTTATTTCCCATGTTTCTTTTAGAAAGGCACTAATTTCAACTGAAGTAGCTCCATCATCATAGTAAAGTAAATCACAATTATCCCATCTTTATATCATCAAATTGGGCATAAGAAGCAGTTACAATCATTTAAAAAAAAAAAAAGAAAGAAACACTAGGGTAATTACATGACTCCTCCCAGAGTTAGAGATCAAGCCCATGGCCTCAAGCATGGAATACCAGCATTCTAATAAATGAGTTATTTTCCTAGCCACTATATGAGACACTTTGGTTCTTTAAAATACGACTACTTTGCGTGCTCTGGTGTGCATTGATGCAACCAAACACATATTGACTTTGGCAAATTCTGTACATCTGCAATTCTCTAACATTGTCATCCCAAATGAATGCTGGGAAGTTCTTTATACTGACTCTTAGGAGTATTTCCCTTTGGCAGTCTTTATCTATGGGCAATAATTGTCACAGGACTTTGAGAATCTGGTGGAACATGCTTCATAAAAACATTTAGACTAATAAAGTATATTTAGAAATCCCAAGCATTGACATGGGCGTTGCTTAGCTAATCTTACAGTGCTTGAATATGTAATCATTTATACCTACAACTATGGATATTGACATTTTATCCAATGACATTTCAATTTAGTTAACATAGGTTACCATAAAACCATTAGTGAAGCAGAAAATCAAACTCTTAAGAGACACTCTTACTCCTTGTATTAACATATGTTTTATTTTCAGTACTGATGTTCTCCAGTTATTCATCTGTTAAAATGTATTCCTTAGCTTTTGCTGGTATTCTGAGATGATCTGGAAACTTTAGGAAGTCTGGTGTAGGTGGAAGAAATGGTTCATTAAATCTGATGTTTTCACTTCAGCACAAAATGAATCGCCAGCTCCTCCAAACACATTTCCCACAATGATATATCTTCTGTCTCTCTGTGACAGAAGCATCCATGAAGCAAAGTGCTAAGCACTAATATTTTTGAAATCATAAGTAAAAGAAACTATTCCTCCAGTAAGTTGTTTAAACTAGATGTGTTGTCCCAATAATACAAAAGTAACACAATTTCAAGTCTAGATTTGAAATTTTCACCATGTCTTCACCCCTTTGATATATTTTATCAATCAAATATTATAATCTTTCATGTTGATTTAATATTTTATACATAATTCTCACAAGGACTACCAAGATTTCTGTGTATAAAGACTAGCAACTCTTTTGGAGTTTGTGGCATCTTTTTTATGGGACTAAGAAGAGAATTGATAATAATAAATATTTTATTTCAATTTTTACACAATTATTTTGTTCCTTGGTAGGTAATGACAGGACAAATGAGAGGAAAATATAAAGTAGAACCACTCTCTCTCTCTCTCTTTTTCAGTTTCTCTGCTTCATTCTCTCTCTCTTATAGTGATCATGAGAAATTATGTTATTCTTTAGCTGCTAGTCAAAGTCACATAGGTAGACTTATTATGGGCTATAAACCTGATAAGTAGGGAGTTAGATACTGAATAGGACCATCTACACTTGCCCTGGGGCCTACTATTTCAATGTAGATCTGATAGCAAGACATTCTAAAAATAAAATATATTAGGCTATATTCGGAGTTGAGTAACTATATAATAAAACACTGAGAGTTTTCATTAAATGTCGGGCTGCAATAAATCTTCATGTACTGGACTCCTTCCTACAAGTGTCCTGTACCTTAAACAAGACTATATATACCTTTGAAATATAGCTGATTGAAGGTCATTCTTCAGAAATTCCTTCTCACTTTTGACATTTTTATGAGATGACCCTTTAAAGTAAAATATGAAAGGTTTTCATGCCAAATATGTACTAAAATGTAGCCACTGAAATAACACTATCGGTTAACCAGAGTGGAAAATATAGTTGGAAGAAATATGAGCCATTTCCATAAAAGTATGTGCCATACTTTCTAGAAGGTATCATCAGGCAACAATTTCAGATATGGATTTGCAAACCTTACTCTCTGGGTTCAAGTCTTGCTTCTGCCAGTCATTTAATAACCCAGGAAAATTAACTCTCTGTCCTCAGATTTCTCACTTGAGGAATAAATAAATAACAAAAATAGACATAGATAGGGCTTTTAAAAATTTAAATATGCCAATCTCTCCAAATAAAATAGGAGAACCAATCTTCAGTGAAGTATGAGTATTATCCAGTTGTCAACTCTTGTAAGTTTGGATTTCTGAAGAGGAAAAATAATACTATGATAGTCTAGAGGATAATTGTAGGCTAAATTAGTGATTGTGAATATAGTTTAAAGTAAAAAATATCATAATTTTAAAAATACCATAGAATATGAGAGAATGCTATAATTTATTTATTTTGGTGTCTTTAGCATATTGAAGAGTGCTTGAGTCCCAGGTGCTCTGTGCTTTCTTGAGTTAATTGAATCAATGAATTATTATAAGGCAGAATAATGTCAGGAAGGAAATTTTCTGAGTGCCATTGGATAGTGTAATTGGATGATTAATTCATGTTGAGAAGTGAAAGTTTCTTGGAGGACATGTTCTAAGTATAGGAAAGGATTGAGTACTTTAAGCAAAATTCAAATTTCAGCCTGTTTATCCTTTGAGTATAGGAAGGCTACTGATTTGTTTGAGTTCATTTTATATTCAGCCATTGTTTATCAGCTATGGGAGTACTCTGGTGGAGTTTTTGGGGTCACATAAGTATACTATCATATCATCTGCAAATAGTGATATTTTGACTTCTTCCTTTCCAATTTGTATCCTTTTGGACCTCCTTTTATTGTTTAATTGCTCTATCTAGAACTTCAAGTACTATATTGAATAGACAGGAAGAAAGTGGGCAGCCTGATTTTAGTGGGATTGCTTCAAGTTTATCTCCATTTAGTTTGATGTTGGCTACTGGTTTGCTGTATATGCTTTATTATGTTTAGGTATCGGACTTGAATTCCCGATCTTTCCAAGACTTTTAACATGAAATGGCTGTCTCCTGAGAGACTCTTCCAGAGCCTGACAAATACAAAGGCAGATGCTGCTCGCAGCCAACCATTGGACTGAGCGTGGGACTTCTTGATGGAGGAGTTTGAGAAGGAACTGAAGGAGCTGAGGGGCTTTGCAACCTCATGGAGGGAACTAACGATGTCAACAGGCCAGACCCTCTGGAGCTCCCGGGGACTGGACCACCAACCAAAGAATACACATGGAGGAACCCATGATGCTGGCTGCATATGTAGCAGAGAATGGCCTTATTGGCCATCAGTGGGAGGAGAGGCCCTTGGGCCTGAGGGTGTTTGATGCCCCAGTGTAGGGGAATGCCAGCCTGGGAAGACTGAAGTGAGTGGGTGGGTGGCAGATCACCCCTAAAGAGACAGGAGAAAAGGGGATAGGATAGGGAGTTTCTGAAGGGAAGACCTGGAAAGGGGAAAACATTTGAAATGTAAATTTAAAAATATCCAAATTTAAAAAAAAATTCAGATTTTTGCTTTTTATTAAAAGTACACATGTATGTAGGAGCTGAAGCCATTTGGAGTAATTGTCAATATAGGTCTAAATTGTTGGGCTATAATATTTATAATTAATTAAGATAAATGCATATTTTCATATAGATTAGATTGAAAAGGTAAATTGTTGATATATTAAGAAAATAAGCAGAACTGATGCTTCATGAAAACAAAATATTAATGTTAAGGAGATAGAAGTATGTTTAATGAAGCCTAAAAACATAGCCAAAGGCATGGAGTGAGCAAACTGTGATATACAGGATGGGGAAATGTAAATAAATACAATTTCTAATAAAAAAAATATTAAAAAAAAATGGGGAGATTACCAACTGGATCTGGTGCACTTGAGAGATCATATTGGGACTATCTACTGGTTTTATCAACAAAGTAGCATTAGTGTCACAGAGACAAAAGCCAAATGAGAGTGTTAATGAGTGAACATGAGATGAAGCAGCAGAAATGGCTATGGATGAGAGTCACACTGTAAAGGCAAAGGGCTTTTCTTTTTTTAATTTTTGAGATTACAATCTAATTACATATCTTTCCTTTCCCTTCCTTTAAACCCATTTATGTATCGCTCCCCACTATTCTTCAAATTCATGATGGCAAGGACTTTTATAAGCCACGTATTCAAATATTAATGGTATTCATAAGGGCATATTTATGTGTTAGTAAGAATATTAGGCACAGGAAAATTACATCCTGATAATGCTCCAAATAGACATAGCGTGCTAGCAAATAAAAATCCATTATAGTAATGGGTTATCTCTCATTGAGTATTTGACTTTGGGCTTCCACAAGCTCTCAAAAATTACAAGTCACTGCTGGTGTTCTTGATTACTCTTTGGAAATTAATCATAAGATCCTATTGCTAATGACAACATGATCAAGTCATAAAACAGAGAATGCAAGTTAGTACTGATGAAGTTTTCCTTTACAATCTAGAAGGTACTATGAATGCTATCTTAAGATGAAAATAATCAGTTTTATCTAGCCCTAAGCTACTAGAATGCCCTTCCTGGTATACTAGTGGCCTTTTTTAAATTGGATGCATGGCCTTTTCTGCAAGATAGAACCAATACCTGCCACTATTACCAAGAACCAGTGATTAGATAGGTCATAGACCGAATGGAAACACCTTGTACTATTATTCTGTTAAATGAACATAATATTCAAAGGACTCCTTGTGACTTACTGCTCTACCAATAAACTAGTACATCTTTCAACCTTTATTAGAGAAAATTCTTTTTGCTATGAATTGCAGTTAACACAAAGTTTTAAAAGTAGTCAAGATTCAGAGAATCAGAAAACCAAGAGTGCTCAGTCCTAAATAGGGCATATGTAACACACCCCCTTTTTCCAAAAGCACAAAGAATATCACAGGAGATGGGACAAAAAGGTTTTAAGAGTCAGAGTTTGAAGAATTCAAAGAACCATTGTTTACTGGCTAAAAGTTTTGACTTCACAAATTAACTCAAAGCATTCAGTTTCTATTTTGTAAAGTATTGGTATTAACTCTTCTTTGAAAATCTGGTAGAATTCTATACCCATCTATACTACTCCTGGGAATATACCCAAAAGATGCTCCACTATGTCACAGTGACATTTGCTCCACTATGTCCATAGCAGCTTTATTTATAATAGCAGAAGCTGGAAACAACACAGATGTCCCTCAACTGAAGAATGGATAAAGAAGATATGATACATCTACACAATGGAATACTATTCAGCTACTACAAAAAAGACATATTGAAAATTGAAGGCAAATGGATGGAACTAGATAGTATTCATTCTCAGTGAGGAAAGATAAGAGAACATACAGAAAAACACTTATGGTATATAGTCATTTATAACTGGGCATAAGCCTTAAAGTGGAAGCTAACCATGATACTCCACAAACCAAGAGAAACTGGGCAATTAGGAGGGCCTAAAGGAGGATGTGTGATTTTCACTCTAAAGGGGAAACAAAATAGTTATTAGGTGAATGGAGAGCATTAACTGTGTGGGAGAAGGGGTAAGGAAGAATATGGCAATGACAATCAGGGGAAGGGGAAGTGGTAGGAGAGGACTGAGGGTGAGAATGGGAATCAGTGGGAGGTATCTCTGGGACCAGCTGGAGGTCTAGGATGGAGGAAGTTATCGGAGCTTATGGGGGTGACCCTAGCTAAGATTTCTAGCAGGAGGGGCTATCAAAACAGAAGTTGCCACCTCTAGTAACCAGGCAAGACTTCCAGTGGAAAGAGAAAGTATTAACTCACCCACAAAACCTTCAATCCAAAATTGTTTCTGCCAAAGAGATATACAGGGATAAAGGTGGAGTAAAGACTGAGGGAATGGCCAAGCAATGGCCAACTTGAGATCAATCCCATAGAAGAAAGCAAATTCTAACACTATTAATGATACTCTGCTATGCTTACAGACAGGAACCCAGTAGAACTGTCTCCTGAAAGTTTTCATTCAATAGTCAATGGAAGCAGATACAAAGACACGCAGTCAAATATCAGGTGGAGCTTTGGGAGTTGTGTGGAAGAGTTGGGGATAGAACTGAGCAAGCCTAAGTGTTCAAGCATATAACAAGAATACCTACATAATCAACTAACCTGGGCTTATGGTGGCTCACAGAGACTGAACCACCAGCCAAAGAGCATGCAGGAGCATGACCTAGCCACACCCACATTTGTAGCAGATATGCAGCGTGGTCTTCCTTTGGGTCCCCAACAATTGGAACAGGGGCTGCCTCTGACCCTGTTCGCCATTGGAATCCCTTCTGCTACCTGGACTGCTTGGTTGGGCCCTCAGTGGGAGAGGAGGTGCTTAGTCCTGGGATTAGATGTTGCAGGTTGTGGTGGTACCCACTGGGAGCTTCTCCTTCTCTGAGGAGAAGGGGGGTAACAGGGGACTGAGTTTGCAAGAATGAGACTGGGAGGAGAGGATGCAGGGTGTGGTTGAACTTGGGATGCAATTTAAAAATAATAAATTATAAAAAAAAGAGAGCAGGGCAGAAAAGGAGGGAGGGAAGGAGAGATGGAGGAAGAGAGAGAGAGAGAAAATGAGAGAGAGAGAGAGAGAGAGAGATTGATTACTGGAACTGTTTTATAGGTTGCAGATGAATACAGAACCAGCCAGACAAGACTTGAACAGATTGCCAGAGTTTGTTTGAGGCCAAGCAGACAATTCAGTCAGAAGTTGAGAGAAGCCAGTTTGAATCAGTCATCTTGGAGAGAAGAGTTTAGCCAGAACAGCTGAGTTGAACTAGCTGTCCAGAGTTCTGAAAGAACTAAAAAGGGTGAGCTTATTCATCAGTAAGCCTCTGACAGAATACTTACATCTGGTGAGTAAAAATTATTTTACACTAGTCATCACCAGTCATTTTGCAAGATGATGAAATGGCTATGACTCTCAAATTCTTATGTATGAAAACTTTGAGTGACTTGTTATTTATAATGCTTAATCCATTAGTTCCAGTGTTTAACATATGTTGTTTTACCTGTATGTATAGCAAAGGTTTTACTCTAAAGTGATTCCAAAACCAGAAACAACCCTCAAACTTTTAAAATGAAAAGTAGTATGACTATGAATTGATAATCACTATGCCTAAGTATAAAACCTAAAAGGTATGTACTAAGAATAATTATATATCATATATAATATATACATATATATTCTAATATATCATTAGAAGTTACTTTATGGGTATGTTCCTCTAGCAAAATAAGGTCAGAGGATCATTTAGCCCTCTTTAGGTTTGAAGTTTCTTTTTCTGTAGCAGAAGGTAATTAACACATGTACACATAATTGATAACCTGCAGAGAGTCAGAGTCTTTGGAGTACTCAGGCTTAAATGGGTTATCAAACCTTTCCCTTCAAAACTCAGGGATCAATATAGAAGAGAAGAGAAAATGTTATAAGAGCCATGGGTGGTGGATGATTCCAAGAAAACGGTGTGCTCCAGACACAAAAGAACTGATACACACAAGGAGGTAAAGAGGCTGTGAGGGTACACATAAAACCTGCACAAGCTCAAAACAGACAGATTTCCAGGACAGAAAGGAGGGAAATAGACATAAAATCTTACCCCTACACAAGAAACTATTTGTAACTGATAGCTGGTGGGATAGAGAAATCAGTATTAAACAGTGGAGTGTTACTAGTTATATCAACAATACTTCACCTTATGTCCCATTCTGTGGAGTCATTGGTCAACACAATTGACTCCATATCTCTGTTCTTTTCTTTTCTTTCTTTTCTTTCATTTGTTTTTAGTTCATCAAAAACTTTAGTGTAAGTGACTCCTTTTTTAAAAAAAAGTGTTGTGATTTTTTTTTTGTGGTTTAGTTTGTTTTGATTTTTTGTCTTATTTTTTAAAGAAAATAAAGTATATGAAGTTGGTGGATAGGAAAATGGGGATTATCTTAGAAGTGAAATATGCCCAAAACACACTGTATGATATTTGTTTAAATAGGTGATTGCAACACAAAACTTGTAGGCAATGGCTGTGACTCAGTCATTCAAAAGAATTGGGATAAAAAGATTGACTTTAATGACAGTCAATGAAAAAATATGTATAACTGTGGTCAAGTCTAGTTACCTATCCTCCGAGCTCATAGCAAAGACCTTCTCTTTCTTGGTACTACTGAGACTTCACACTTGAATTATAAATCGTAGGAGAAGCTTTTTTATATTTCAGAGTATAATGCAAAAAAAATATTAACTTCTGTTTATTAACTCTCAATAACCCACTCGAACTCTACCTCACTCCACAACTGCAACAAGGAGAAATGACTCCCAACATTACTGAATCTTAAGTGAGCAAACTGTCTCCAAGGGAAAAGAAGCCCCACAGTGGCCTCTCTCCAGTCCTGCACTCACAGCCACTGCACAGCTCCTAGACTTGAGTCACTAGTTCATATGGCCTGTTCTTCCTAAGTGTGTGCTTCTGAGATCCAGGAGTATGTTGGATGGGTACAGTGGATCATTTTGGATTTTTTTAGGACCTGGGCTCCATAGTTAACATATTTGCATGGCTAGTTCATCTTGTCCAAAAGGAGAAATAGAGTCAAGTTGCCAAGTTGTAGCCAACACACAAACTTATCATGCCTTTTTTTTTTTTTTTTTTAAGGTTGCAAAGTGCTTACATCTATTTTGCGTATTTTAGAGTGAACTGGAATTAGCTATTGTAGCTATAAATAGCAAGAATGTTGAGAAGAATACCTCAGCACATATTGGGAAAATTATATTTTGGAAAACACAGAAACCTCCCATTATAGTAACCCTCTTCCCTTTGTGAATGTAAGTAGGCGCCTTGTTGCTATCCAAGGAAACATCCTTCACCTTCCCTTTCCATTAATTCCTCATAACTGCTGTCAGAACATTCCAGTCAGATATGAGAAGAAGAAAAGGGAATATTTGAAAGTTATTGATAAGACAGCATAATGTTCTTGTAGAACATTAGATGGTATCATATTTAGATAACAATGTGGAGAAAACCCGTTTAATAATAGCCAAATTCAAGGAGTAACTAGAAAGTATTTGCTATTCATTATGTACTAGAAGTGAATTAATTCCTGCTGTGCTGGCTAATCAGATCCTTGAATTTGAGCGTGCATCCTGTGAAACAGTTAAATAATCCTTCACAAACACTGTTAATTGGCAGAAAAAACAACAACTTAGATTTATATTGACGCCATGGACCACCTAAATGCACCCATTTCACAATCTATTCTAATGCATTTTAATTGCTATTTGAATTATTAGATATGAGCTGCTTTAATTAACATACTTTATGGAAGAGAAAAATGCTAAATCGTGTGGGGTAAGAGAAAAGGAACAAGGAAGGTCAATACACATTTTCAGATGATGAGGAGTCAAGAAGAAGAAAAAATACAGCAATATATGCTATTCTGAGCAACATGAAAGAAAGGAAGAAAGGAGGGGAGAGAGACAGAGAGGAAGTCAATCAGTCACTAGCCCTGCCATGCTCATCGGGTTCCTTTAATGGATTTCAGTGGCAATTGTAGCAACAGTTCCCTTACCGCCCCACATATACAAGCACTGTTACTTCTGCTTCGAACTGTTTGCTTCTCAAGTGAGTACACGGTACATTTCACTTCATTTCTGAATGTGGGCAATTCCAGGTGGTGTGGAGTGATTAATGATGCAGCCTAGGACCCCATCCTTGGGCGACATCCCTGGGAAGCACGGCTTTAGCAAGGCGTAAAGGCAGAAGATGGCTGGGCACTGAGCCTGTTTCTCCACAGCCACGGGTCTTTGCAGTACAGTTGTTCCAGCTGCCAGAGGCTTTCTGGTTACCATGGCAACCCTTGGGCTCTCTGCTGAGAACTCAAAGCAGAGCCTCTGAAGTTAGGAACCAAACGCAGGAGCTCCACAAATGCAAATGATATGCATTTGGGCAGGGGTAACACAACAGGATCATCCATGCCAAATATCACAATGCCTTTGACTGAAGGGGCTAGTACAATCAGTTTTATGGGTTTTGTGTTTGTAAAATAAGAGAGTACTTGCCTTATTACTGTCATTTTCCAGTGACTGATGAGAGATGTACAACGCAAAGCGGCACACTAGAACGCAGGCAGTAGGAGGGGGTGGGGACGGAAACGTGCTAAATGGGAATGAGTCCAGCCTGCTCATTCATTCACTGAGTTTTACATTCCCCAGCTCCAGAGAGCTCATTTGTGTAGGGCACTGTGTCAAGTCCTATATCTGCAAAGAGAAACAAGACACTGTCCGGAATTAAAATTAAGTAACAATAATTAATGATAACAACAACAACAACAACAACAACAGGATTCTCGCCAATGGAGAGTAAGTCAGTTAGGCTTTGTCCACAGAGGGACACTTCTTGGAGTTCTCTATTGAAGACAAATTAAGAAAAACAAAATAAAAATAAACAATAATAAGTGATTCCTAGCCAAGGAGAGAGAAAGGGTAGTGGCCCCTATGTAGAACCGCAGGGCAGCGGGAGGAAAGCAGCATTTCCCTTGGGAACCCTACTGTCAAGGCCACACCAATGTTTCGCAGGGGCTGGGACCGAGAAGAGGTTTATTTTTCTGTTACAAAAAAACCGAGCCCTTTCCCCCACTGGGCTTGATTTCTAGTATGGGAAACCCCGCCTTTCTGGAACGCTGATTGGTCCAACTTTTTTTTGAGATAATTTATGCCGCATCCACCCGGTGTGATTGGCTCCTTAGCTCAGTTCTGCTGGGAGTCGCATCCTACCTGCTTCGGAGGTGTACTGCCTATTCACACTCCTTGGACTCACTGTGCTGCCGCTGAGGCTCCAGGCAGAACTCTGTGCTTGGGGACTGAGCTCGTGGAGGAAGGACCATAAAAGCGACCTGATGGGTTCTGGGAAAGCCTTCCTCTTCTCTCCTTCCCTCTTGTGCAGTCAAACTAGAGGAGTGAGGTTGATATTCTTGTTACTAACCCTGCATCTGGGAAACTGGTGAGTAAATTCAAGGACTAAAAACTGTCTCCTTAATTTTCTTTTTCTTTAAAAAAAAAATCATTCCAAGTAATTTGCATTTTCCCAGAACTTGTGCAGTGCTTGCCATCACTGTGTTTTCTGATCCTGCTGACTTGGAGACAGCGTGAAATTGGCCTATTTCTGAAGAATGGATGTTAGTTCATTTGTTTTCGAGTTATACAGGATTATAAACTAATATAGACTCCATTTCCACGAAGGAGATTAGGAGTAGAAATGACTTTGCCAATATATTTGGGATAGAATTCTGTTGATGAACTTTCTGGATGAATAAGCATTTTAAAGACAAAGTTATTTCAGAAACTTTGTGTTAGATAACATGATGTTTATACTGTTTGTGTATAAGCAAATATTATGTTTTTTAAAATTCATTTTTGGTTAACATTCTTGATTAAGCTGTTCTTTTAGAAGCTAGATTTGACTATGCATCTATCAGCTGTAAGAAATATGTATCCAGAAAATATCAAAAATAACTCTCTATTTTATTAGAAACAACTTTGAAAGTCTTACAGGACACTATGAATGCCTTGGCTGTATTTGTGTGTGATGCTATCATACATAAATCTTCAGTGTGACAGGAACAAGACTGGACTGTAAAGCCTTTCAAAAACTTTGAAGTCATCCTGTGAGTGAAAGAAAATCTCACACTTGGGCTGTGAAGAAGACAGAGTGTAGAAGGTGTTGTCACATTTGGTTAAGGCAGAGACACTTTAAAAGTTTTTATATACTATTCATACATTGTTCCATTTGCTTTAAAGTTATGGTGTTTTGTGCTTTATTGCTGCTTAGAATCCCAGCAAAGCACAATTACTAGGAAGATAATTTTTGTACATGGATTTTTCTCGTCATTACCAGTAGATAGAACATCTGTATATACTTGGAATGTGAGCAGTGGATAAGAGCACAAGCAATATTGGCCTTTCTGGATTCAAAATTTGATATTTAGTATGTTTAGGTTTCATTTGGGTATTACAATTCTAGTTGTCCTTCTGCCTTAGACTTTTAACTGTTCTCTATGTACAGACAATGTAATGAATGATTCATTCTATACACTATGTTGTCATGGCTTATGTCCTTGACTATATCACGTTTAATAGAAGCTGTTTAAGGACAGCTGGTACTTTTATACCATTGCAAAGGAAAACTCATACTGGCTCAGTGCTTTTCTGGAGTAACAACCTGCATGCTCTTTTTATCTTTATAACTTCGCATTTCTATTTCAGTCGTGGAGGGATACTGTCTCACAAAGAGCATATTGTCTATCCAAATAGATGTTTCGTTCAGAATAGATTCACATTACATTCATTGTAGCTGGCTCGCAATCTCTCACCAAGCTACTTGGGGTAAAGTGCTGTGAGGTGCAGTGGGCAGGGAACTCATTGGATGCTTGCTTTTACCTGCCCCAGCTCTTTAAACTCAGTGGATACAGTAGCTTCATCTACAAAATGTAGGCTAGCAATAGACCATGTCTGACTGCCTCAAATATTCACAGTCAAGACATCTGAGATTGAAAATGAAATGTAGTGATTTAAGGGTCTTTTCATGGGTCTGAGTAGTACTGACGAGGAAAATTCTAATGTGACTATCATCTCCTTTTTTTATTGTATGTGTGAAAGAGTGAAAATAAGTTACAGGGTTCAAATTTATAAATAATTCATTTATCATTATTATATAGATAAACTGGATTAGTTTGTCAGATGAACATCTACATATTGAAACAATTCTAAATATTTCTACTATTCTATGGTCTGAGTACCTCAATTATGAGCATTTATGGCATATTTGTCTAAAGCAGCCAAATATGTGATGAATTTTATACTCTTTCAATGCATACTTGTTGAAAACTGTCATCAATACTTACAAACTATGTATGATCATAAATATTACTCTTCTTTTCCCCATTCATTTAAGGTATCTCTTCTCAACACATCAAAGTTTCTGTCTGTAAGAATTTCAATGTAATAATAGTTTCTAAAATACACGTTCAATGTCATCTATTTAGAGATTTACTAACTTGGGTTATATTACTTTTTATATGAAATCAATGAGGAGGTCTTGTTTCCATATTAGTTTCCGTAAAGAGCAAAGGGAGACAGTATATTGATTTTCCATATTGCTGAATTATGAAAACTGATCCTCTTGTTGTATCTAAAAGCTTTGGTCATAGAATCTGGGCTTCATTCTCCAAGAAAGTCTTTGGTATCTTGAAAACTTGGTTTATGCTTCACCATCTTGATTTCACTTTTGTAATGTTAAAAAAATATATAAGTTAATCAAGTTTACATGGAGCTGAAAGTCTCTTGAAATTTTAGCTGTTCTAAAAAGTAAGCCATTATAACCTTTGTGTGAAAAGTTACATTTTTGGAAACCTGAAGAAATATACTATGTTTAAACATTTCCAGTGGGTTAGAAAGTCTACTGCAGCATTCAGTTTTGCACATTAAAATATTCAAATGCACTTACTTTTAAAATATATTATTTTTGGCTTATTTTTTTCTTGTACAATGCCAATGGTAACCATGTAAATGCTTCATGAGTGTACATATTGAAAGGACCCAAGAGACAAATGGATTTTGAAATGAGAAGATTATAATTGATAAAAGTTCTGGATAGCAAATCTTTTAGATTATCTAAACACAAAATTACAGTTTAGTTACCCTCCATTCTGTATATTGAAACACTTTGGCTCAGCAATAAAGGAAATGCTTCGTGCTGCAATCAGAGTGTGTAGATGTTTTGTATTTATATACGTGGGATTATATTTGTTTAGGAGTATAAGAATGAAAAATAGAGTCCCAAGAAGAAAGAATCGAGGTGGGACAGAAAATGAATAAGGCCCCACGTAGCAAGTGACTTCCTAGAAGGGACGAAATGTGTGGGAACAATTTAAATGAAAGATTTCTGGTGAATACTCCTAAATAGGCAGTATTAAGAGGGAACCCTGGTCTTCATCATCAAATTTCAATTCCACTTCCAGCTCTCATTTCTTCCTTAGCAATTTCAGGTAACCTTCTGAGTACAGAAAACTCATTTTCCAAAATCAGTCCTAAGATATTAAAAATATTTGGGAAAATCCAAGCACATAATAGTTTGAGAAGCACATAGTATCAGCTATTGTGTAGATTCATCATAACTCCAATATTATTTAACTTTTAAAGTGGTTTTAAATACATTAGAGTTAAATATTGAACCGCTATATATTATTAAGTGTCATTTAGATTTTAATGAGATCACCATTTACTTATGAAAATATATTTATTGATTACCAATTGATTACAAATGCAGTGAATAATGATAGGCTTAATCTAGCAAATGAGGTAAACATAAGATTTACACAAATGAAGCTTATCTCTCTGCTAAATTCTATATGTGGTGTATTAAAGAAAATTATATGGCCCAAATAAGGAAACAGAATGTCAAAAGTCCAAAGAAAGTTTGCTTGTAGTTCTTCACCTAAGGGTGACATCTTGTGAAATTTCCTCCTCCCGGGTTGGGATGTCAAATGGCATTTTGTTATTTAAGTTTTGTTTAATCAACTATATTGTAGAAATTTCATGTGTATAGCTTCCATGTTCTATCTAAAAAACCATTATCTATCACAGTGGTTCTTAATTTGTGGGTCAAAACTCCTTTGAGTTTGCATATCCAATATTCTACATATCAAATCTTTACACCATGATGCATAACAGTAGAAAAATTACAGTTATAAAGTGTCATAAGATGATTCTATGGTTGGGGGTCTCCTCAACATGAGGAATTGTATTAAAGGGTCACAGCATTAGGAAGGTTGAGGACCACTGCTCTAGCTGCAAGTATCCTAATCCATTGGCCCTTACCACTTTTCTACCTCCGCTTCTACACTTTTCCTTTAGTTTTCAGTATAAGAGTTTTCCATGTATCAATTGAGCATGGATGCTCTATGGATTCTGCAGATTGACCAGTTGTGGATCTCTGAAATCCTCCTCTCTATTTGCTAGAAAAAGAAGCTTCTTTGAGGAGAGGTTAGAGATACTCTTAGCTGTAAATATAAGAATAAGTATTGAGAATACAATTAACAATTTTATTGGTTTAGGAAAAAAGGTAGTAGGAGGTATATGATGTCTCTAGTCATGGGTACTTAATAGAATCAGCTATTAGTTTCCTTCTATTAAGCAATCCTTAGGTACAATTACAAAGCTGTTTGTTATCCTTAATTAAATATTTTATGATTGTACCAGTGATGGTATCTCATTAGATTGGTAATTGTTATGATTCATTGGTGTTTGTGATGGGTAGAACTACTGATTGATTATCTCCTTTGGCAGGTAACTCAGCATTTTCTGATAATGTAGGAGCTAACACTCAAAGAGGAGGTTGTCAGATCACTTCCAGCTTGGTTGTTTCAAGTCCTTTATCTGAAGTTTGTGGTGTCTTCAGCAATAGAGTTTTACCTTTGAATTCTGGGAGGCAGCCAAAGACAATGGTAATAGAGAATATTGTTTTGATAGTCTATTGGACTCATCTGACCAATAGCTCAGAAAGCAGTTTCTCATGCCTGCTGTTGGGTTTGTTAGATAGTCTTTGGCTTCCAGGGTGTATATTATGACCCCATAATGAGCAACTTCATTTATATATATATATATAAATGGATATATATATATATATATATATATGAGATACATGAAAGGAGACTAAACTCTGGCTACTGCTCTTTGCCTCATTTTACAAATGGAAATACAAAGGCATAGATAGTTTTAGAATATATTAAGGGTTATCTTGCTCATCAAAGAAATTCACTGACCAGAACCTGCATTCTTAATATCAACCATTTCCTATAACAAATGCACTGTAAGTTAAATCAATGAGTATGGTTCTTGATGGATGGAGACTGGAAAGGAATGGAACAAGGGAAATGTGTAATGAGAAGAGAAGTAAAAGAGACAGAAGAAAAGAAAGAACTGGAAAGCCATGAAAATGTAATTGTGGGTTCATTGATGCAAACACAATGAGTAGAAAATCTAGTGTATACCTATCTTGTAGGTCATTGAACTATGCTAGATTCATTATTTCATGGGAAACATTAGGTAACCTGGAGTAATTGATCATTAAAAATGACAGGATAGAAAATAATTAAAAACAAGAACTTACAGTTTAGATCCAATTTGTTTTAAGGAACAGCTACTTATTCCTACTTATTGTTTCGGGGTCCTATAGAAAATCACAGTGATATTTTGTGAATAGGTGTACTACACACTACAAGCAAGTAATGATAATCACAGGAAGTCACAGTTTCTCTACAAAGGGATAATAAATGCCTTATCACCAGACCCATTCAAGCAGAGGCTTGTTAAATTGTTCTTGTACTCAGTGGGAGACTGATGAGATTTATGGTTTTTATCTATTTTTAAGCAGTATCTAATTTTCTCCATACTAAAATAGTTTGGCCAATTGAATTCTAATGCTTTAACAAATAGCCTTAGCTATTAATCCATTCAATGAATATTTCTTGCCCATTATTCATCTAACAACTATTTACTCAGGGCTCACCATGTGTTATCCAGTGTCCTGGAACCTGGTGCTAAAGTGGTAAACAAGAGAAATCTTTGGCCCCTTGTATTTTAAAATATAAAAAGAACATAGATATGACACAGGCAGATATATCAGGTCTTAATACAATTAGCTTGAGTTCTGTTGCTCATTGTGTTGATGGTTTGTTAACAGAAACAAGTAAACACAATAAATCCCTGTAAGTTGTGCCCCACATGCTAAGTGAGGTGCAGTGCTAATGGTTAATACTCTTCCATCAATGCAAATCCAAGCAAAGACCATATGCTCTGGACTGTCTTAGACTGAAATTGGTTCAGAGGTACAGAATGAAAGCTTGAGAGATAGGTCACAATCATATGTGTGTATGAGGTGCTATTAGGAATTTCAGTAGTTTTTAGAAACTTCATTGCTCTGAATATCTCATGAAATATTACAGTAGAAACAACATTTCTGTAATGGCTCTGTAATTTCCTGTAACAGTGAAGTTCTGAATTACAGACATCATTTTCTCTCAGAAATCATGTAGTCTGTAAATGGACATATCTCTTTATGTTTTGACAGCTGAGTAGCAATGTTAAGAGACTACCAAGCCACAGGAACATGGAAACACACTTAGAGACTCTAGATTCTAACTTGCAGCTGCATGGATAGATCTGAAAATCAATGATTAATGCATGTTAGGTTTAGTATTAACATTAACATTTCATTATTTGTGTGAGCAAGTTTCTGAAATAGATTTGGAAGTGTTAGAATGAAGGGTTCTGGCCATTAAATAATCGTTGTGTGTATGTCTGAGATGATCACTTAAGGATGTGCAATATGAAATTTTCTTAATTGAAGGGATGCATTTGCTCCTCTGTCATCATAGATGTATGTAATTTCCAGAACGTTCATCTAATGTATGTAATTCAGTGTTTTTAGTAAGTCATACATTTTCCCTAAAAAAGTCATGTTGAATACATTGAATTTGATCTCAATGAGACAACTTCAATCTATAAGGCATTTTGTTATTTGTGCAAATGATTTATGAACAAATGCTTATTTCCAGTATTTACTTAGTAGCAATTCCATTTTAACAGCCCAGATTGTCACAATTAGCATACATGAGAAAAATGATTGCTTATTTCTGTTACACTCATTTGTATCCCTTGCCTTCTGAAGGAAGTGTTCCACAAAGATCTTATATTAATGAATATTATACTCTTATTTTAGATCTCAGGACAAGAAACTGGCATGGTCCTCTTTTTTGGATGTACTAAATCTGAATTCTTTCCCTTTAAAGATATTTTAAAATATTCTGTAATTGAATAAGAATCAACATGATGCCTTTAATTTGAAAAACTCTTACAGAGTTAAAGCATGTATCTGATGCATAAAAGCATCAAAGATTTAGAAAATGTAAACGTCTTGAAGGATTGTGTCATATATAAATCCAATTTATGTCTTGTCAGGCTCTATGGATATAAATTGAAATGGAGACTTTGATGTTCCTTTTAATATAATTTATACACAGTGGCCACTTAAAATATACTGTACTGAAGATATGCTTGCTTTCTCTTCCTCAAAAAATAAATCTCCCATGGAAGTGGTTACAAAGACATTTGCAATATTTAGATATTGACCATATCCCTGAAGGCTTTTCAAAAGATCCATGGTTCCTAGTATTCTAAAGTTAGTTTAAGGGCTAAAGAGGTGACCCAGCATTTAGGACAGAGTGATTTTAGAAGACCAAAGTTTGATTCCAGGAATTTGCATCGGGTGACTGGAAACTCTGTAACTCTGTCTTCGGGGTCTCTATCATCTTGTTCTGTTTTCCAGAGATATCTAAGCTTGTGTGTATACCCCACCTCCACATACACACAGAGTTCAAAAATAATCTCTGATTTTAAGAACAGAGTTCACCTAGAAAATAAATAAATAAAACAGACAAAGATCAAAATGTTGGCAAGTTTTATGTTTTGTTAGTAACATTTGCTACTGTTTTTTTTTTTTAACTGTAATATATATCAGTAAAAATAAATATTTCAAAATGGATATTTAAATGTGTATCACTCTCCCTTTGGGAACCAAACTGCTGATAAGTTGCTCCTGCTGTTGATAGAGTGGCACTAATGTGTGCAAGGGTAGCCCTACTAGGACTTCACAGGTTATTAAAAATAAAAAAAATATATAAAAAGAGGACATGAATCTGGGAGGCAGGTGGGGTGGGCACTATGGGAAGTTGATTTGATAAGGTAAGCGCTAAGTTTGTAGGTTGATAGTTATGATCAAAACACATATGTGAGATTTTCAAGTAATAAGAATTTATAAGATGAACAACAGCAATAAAACATACCACATGAAAAAAAATGACACATCTATAGGTAAATACACTTAGCTACACTCCTTTTTTTATTGGTTTAGTATTTTATACTAAAGATGAGCTCTGGTTTATCACAGTACTTTTTAAAAAAATTATTCCTCAGTTCTATAAACATTAATTTTGTGCTTATGTGTGAATATGTAAATAATATATATGATTTTTATTTCAATAAGTTAATCAATATTTCTAAATTACTTTACACAGAGCAAGTCTCAGAGTCTATTCATGGTTGTACAATGCCATTTACCCATCTTCTTACTGGTGATGGACCATTTAATATTTTCCCAGTGTGATGCTTAAAAGTCTTGTCATATTTTAATGTATTTTATATTACTACCATGAATGTTAACATAGTTCCATATATTTACTGGTTTTTACAATCATTGAATTCTAATTATTATTGCGATGTGTATCTCTTTCTTGTCTCTAGTGATGTCTAAAGTGAACTTTGTTAGAGTTGTCAGTTTATTGCTTTTCAAAATTATCTCTATCTGCAACTTTTTGTTAGAAATCTGATTTTTATTTTTTATAACTGAGTTAACCACAATTTCAATGCATTTTGCTAGATATTTCACTATTTTATTTCTAAACAAACTAGTCATTTTCTTTCTACTCACCAAATTTCCACATTGTTGGATGTGATTCTGAGGATTTAATTTACTCCCATTGCCAGATTTTTGTTTTTCTAAGTTAGGAAACTTTTAATATTTATTTTTAATACTTTTGTTATTTGAGAATTTTGGCATGCCTACAATGGTCATGTGACTAAGAGATATTCCTCCATAGACTCCAGTATTTGAACATTGTCTCCACTTGATGCTGCTGTTTACGGAGCTTCACGTCCATATTGTCAGATATAAGTCACTGAGGCAGGCACTGGGGTTCAAAGCCTCACACTATCTCTAGTTCAGTCTCTCTGCCTTGAGATCCCAGCATCCTGTTCCCATTTTCAGCTCTGAAATATGCTGCAATGCTTTCTGAGGTCATAGACTCTTATCCTTCAGAAACTCTAAGCAGAATGAACTTTTTCACAAAGTGCCTAGGTCATGGGACTTATCACAGCAATAGAAAGGTAGCAAATACACATATAGTATGTCTGATAAAGTTAATTCTCCATTTTTTTGTTCCAATTTCTACTCCATCCTCTACCATGATTCCCTTCCAACCATAAGTGCTCTGTTCTCCTCAGTCCACACCAAGTCTGTGCCGCACTGCCAGTGGGTATGTGCACAGTTAAAGGACATCTACTTGAGCATGAATGTCACTCCTAAGGGATTAATCCCTAAAGAAAATGGTTTCTCTTTCTCCCAGCAGACTTCACTCCCAAAGAATCTTCAGTGAGGAATGGGGCCTTGTGCCACCTTCCTGAGAAATTTATAACAGTTACACATTTACTTCCTGAAACCTGACACTTGAGAAATTGGCTCTATGGGGTTTTTCTTATGTTTGTGCACAAAGGAGAAAAGACTAATCATGTTTTAAAAATCATAAGGAAACCTACTACTATAGAATCTTCCTAAAATATATACGCATATAAAAAGAACTTAAATGGAGTTATCTTACAATTAAGTGGCAAAGATCTTACTAGATAGAACAGGCTAACAAATAAACACTGTACTATCAGAAATAGGTTACTATTTTTGAAGTTGTTGACCAGGGATGTCCTATATTTCCCCTTATATTATAGATTCAAGTCAATGCTTTTGGTTACCCTAGGAATGGTACAACCCTATTATTGAAGATACTATATGCTTGAATCATAGAAAAAATGAAATTGAGCTAGAACTCACCTGAAGATTCAAACTTATTGGGTACCTTTCATAGTTCTAGAAGTATCAATGCCTACAGCTGGGATATAAAAATAATAATCAATATTAGCAAGTACCAATAATGACTAGCACTGGAGACGTGCTTAGTGGTATAATAGTGATACAACTGTCATGAGACTAGATATTCATCCATTTATGGTTAGATTTAAGACCAACTCCACCAAATGAAAATCATACTGCTGTTGAGCTAATTGGGACTATCTGTCAAAATTCTGCTACATAGACATGCAAATCCCAATGACTTAAAATACCCATAGATTAGTGTATCTTTTGCATTAGATGATGAACAACACGGAGACTCATTTTTAAATTTATTTGTTTTTATTTTATACGCATTGGTGTTCTGTATGACAGTGTTGGATCCCAGAATTACAGGTAGTTTTGAGCTTCCACGCTGGGAATTGAACCCGGGTTCTCTGGAAGAGCAGTCTGTGCTCTTAACTACTGAGCCATCTCTCCAGCCTCATTGAGTACTTTTTCAATGACTTAGCTATTGGTTGAATGACCTTTCACTACATAAGACTTTAGTCTAAGTGGTTATAGCTTTTTCTATAACTCAGACTGTCTTCACACATGAAGTAGATGTGGCGGTGAATAACGCACTCTATACAGGTCTCCTGAGAGGCTCTGCCAGAGCCTGACAAATACAGAGGCAAATAGATGCTCACAGCCAACCGTTGGACTGAGCGTGGGGTCCCGGATGGAGGAGCTGGAGAAGGGACTAAAGGAATTGAGGCGGTTTGAAGCCCCATAGAGGGAACAACTGTGTCAACTAGCCAGACCTCCCAGAGATCTGGAGACTGGACCACCAATCAAAGAATGTACATGGAGGGACCCATGGTGCTGGCCGCATAGGTGGCAAAGGAGGGCCTTGTTGGACATCAGTGGGAGGAGAGGCCCTTGGACCTGAGGGTGTTTGATGCCCAGTGTAGGGGAATGTTAGGGAGGGAAGACGGGAGTGGGTGGGTGGGTGGGAGTGGGAGGCAGGGGGAAGGGAGATGGGATAGGGGATTTCCAAAGGGGGAAACATTTGAAATGCAAATAAAGTAAATATTCAACAATTAAAAAAAAGGGGGAAAAGAGAAAAAAAAAACCCACAGAGACTCTTAACTGGACAAAATTCAGAGAATGAAGGAATGTTGAATGCTCAGTCATAAATTGACCATCTGTATCACACTGATTCTTAAATGCTCAAGGGATACACCGGAAGCAGGTACAAAAATTGTAAATGCTGGAAGGGTGAATATAGATATAGATATAATGGCAAATTTACACAGAAGAGTTCTAATTGTTGTGCATGCACAGGATGAATGCAGACAAAACCCAGCATGGAACCCAGATGGAACCCAGATGTGCTTCATGTCTCACTTCAAATGTGGAGCCACTGGCAACTGATAGCTGCAGGAAAAGGGAGAGTCAGTTTTCTTACAAGGGGTGGGCCCTTTTAAGTGGGTTGTACTCCAGTGGATGGTCATACATCCAAAAGAATATGAGCAGATCAATTTGGAATTGAAGAGGTAACAAAAGGGAAACAGTTATTTAGGTAGAGAAGGGAATGGGTCTTTGTGGAATCGGGGAAGGATGTTGACTATTATCAAAATTCATTGTTTAAAATTCTCAAAGATGAAATAAAAATAAAATTATAAAGATCACTGGATGTTTCATGAGCAGCAGATCACAGGTGGAACTTGTGTAGGCAATGCATATTTATATTTACAACTTACATAAAATATTTATATATGATCTGTCACTTTTTTCTGTTATTTTGGAGTTAATATTCAGTAAAGGAAAAATAATGTATGTACATGTAGAAATACGATATATATATATAATATATACATGATTATAGACATGCATAATATGTTTTCTCTAAGTCTTATACAACTAAAATAAATTAAGTATTAAGTACTTATTCAATTATGTACAGATTTTAGAACAATAATGCAATTTTAAAATAAGAAAAATAAATACCCTTATTTAAGGCCAGATTAAAATTTCACATAAAATGAACAGATATGTCACAAAACACATAAATATCTAAAGTACTATCCATGATAAATGTTTGAGGAGGAAAGTTTAAGATGGGAGACCAGATAAAGGAACTGGTGATAGCCATCCTGAGCGCATAGAAAAAATTCACACTAGGATCCAGAGTTCTAAAAATGGAGTGTGTGTGTGTGTGCGTGTGCGCGCGTGCATGTGTGCATGCCATGCCTTGTATTTTTACATTATTTCAGTGGTTATTGTGTTGATTATTAAGTACAAACAAGGATCCAAGAGCTGAGATAGCAAGATCTAAGAGAGTTTTTGGTGAATTCTGTCTTGAAACTAGAAGTATGAATATTGGAAAGTTCTTCAACTTTCAGAAACTTAACTTATATTGAATTATAAAAATGGCCATAATGGAGACTTTCTGTTGGGCACATGCCCATTTTTTCAGTCATGGAGAAAATAATAATTGAGATCCTATTTTCTGCAATGTTATACTGTAGGTGCTGGGATTGCATGAGAAAACAAATGAGACCCATCCTGAGAGTCCAAAGTTTCCTTTGAGAATGTTCAGGAGTCAGGAGAGATGTTCAGTAATGATTGTCTTGAAGAAATTAATTTCTTTCACTTTAAACAACTCTTAAGATCCACAGGGAAATGGTTGTCCTTCTTTACCTACTACTTGATGAATGTATACCTGCACAGCAGTAAAGAAATAGAGACTGAACAAGATTGACCTGCAGTTACAAAGCCTGAATCTAAAACTGTTCTTCAGAGATTTACTGACATAAGGAATACCATGACAAAAATCAAGTCATATTAAATGGGTATGTCCTTAAAAATTAGATTTACTCTGACTATATAATTTCTTTCTTTGAATAAGAACATCTACAAGAAAGAAATTCTGATACCAAATAATATTGAGCATAAAATATTGAGTATCCCCAGGTTAGTTCAGTTGAGCAAAGGAGAATGGAAACTGTTAAAATCAGATTAAGAAATGTATATAAAAATATATAAATTTATTTTCTTTTCTAATCTGAAATTTTCCCCAGACATAGAAGACTCTGTGTAACTTTATATTCCACACCTATCATTGTCTTTCACACAAAATCTTGCTTAAATATTTCCAGTTGACAATGGCATGAGGACAATTTCTAACACATACAAATTCACAAAAACTGTGAATTCACAAGACTTGTATAAATTCAGTCATACTGGAACAATCACAGCATAGAGAAGGGGAAATAGGTATAAATTCTCACCCCAAACAAGAAGCTACTGCAATTTATTTTATAGATCATGGGAGGAAAATTCATTTCTCTCTGTTGTATTACATTGGATATATCAACACAGTTTAGAACAGGCTTCATGCTCAGAAATAGCTGACCAGCACAGAACGGATATCATGTTGCCTGTGTGAGTGCATGCATGTATGCATGCACGTGTGTTTATGTTTTTATTTATTTATTTAGGCTTTTTGTTCTTTGAATTTTGTTGTTATGTTTATGCGTGTGACCATGAGGAAAAGTGAAGTTGGACAGGCTTGGGAGAAGGAAGGCTTTGGGAGGACTTGGAGTAGGAGCAAAGGTATCCTCCAAATACAGCGTATGTAATGAAAGAAACTCTAGCCAGTGGACACAAAACAAAATGCTACAGAACCTTGAGGAGGTAAATAACCATCCTGGCTCATTCCATGTTTAAATTTGATCTTTTTCAGGATCTGTTGAATTTTAATAATTGTATACAACTTCACCTATGTGAACTTTCCTAAGACTGAAGGTGTATGTATCTTGGAGGAATGTTCTGTTATTGATCAAATCCATATGAATATGATTTTTACATGAATTATGGTGACATTAACATATTTGATATTTGTTGGGTGACCAAGAACTAAGATCTAAGACTAGATAGCCTGGAGACTTTGGATAAAACCAAATATTAGTCTTCTATGACTCCTAATGACATTCTCTTATACCCTTTTTATGGCTTTGCTTAGCAATCAGAGAGGTTTCCTCTTGCAGCAGATGGGAACAAATACAGAGATCTACAGGCAGACTTTACTCAGAGAATAATAGACCTTGGAATACTCAGCCCTTAAACGGACGCCTCCATCAGATCCTTCTCCTCGGGACTCAGAGAAACTTGCAGAAGACAAAGTGGTAAGAGTGGAAGAGCCAGCTGGCTGGAAAACATCAAGAAAACAAGGTCCCCTGAATCACCATGATCAAAGCATAGAGATTGTATCAATACACACCGGGCCTTCACAGGATGGCATCAAGTCCTCTTTGTATATATTATGGCGTTCAGTTTAGTGTTCTTCTCAGATTTCTGAATGTAAAAATGAGTGGTGGGTCTCTGATTTTTACACCTTCTCCTGGGCCATTTTCCTCCTGCTTGTTTGTTTTGTTTTGTTTAATTCCATTGTGTTAGACTTATTTAATCTTACATATTATTATATTATATTTATTATAAATTACTTTGCACCCAAATTCTATTTGCTTTCTAATATGAGACAGAAAGGGCATGGACCCTTGATGGCAAGGAAGATGGGGAGGGACTGGGTGGATTAGATGAAGGGAAAGTGTAATCAAGATACATGAAAAAGAAAAGATGAATGGTTTTCTCTTTAAAAATTCCTGCGGGAAAATATTACATTCAAAACAAAATAATGTTTTAAAGACAACTAATTACTATGCCTTTCCCAGCTACTCTCCACAACACTTACGTATGCAGGCACAACAGCTCTCCTGCTTCAGTAAAAACAGCTGTGTGTTCTATGGCTGTTATTGTTTGCTATTCTTTCAGCCTCTTTGAATTGAATTTCATTTTATTTTATTTTGTTTTATGCAAGTCAGTTCCAGTAAGGACCTGTATCTGCTGCCAAGCCATTTGCTTGAGTCTTCATGAGGAGTTTACCCCTGACTACCGAAAGGACCATTTTCGAGATCCTCAGATGTGCATAGCCCCTATACTTACTGTGTAGTTCATGTTTGAGTTGTCTCCTTACTCATCAACAGTGGTGCTTGCGAAATCATCTCTCATTTTGCTACTTCTGGTTGGTTTCTGAGAAACACAGAGTACCAAACCAATGTTCCTTTCAAAATGCAGCTTCTAAAGATTTGCAAATATATAAACTGTAAACTGTTAGAACAATCTGGAGCAAAAACTTTTAATGACTTCTTTAAGTCCCACAGTTTCATTAGCAGACCAATGCTAATGCGTATTCTAAACCTTCTATATTCTACGAGTTTTAATCTGGGGATATTGTATTATTCCTTCTATACTCATCATTCAGAAAGATGCCAGACCCGTAGCAATCACTTGATAGTTATTGTAAATAAGATATCATTATTTATAAAAGAAGCATTAAAATTGAAGTGAGACTATAATTCACAGCTCAGTTTTCTAGTAAATTTGTCCAAATCAATAGATGATTAATATCCAGAATTGTTCTATTTTACTCATGCACCATTATCAGTAACCTATTTTCCTAACACTCATAGCAATTACACAGTGTTTCATGTTCACATTTACAAAATGAACTATGTGATTATATCTACCAATATATAAAATATGTCATTTAGCGATAAATTATATAGAGTAAAATAAAATAGCTGTAACATTAATAAGCTTTATAATATTCTGGCATTAATGAGAGAGTAAAGTCTATTGATGATTCTTACTTCTGAAGAGCAGAGTTAGTATAATCCCAAAAAATAATATAATGATAATATAAATTTCCATATTTGGTGACTTTAATAAAGGTGGTAGTTGTAGTAGCAACAGCAGCAGCAGTAGTAGCGTAATAGGAATTTTGCTTGTGATGATGTACTCAATTAGTTGGTCCCACAGTTTTAAAGTATGAGGAACAGTAGCAAAATATTGAAGTATGAGGAACCATAGCAAAATATGTATTTATGTTTACTACCCATTTTCTTCCATATATTCTCAGTACAATAAGTAATAGCCATCCTGCCCACGTCCAGGAAATACATAGGGAGTACCTATATAAAATTTATGATCCTTTCAGTGAATATCATTTGAATTGTTAACCTTTCTTTTTCAAACCATGGGAAACAGGCAGATAATACTCGGTTAGAGCTTAAAGAAATTCCTTGAGCAATTCATTAAGATGGTCTGGATTGTACTCTGTATTTTCTTAGATTAATGGGAGAGCCATCCTCATGTGTCAGAATCAGAACACACTGCCCTTTTTATGTGGACTATCTATAAAGTTACTCTATAATTCATCATCCTAAGTAGGTCATTTTGCAAGTGAGAGAGAGGGATTTAAAAATAATTCCACGGCAGCAGATTTGAAGCAGGCTTGTCCTGAGAAAAGTTAAGGAATTTTCATCTTATGAATGAAAGCTTGTTTAGGGTGGCTGATTGATTTGCTTTAGGCACATGTATGTTATCATTGTGTTAAACAGGGTTCTTCTTTTGATTGTGTGACAGAGTCCCACTTCTCTTTTCTGATATTATCTCTTCCATATCAGGTAAAAACACTTTCTACATGAAAAAACTAAGTAATGTAGCCATCAAATTACTTTCCATGTGCAACAATGAGTCACCAGAGAACTTCATGTAGTACACTACATTAAGAGTTTAGGAAGATATGATACACATGACATCAAAACCTTCTTTAGTAACTACTTATAGATAACTGTAGATGCAGAATGTTTGGTGTGGGGTACAGATGCCAAGATGAGATAAGGTCTGTTAGGGATACTTGAGAGAAAAATATGGGAGAAGGCACTGTGAGGAGGGTGGATAGAAGAGAGAAGCCTTTCGCAAAACCGCTGATACCTGTGAAACTAGAAAGGGAAGATGAAGTTTAGATGGAATGTCTTGAGATGCATTGCTCCTCTAAGAAAGATGTAGTTGACAGGATGCCTTAGAAAGGGAAGCATCAGACAAGAATAGGTTCAGTACTGCCCTGCAGGTTCTGTAATTGCCTTAGAGTAGCTGCTGGTAGCTAGGGCCTGTGTAGTCTCAGGGCTGCTCCCAGGTGCCTGCAGCACGATAGGTTGGAGAGCAATTTTCCCAGGCCAGGGAATCTATCAGTAAATTTCAGGGCTATCATGATAATTATGTCGACAGAATAATGTTCTATCTCTCCTCAGAAAAAGCTCCATTTAATTAATTATTCATTTTAATGATTAGAAATTCAATTCAGAAGACTTTTTGGTATAGGCGAGTCAGAAGTTCATTTTTAGGCTGTGGTCTCTCCTATATTAGGTCCTCTCTGTTCATTAATATTATAAATTATATATTAGAAAATTGTATAATACTATTGAATAAAGAATAATGTCTTTAATTTCACTTGTATAAAATATTGAGTATATAAGTTACCTGTTTTCTTACCAAATACTTAGAATCACTTTATGCATAAATGATAGACAAACTGTTTAATGTTATATTCATATGCTCATAATGTGATCATATGCCATATTTTTATAGTTTTGGTAAGTAATTCTAGAGACTAAATTCAAGACCTCATGCATGCTAGGCTTAAGTTCTGAACTGTTTAAGTTCTTAGTCCCCTTTTTCAGATTTTTTAGCAGTAAATAATTACATATGAACAATGCATTATGTGAATATATAATTATTTACTGATGCATACACATATTGTAAAATGTCTGTTGTTTCTTAACTCAATAAATCCTGTTATATGTGATTTTTTCAGTATTATTTGTTTGCTACATCTGCTCTGTTTTAGGAATGTCATGCTATTTGTCTTTGCATTTCCAGAATTTCACATATTTTAAATACATGGTAATTTCTCCATAAATGAATGAAAACTGTGTGTTGGAGACCAATTTCCTTAGAAAGCCTTTTTCACAGAGAAGGTGTGATTCCTTAATATTCACACTTTCAGAAGTGTGATCCTTGAGGTTATTATTTTACCTTCTTGGGACAAACGGATGGGCAAGGAAGCATTCTAGACTTACATTTTTCAATAAGCTTCATACATACCATATATTGTGCGCTCCTCCAAAATAGCAAACTCACATCCCACCTTATTTAGTAAACATAAATCAGGTGATTCAGGGAAATTTCAGAACAAACTTTTTAGCTCATATAAATTTGTAGATCCAAAAAAAAAAAAAAAAACAGCTTTGTATTATTTAACCCATAATGCATCCTGTAAATCAAGCCCTTTCTTATCTATGGGATAGGAATGTGTGTGTTTTCCCTATAATTAATGCATATTAGATGACACATTGTCAAAAGAACTACCACAAGATAAGAGTAGGCAAAGTTCCTTAAAACCATTGGTATTTAGTAGGCACAGTTGCCGATAATAAAAATGAACCATTAATTATCATAGTAGACAACTAGAAAAATTACATAATTAAGACTCAAAGACTCATTGAGGTTACATTTACATGAATTTAAATTGTTTATAAACTTTTTTGAGAATGAGTCCAGGAAACTTCAAGTCTTAGTAAAGGAAATTTAGTAACAATTATTTACTTCCTATTGTTGCCCAAAATATGTTGATTTTACAGTAATCTCCAATTGTTTACAAGATCTACATAACCAGTTGAGTATAACAATTATGTCTAAAAAATTATATTTTTAATTATCCAAGTAAGACTAATATGATATTAAAATATTTAACAAATATTCTGAAAATGATTTGGATAGCTTCAAGGAAGGAGCAGTAAAATTAGAATTAATGAAATTTCTTTTATATTATGACATAAAGTGAGGAAAACTAGCTCTATGATATTAACAAGATCACTTTTCTGTGCTGCGTATTGAAGGGGGAATATAATTCATTGTAAGTATGTGTTTTTGTTTATCAAAGTCTACCATACAAACTAGGGTGCAAAACCTTTAATTTACTGAAAGATTTGACCGCAATTATGTTTCAAGAGAAGGTTTTACACTTATGTATTCAGCGGCTCTTCCTTACCTACCAAATGCTTCCTTCTCTATAACATGGATTGAGAGATGAAAGGGAGTTAAATCATAGCTTATTAACAATGTCTCATCCTCTATATGTTTACTAACTTACAATAATTATATTCCAAGATGTCACACTTGCCTGCATTCTTAGAATTTCAGTGTTTTCAATGTCTTAGATTGCCTAAGTGTATTCTTATTTATTTTAGCAAAAAAAAAAAAATGAGATGTGTTTAAGAAAATAACACAAGGTTATATAAAGATAATTTGGAAAAATACATAAAAGACAATTGAAGCAATGAAACACTTGTATAAAATTCTAATTACTAAATATTCATGGAAGTGTATCTTTTTTTTATTTGTAATAGCTATTGCTTTATTTGAAGTTTAGGGGAAAGCCTTCATTTTCATTTGTAAATATTCCCTCGATGAAAGCAGTATTTCATTATCTTTGCTGAGCAGTGCAACTGTCAGAATCTCAGATCCACCAACAGATCATAGTCAAATCAACTTCCCGCATTGATAATGCACTAGAATACAGATAATACAGCAGAAGCATGCAGCTGTGGCCTGTCAATTACTTTCTGACTCTACAAAGGAGATTTCCTAAGGTCATACAAAAAGTACATTCTATTATTTTTTTCCACCATCATTTAAGAAGGGTAAAATGAAAGGGCAAAGATCAGACTAAGTCTTCTTGTGTTCAGGATGTGGCCCTCGTAAGAGAAACTGATGAGTCTGGAGAAAACAATCAGAGGCAAGAGTCACGAGTGCATGTCTACTTGTTTCCTAAGATAGGAAGACCAAAAAAGACCACAGTGACTTTATAAGTAGGAAAATACCAGGATGAAGTGTGTTGGTAGCAAACTGATCTGAAATGCTTGTGGCTTACACACCTAGGCTATTGACCACTATAGTTCTGTTAAGGCTTGTCCATGCCACCTTCATTTTGGCCTTTAATACAACTAGTCATCTGCTAAGGTAAATTTCTATGGCATTAGATATTCTGCTTGGGTATGATTAATAATTTATTTTTCAAAACCATTTAAAGAGTCAAATATTAGTTCAAGAGGCCAAGGTTTGTATAATTCTCTTACAGGAAGAACTGACCAAGTCAGAAGCTTGAAGTCAGGGCTGAGAAGTATGCCTGAACAGAAAAGAACAAACCCAAATTGAAAAGAGACTAAAATGTCAGAATCACTGCCAAGAATATTTAGACCTCCAAATTCTTTAAAATTAAGTTTCCCTTTATTGTTCTATTTAATGTTGCATTGCTCAACTTTTTGTACTGTAAAAAAATAACAGATAGAATCAATGCATGTGGGTAACAGTCTCATTTTGGTCCATGATTTTGGAGGTTTCACCACGTAATTGTTGATTCCATTATGTTTGGTTAGTAAAGCCACATGACAGAGAGGAAAAACAATACTGGACAGCTTGCTTACCCCTTGGAAATCTGGAAACAAAATGATAGGGAGATAAATAGAATGGTGGCCCTCCATGCCATTCAAAATCATAGCCCAATTATATAACTACACCTTTAGAATCCATCTTAAAAATCCTATTACCTTTCAGTGATTTCACAGTCTGGATATAAAAGTTTTACCCATGGGTCATCAGAGGACATTTAACATATAATTTATAGATGCACACACATTAAATTTGCAAAAAAGAGTGTGTAATTTCTAACAATTCATGTCCACAGCAAACATATGTATTAATAATGCATAATGATAAAAATATACTAAGATAAAACTGATGTAGGTAAGTTAGAATAGCACATTATCTTGAGTTTTTCAATGTTAGATTTAGGTGTTGAGCCTTTTTTACTGAATAACTAAAGACTTAATAAAATAGAGTCTGTTGCCAACTCTAGAATGATTTCTATCAAGTAAGAATGGGATGGTTAAACTTTGTGCAATACAGAAATCCATTACTTCTAGTTTCTATTTTTATCTATATATAAATATTATACCTGCATCTAAATCTGTTTTACTAGAATGTCTCTGCCATTATCTGGTAATAAACTGAATTCTCATGCTTGTTATAAATGCATAGGTGTTTGTATGTATAGATGTAAGCAGATGCACATAAAGTACAGGATAACAGTATAGAAAAGAGTACACTACAGAAGAAACAGCAGAAAACGCTACCTGTAAGGGGTGAGCATGGACAGAAAGTAAATAGTGTGCAGGAGGTAGGAGGAAAGATATAAAGCTAATTCTTTTTCTAGTTCTAAACCTGGCTTGGAGTGTTTGGTCTCGTGGTCTTTAATGAAAGGATTAGAAATACAGATTTTACTCCTTGTTTAGTAAAATGTTTCTTTATATGCTTTCTTGATTCTTGTAATATACCCATGTTTATATATTTTGCTAGATTATTATATATTTCCTTATGAATATTCACTTTTAATTTTAATCATTTACTGTAGGCTTTACCAGATCACCATACACAGCTTTGGGAATTATATCTTGAACCAGTCTAGGGAGCAACATTCATATTTTTGTTGAATATTCTGTTTATGTTATGAGCAGTTTAAAGACATATTCAATATTTGGTTTAGCATGCATAATGTGTATTATTTTTATGTATTTCTTATTTTAGTGTTACCTTGTAAGTTATTACAATTTAAAGTGATATGTATGTTTGCCCTATTTTCATATTACCATATAAGTTACAATTTTGAAGTAACTTAAATTTTTTATAAATACACGTTTTGATAAATCTTTTCCTGTACAACATTCTCTTTGAATCATTTAGCGTTGATAAAGCTGATGATGAAGATGATGAAGATTTAACTATGAACAAAACATGGGTCTTGGCACCAAAAATTCATGAAGGAGATATCACACAAATTCTCAACTCTTTACTTCAAGGTTATGATAACAAACTTCGTCCAGATATAGGCGGTAAGTCTGAGGTATCCATCTTGGATCTTGATGACTCCACTGGTGCTAATTTAGTCGTTTTCTCATAACCAATGGATGTTCCAGATTGTTATGGTTGAGATTGTTAGTTGTTGTGGTCGGTCTGAGAAGAAAGAGAAAATAATTTAAATGTGGTTGTGTGTGACTGGTACTATAAAAGGTGTCAGCAGGGAGTTGTGACGAAATGTTTTAGAAGACTAAGGAGAATCATAAATGTGATGGTGTTGGAAACTAAATGATGGTTCTCCATTTGTGTCAAAGCAACATCTTCACACAGGGCTGTAAGGAGTGATGGCAACGTTACTGAAGGAACTCACTCTGCGCAACATTGCATCTCTAAGACCCTGGCCAGCATGACTGCATTTTACAGAACTATGAACTCGGAAGGTTCTCAAGTTAACTTCAAAGCAAAACTAAATAAACAAATAAAAATCTACAAAAACTTTCATTGAAATTGTCTTAAAATTGCAGTTAACAATGAAATCCATACATTTCCTGAGTTTATTATATTTAATAATGTAAATTATTTTTCCTTGAGATTATTATAAGAAATATTCTTAAATATATAGATATGCTTGAGGATTTTAGAAACAATAATTGCATTTTTCTAGAATGTACATTTAATCTATTTGAATAAATTCAGTTTTGTATATGTACTCAAATTGATTAATCATTACTTATTATACAATAACTCCGCATTTGCTTTAATAATATAAAAATGTGATTATTTTCACAATGATGACCATTTTTCTTCTTTAGTTTCATTCAAAAGTGCAATGGCAGGACTTGAACACAGTGTACAATAGTTTTGACTTGTTTCTCATCCAAGAGCCCTAATTCACATTTCAGTAGTATATAGGAATGATTGTAGCTATGAGAAAAATTTAAGATACTCTGCTTGCTATATTCTCTTTTTATTTTGTAAGGGTTTTCTTCCCCTAAAACTTGAAATACTTTCTGATATAGAATATATTTTATCAGTATTTTCTACAAGTAAGTTTTAATCATTTAAAAATTTTAGCAAAGTTTTAAATGAAATATATATATATATATATATATATATATATATATATATATATATATATATATATATATATATATAAATAAAATTTAGGTTGCAGCTTCTCCATTCTTTCTTCTATTCACGTTTGCCCTAATGTAAAGCACACATGCTAACTTATAGCTCATACCTCATTTAATAAGATTACATCTGTGTTTGTGTAGGATAGTGATTGATTGGCCATGTTGCTGTTTGTATTGTCTCTGTTTTTTAAAAATGTTTTTAGTGACATAGACTAATGAGCTACCCTTTACCTCCCTTTTATTCTCCGTATATCTAAGATAAATGTACATAATTCCTTAAATATTCGAAAGAAAACCTTAGGAAATTTATGTTGTAATGAAATTTTATGTGTGGGAAATATCTCCAATATATAGAAGTTTTACTAGATTACATGCAAAGTTAAAATGTGTGTGCAAGTTTTGGTGATAATCATTACAATGAATATCCTATATTTTTAAATGACTCATCTTAGGTAGTTTTATATTATAATTTTGTATTTTTAATGTTCCTGGATCTTAGTTTTTTCCATTTATTATATTCATTTTATTAACAATCTGTTTCTTTTTATGAAAAAATCTTGAATAAGGTTTCAATTTTATTTTTATATCAGGTCTAGTTATTTCTTTGCCAATTTTCTGTGGTGAATAATTGCAGGACCACTTCACTGCTGTAAAATAGTGGGTTTATTACTTTAGTCTATTTTAGTACTTATCCATTATCTCTTTTCCTAAGTTGTTTAAATAATTTCATATTAAAATTGAGACAATAAAAATCTGTATGTATACTTCAATAATCTGCAGTGTTAATATTAGAAACTCAATTTAAGAGAAATTAAGAGTAGAACATTGACACAAGGCTACTGCATAAACATCAGATCTTCTAGCCTTATGTCTCTTTGACATCCTGAAGCATTTGCATGTATATGACCTTAGTAAAGTAATAGAGATAAAGAAACAGTCTTCTTTGGTCAATCAGAATCAAGCATTCAACCCTAAAATCACACACACACACACACACACACACATACACGCACGCACGCACGCACACACACACGCACGCACACACGCACACACACACACACACACACGCACGCACACATGCACACACGCACACACGCACGCACACACACATGCACGCACACACGCACACACACACGCACGCACACACGCACGCACACACACACGCACACACGCACGCACGCACACACACACGCACGCACGCACGCACACACACACGCACGCACGCGCACACACACGCACGCACGCGCACACACACGCACACACGCACACACACACACACGCACGCACGCACACACACACGCACACGCACACACATGCACACACGCACACACACACACACGCACACACGCACACACACACACACGCACACACACACACATGCACACACGCACACACGCACACACGCACACACACGCACACACACACACACACACACACAGTCAAATATGTATACATATGCATGCATATGAAAGTTAACAGTAAACGCTAAGCATTCCAAGCAGAATGTACTTACATGATTAGGCATTACATATCTATATCACTTCCTCTTCCCTCCCTCCAATGCAGTTTTACACTCTATCTCTTGTTAGAAAATATGAATCTGAGGAATAATGATAAAATAAAATGCAATAAGATAAATCAAAATGAACAAGTCAGAGAATGACAAAGCAACCAAACGAAAAAGCCAAAAAATAAATGCACAGGAAATGTATATAGACACATATTTGTACGCAAAAAGATTCCCAGAAAAATCCCAAACTCTCAGTCAAAGTATATATTCAAAGACCTATAAAGAAATTTAGAAAGAAGAAAAAGAAGCCCAACATACATATGCATGAACATATGTACATACATACATAGTTACATATATACATACACACATACATTTATCATTTACCTACGTATTTATTTATTTGTTTCTTTGTTTGTTTGTTTGCAGTGGGTATCAGTCGGAGATAGCTTGTGGGTTATGGATGAGGCCCGGTATCCCCTTCTCCCTTCGGTTCTAGGACCCCGTTTGGTTCGGAGCATTCTGGCACTGTGCGTGCTGCCACAGTCTGTTTCTGAGTTCATATTTGAACTAACTCTGCTCTCTCTCAAAGGCCTTGGCTGCTTTGGTATACTTACGCTCCATCCACTCTGGCTTCACCACTGCCTGTGCAGCAGAGTGCTCTGAGCCATGAAGGGAGGGATTTAATGGAGGCCTCCCATTGAGGATTTCAACTGGAAGCAAGGTGGAGTACCCAGGAAGAATTCAGGGGAAGAAAGAGACAGTGGAAAATTAGATAATTATGTTTTAATTTAAAGAAAGAGACAAAGAGCACTGGCTAGTTAAGTGCCCTTAAGTTTAAATTTTCCTAATAGCTTTGTTACAGTCGTGGTAATCTTTTTTGCTTGGAATGCCATAGCACTGATTTGATCCTTTTGAGTTCATTGCATCGAGAAGATATGGTAGTGCTCAATCCTAGTCCAACTTATTGCTTATGTTATTGATGTTCTTAATATGCTTAAGTATCAAACCTTCCAATGTTCTCTACTTAAAAGGTGCGATGTTCCCCTTTACTGATTAATTTATTTTAAAGTGATATTGTGACGCTGTGCTAAAGTTTCCAGCACAGTCCTGTCCGTTATTCATGAATCATCAGTGAGCCATACCTGTGACATTTGTTACTGCCCTATTTTCCAAATAGACTAAATATTGCCATTATTCATTCTTTGCATATTGACTGTAATTCTATCATAAGATACAGTGGCTTTTCCTCTTGCAAATGCTTACCTATAATTACTATCATCAACAAAGACCAGGAGCAATTATTTTGCTTTACACTTCATAATCCATCATTGTCATTATTCAACGTATTGTACAATGTGCAATGTTCAGCCAGAGCAGCCTTTTATAATCTGTTCCCTTTGTTTGCGTAAGTGTCCCTACTGTTTTATCAGCTCACGATGTCTTTTCATCCCATCTGACAGTCCAGCTCATCTTGACCTAGAACTAGAATTCACTCATCCTCCAAGAACATTGAGTTCTTTTGCACTTTTATTTGGTTTTTGGAATGACATTTAGAATTAAAGATCTAAGCCTTGCATGTATTTATCACTACTGTGTATCGCTCATATTTTATCCTCTCAGAGGACTATGGTAGAAAATTACGTTTTCTACACACAATCCTAGGCATTAATGCTCAGAGATATTTCTTTCATACATGTATTATGAGGCGTGATTTTGCTCTGTAGTTTTGGCTTAAATACAAACATCGCAATGTTCAATCTATCCCTTGGTTCCTTATTTCTTACAGTTTCCTTTACCAAAGCTAGGACATGATTCTAATGTCTCTACAATATCTCTTCATACATAGCCCTCATCAGTCATATAATTTTAGAATTTAATATATCTTTTTATGCTTCTTATTTAGTTTCTCATGTATTTTGAATTAATTCCTGGATTTGGTATAAATTCTGAATCTAACTATATTTTCCAAATTGTTATTCTGTTGACTCAGTATCATGAATTATTTTAATTATTACTTGAATTATTTCATTATTATATATAATACTTTAAGCATTTACTTTTAAATTTTTCTATATCATATATACATGTTATAGCATATAATATATGGTACATAATATAGTAATTATTCTAGCTCATCTTGACCTAGAACTAGAATTTACTAATACTCTAAGAATACTGAGTTCATTTGTACTTTTATTTGGTTTTTGGAATGACATTTAATATTTGAGATCTAAGCCTCAGATGTGTTCAATACTACAATACTGTTAATATATAATACCCTTTAAAGCTATTATCATCTCATAATTCTATAGTGTCTTTAATTTTTAGTTTTACCTGAGTTAACATGCATGTATGTTTGAATATATCAACTTTTATATCATTATGTTTGTCCTAAAATTTTTGGTAATTTTTTATGGGAATTGTACTGAATTTACAAACTTTCTTGTGAAAAACTGGCATCTTGATAAGACAGAATTTCCTAATAGAAGGATGTGGACTGAATCTCCATTTGTTCTCTCCATTTGTTTACATTTAGCTTGTGATTTCTAAGATTAATTAAAATATTTCCCATGTGCTTTCTTTGCATGTACTCCATCTAGTCTGAGGTATTTATTAATGTTACAAGCAATGTTTCCTCAACCACCAAATCAAGAAATGTTGATTTACAAATCCTCAGTATGTATTCTGCTATTTCGTAATTTTTATTTTAAACATTGTTTTATGAATTTTCAGAATACGCTATCAGAGCATATGTGGATAATTCACCCCCTGCTGCATCAGTTAATATGCAGTCTAACTTAATGACATTCACTGGTAGTCTGCTTGTCTTGCTGTGTCTGCTATCACAGAGAAAACAGTATTTTCAATGGGTTTTTATTTGTATCCAATATCTTATCCTATTCCTGCATTATTAAACTTAAGTTTTTATCCTTTTAATCCTTTCTTGTCATTTTTGGTATTTTGAGTCATTCTTTCCGTGGGTACAGTTTCTTCACATCATTTATGAGTGGGATACCTTTTCTGTTGACTTGGTCTTAAGTGTAGAATGTAAGAGGGAAAAGCTTGGGTGTTCTCTGTCTTTACCGAGCTTCCCCTTAATAGCATATGTTGCCTCTCGCATGCTCAACTTTTTCATTTGGAAAAGTGTGATGACAGTTCGATACTCTATTCCTTGAAGCATATTTGATTTTAAGTTGTTCTTTCTGTAATGGGATCCCTTAATTGTTTTTTTTTTTAATATTTCAAATGAAAAGTTTTACTACTATATACCCAAGAATAATTCTGTTTAGTTAGCTTTCCCCCAAATCCTTGATTATTTTAAAGAATTTTTTTTTCGTTTTATTTTTAAAGCCAGGAAGGATCAGTCACTTGTTTGTTTGTTTGTTTGTTTCACAGGATTGCATTGCTATATCTATTCCAATGCAATGATTTCTTTGTGGATTTAATTATCAATAAGTTTATCACACTTGCTTACCTTGTATTTATATTGTATTTGCCTCTCTTTATAATGATTCTACGCTATTACTAAATTTCCTAAGTATTCATTATTGGTCACCCTGTGATTCCATCTTTGTATACAAGCAACAGGCTTCTGCCTCTGTTTTTGAAGGACAGGAACTGTGCCTCAGGCTTACCAGCTGAATTTCTGATTCAAAGTGATCAGTGTTCTTTCTAGAATTCTTGCTTGAATACAGGCAGCTACTGTGAGGATTTCCTTTGAGGTCTCTAGGGCTTACTGCTTATAAATAATTTTTCCTAAGTTGCGTTATTATAACTTTAAATCACTTCCAAAAAACATCTTTTGTCTAATTATTTTATGATTTGTAGAGATTTTACCATAGCTTCAATCTATCGATGTTTTCATGTGGCTATACACATAGCATTAATGAATTTAGTAGCTGTCATGGTGATGTTTCTTTTGTGCTGGACGAGGATTGAATGACACTTGGATTATTGGATTCTGTTCCTTTGTAAAAACATATAATTCTCCTTTTGCTATTTTTATCTTTCCCATTCAATTTTCAAAGCATGTTTCTATTTTCACTTTTGACATTGTGCTCTGCCCAGAAACACCTTGTTTGAAGAATGTTCTTTTATAACACACTTAGTCATATGTTTCTTTCTTCTTACTATTTGTTCTAGTCTCAAAACATGTTCTTAAGTACTTTCAGATTGATGACACACAAGTTCTCTTTAATGGGATTTTCACATCATTCTGAAGCTTGTTACAGACTTCCTTCTCTCACAAACCTTATTTTATTCGGTTAACAGAAGAAAAGTCATACAAAGAGTGAGACGATGTTTGAGATATTTCTAAGAGAATCTGTTCTCAATTCTTTCTCCCCCTCACCTTTTTCCCCTTTCCCTGTCTTTTCTGATTCTGTCTATCCCCAGAAAGCCATTTTGGGATTTGAGCACAGATTTTCCTTTCTTCTCTGTACTACCACATTTTCCGTTTTGTTGGAAATGTTGACACCTCAGGCCGACTTATACACATTGCTTTAAGTGCTACTTTGGCCGCACAATTTATTCTTCTTTAATTTCTTCTCAGACAAAGGGGAAATTAAGTAAATATGCCTAATTTTAATAGTTGAGGTGTGTTTTGGAAATATTCTTATCACTGACTATTTATTTCTACTAAACAATAGTGATTTCAGTTATCTGGGGCTAAGATTTGGGTTTAGAACCTGCTTCCTTGGTTACACAGATATCCCTGGAGTAACAGAACAATTTCCTTATTATTATAAAAACTTAGCAGTTTTTTATATTCCGTTTATCAGATAATTTCAGGATACCAGATGCCTGCGGACATGTCATGCAGGAGTCCCAACTCGGCTCCGTGTTATTTCCCCTGTTGCAGATTAACCCTGGCTATCTCCCAACACTGACTCAGATTTTACTCTAACTGAGTGAGATGGTACAAGCTGCTTGTTGGACCTGAAGTTTTCTTTGTTGAAAGATGTGCAATCACGATTCAATATCTTTAATAATGCAGGGATTCTACAGTAATTCCTATGAGCTCTCTTAAGGCTATCACTGTCTTCACGTTGCTTTCATTGTAAAACACTGGTTTCCCCAGATTTTCCCTCATCTTTGCATTATTTATTATACTGCCATGCAAAGTATTTCAGGATTTTCATATACAAGTATATGAGGTTATCACCATATATTTGTATTTATTTTTATTTTATATATGCCCTATACAACCATCAGAACTATAATGATAACACTAATATATTGATGTTGATTGTGCAAATCCCATTTCCAATTATTTTGGTAGTGTGTTTACAGGCTAAGGATTCAGTGAAATAACAAGTAGCTTTTTTGGCTCTACTTGCGAATTTACCAACTTGGTAATAAATGAATAAATACAGGAAAACAATCTCTAAAATTAAGATCCCTGACTCATTTCAGTAAGTGGGCAAAATCTTGTTAAACAAACCAGAGTTGGACACTTCAAGAAAAGTTGAATAATAGCTCTAATTATACAATGTGGATAAAAGAGCTCCTTGGAGAAGCAATTTTCAAATACTTAATTCCATAAAGAAATCTGAAGAAACTTCATAAAACTCTGACCATGGTTTGGTAACTAAAATTTAAACTTAGGAAAGAATATGAAAATGTGAAAACCTATCATTGTGAAAAATTCTTGAACAATGTGGCTCTTGGCATGGAATGGGGTTTGTACCATTTGCAAACAATAATATATCTGATTTCATGAAGTTATTACTATATGAAATATAATTCATGAACAAAGATTTTTAAAAAATGTTGTTATGTAAAATGTCTCAATCAATTATATAGTTTAATTGTTTTAAAGACTATTTTGTGTCAATAAGAAAAGTCTGTAAAAATTTCCTCCATGTATTATAGGCTTAACTTAAACAAACTGCTTTAATAAATTCTAGTGGGTAAACAGACATATACAGATTAAAGCAGAATTATTATAAAATAAAATAAATATTCAAATCAACATTATTTAAAAAGATTAGTATTCTGCTGTAACAGTCTGAAAGACTGGAAAATTGTTTCCAGGAATGCAAGATCAGAACCCTCTGTGGAGAAAAGGTATCTTGAAGTCCCCTTTTTAAATATAATTTATTTTTTCTTCGGTTCTTTTTGTATATTTATTCCTCCTTGGATATCTCTTAACATCTTGGTTTATGTTTATAGAAGTATATTTAGTCCAAATGTGAGTTCAACATAGTTATGCCAAATTGGAAGGTCCATGAGGCTGTAATCATATGCAAAGAACTATGAGTAACTGAGGAAAGCTTGGAACAGAAGAGATGGTCATTCATAGGAAGAGCACTCAAAGTGCTTGTCCAGTGCCAAATGATCATCCCTGAAAACATACATACAGGCAATATTATACTGACAGAGCAGGTTGTACTTAGGGATATACATAGATACATAAACATTCACTATTTATTTATTTATTTTTATTAATCATTGCATTCACTTACATCTCAAATGATATCCAACTTCCAGGTTATTCCAGGTTATCCCAGGTTATCCCAGGTTTTCTCAACTTTTAAAGACCACCTCTCCATCCTACAAATGTTCTCCTTGCTCCCCTTTGCCAGTATGAGAGTGTTCCCCTACCCACCCACTCTCCTGCCCCACCCCTCCAGCATCCCCCAGTCTTGCATGTGATAATAACTAGTGAGAAAAAGAAGTTATAACTTTGAGACGTGACAGATAGATGAAAGTTTAGAAGGAAGAAATGGAAAGGAGAAGTATGATCATATTATAATCCCCAAAATAAAGAAAATGTATAATAACTCATAAAAGAATATTTAAAGCCACAGCTTAGAAAGTAACTTTACAGAACTAATGGAGTCCCTTCTCAGTTTCTTGTCAGTGCATGGATTTCTTGTTTGTAGTTAGACTGTTACAGGGAAGATCTTTGAAATATGTGTGTATTGATGAATTAAACATAATCTGTGCTGACTCTTAAGAAATCAATCACTTCATGATGCCAAATGGCATTTCCCTCTAAATTGCTTTTCTCTTGAGTTGACCTGGAATATGTTTTTCTCTCTAAAGATCATAGAAATGCTGCTGGTGCCCCTCTTTGCATAACATGATGCCAAGAAGATATTTTCCCAACTTTTAAAGACATTTGATTTGGAGTAATTTTACCTATGAATAATATTTATAGTATAGGTCAAACATAGGGGCAATGAGACACTGTGATGGAGAAGTTACAAATTTTTATTGCTTTTCCTTAATTCTGTATTCTGGACCTTATAATCATTAAGCTTAGTTTTCAAATTAATATGAAACATTTTCTGCAATTTCCATATCCACATTTCCTCAAATTGTGTAGGGCTACAGTTTAAAAGACCTTAACTAAATACCAGCCAGCTATTGTTACTAACTGATATACAAAAAGGACTCATCATTAGAAAATATGCATTTCATGATTGTTAATGGAATATTATTGTCAGCACTGAAAACAGATAGAAAAAAGTGGAAATTGCCCATATTCTATAAACAAACATGGAGTCTGTTTTCTCCTTTTAATAATATTTTTACCTTGATATCTTTCCACTTTTTTGGTCTTAGGAAAACACAGTTCTGAAAAATACATTGCACATTTCTTATCCATATTTAGTTTCCTTATACAATAAATCAATAGTTTACCTATAAGAAAATATTAAACTAAGACATGGAATATCTATATCAACAGCAAATATTTTGTCTTGAACTGTCCACTGTGGGAACCTCAATGGCCTTGCTTTTTGCTGTTGGTCAGCAATTCTTTCAGTAACTGAATGTCATGTAGCCTGTGCCCCAACACCAGAGTTAATATTTGACTAACATGCATAGTTTCATCTTATAATTAGTTCAGAAACATTGATATTATGGAGTCAGGGTAACTGATTAATATGTAGAAGTTCCTACATTTTAATGTGATAAACATGTCTTGCAAAATAAATACCCTGTGATTGACTGTTTTACTGTAGGCAGTAAGTGTTGTGCATTAAATGCAGAAACCAAATATTTGTTTATTTATGAGTATAAATGAAAAATCTGATTATGAAAGAGTTTTGTGTTTAGATCAGTTGTAATTGCTTAGAAATGGCAATAAATATACTTACAAATTCAACTGAGGCACCTCTTATATTGTTGTTAATTGGCTTCATAAAAATTATCCTTTAAATCCTAGCTGTAATTAACTTAGTTATCTATTTATTGCCACCAGTAAATAGTTAGCAGAAATAAATGACAATTAAAGGCACTCATCTTAGATGTCATCAATCTCATATAGATTCTGAATCTCTAAATCATATGACCTATTTTTATTTAAGACAGTATGAGGCTAGCAATTTAAATTACCTTTTCTTATTGCTATGTTAGTCTGGAAATTCAACTTTCTTTTAAGCTACTTCAAAATGATTTATTTATATTTCTGGTTAGGTAAACAGGTATAATAGTCAGTAGTTCTTGTTGGAGGGGACACATAAACAAATCTAGGTAGAGAATGAGTGATTCCCCACCTGCAGATGGTAGTCATTGCCATGTTTTTGTGAGCACTGTTTTGCAAAAATGCCTAGGAATATCTACTGAAATTTTGTACCTTGAGGGCTTTGTTGGACAGACCAGCGAACAACAGCCTGAAAAACATTGAAACTGACAGATTTGGCACTGTGCAGAAGAGAAAGAGAATCCAGTGAAGACTAACACGGCTCTTGAACATGGGTAATGTATATCAGATTAGAAAAGGGAGAGTATACAAGGTTTAAAAAGGTAGAACAGTGTACAGAGCAACGCGGCTCCAGCCGTGTTGTGATTGCAGACAAACTTCTAACTACAAGCAGACTTTTCTCCTCATTCATTTCTTATATCAAGTTCTCTGGGAGAAATGATAGATTGTCTTCTTGCAACTGGTTTTTTTTTTTTTTAATTAATCATTTTATTTGTTTATATCCCAAATGTTGCTCCGCTCCCCAGTTCCCCCAATCTCAGATTTCTTCATCCCATCCCTTCTCCTCTTTGTCTCAGAGATGGTCTCCCCGCCTTCATTCTCCTTCCCTAGGGCATCAATTCTCTACAAAATTAGGTACATCCTCTCCCACTGAGGCCAGACATGGCAGTTCTCTGCTATACATGTGCCAGGAGCCACGGACCAGCCTGTGTATGCCCTTTGATTGGTGGCTTAGTCTCTGGGAGCTCCCAGGGGTCCAAGTTAGTTGTCAGTGGGTCTTTGTATAGGGTTGCCCTTCCCTTTGGCTGCTTTAGTCCTTCCCATAACTCTTCCATAGGGGTCCCGACCTCAGTTCAGTTGTTGGCTGTAAGTATCTGCCTCTGTCTCTTGCAACTCTTATCTCCTCATATCTACTTTGCGAATATGTTATCTCTTTTTTCAACTAGAATCCGAAGAACCAAAATAAAATGATCCTTTGCATGTTATATTAAGGATGTGACAAGTAGAGTTAAAGAAACTATGTAAACATATTCTCCGTGGCTGAAAAACAATTGTCAAATATTTTGGTAAATTTCATTAGAGAGAGGTTTAATAGGAAAAAATTAGTTCAGTCATCATCAGATATGGGACGTTAGTGGATACATTTTAATTATAAATGGTATCACTTTATAACAATTTAAAATGCAGACCATTGCTGTGTATTTTGATAGAATATGAAAAATCAGATATATTCTCTGAAGACTACCTGAGAAACCCCTAAAAGCAACATACAAAGCAAAATAGATGAGGACCATAGAAACATCTTCATAATTATCAGTAAAAACGAGTGTCTACAACATCCAGGACACTCTTATCAAAATAGAGAGTAAGGAGCGAGTGTATGTTTGTTACAGTCCTCATGTGAGTCAGGTCTGGAAGTAGCTTCTTCCAACACCTCCTTCAATGTGTAAGCTACAGTTTCACCATGTGCCAATGATGGCTTTAGTTAGTAGACAACTACTCTATATCATCTCAACTCTGCATTTAGTGACTTCACATTGTATCTTTAAATTAGCCATCCTAGATTAAATAACCACTTTGAAAACAGCAAAAGTTAGAAATCAACGCCTTTTCCCTTACTCTATGAGAGCAAGATTGCTATACACTCACTAACAAAAGATTCATTAAATTTAAATATATCGATATATTACTTATATATAAAAATATAGTCTAATCCTAAAGGCCTAGAACTAATTCAGAAAAAATCTGAAAAACATTTTATTGAATTTAAAGTTGTAATTTATTTTTGGTAAACAATTTTTAGATAACCTTAATATTTTAGATTGTATCCATGAAATATTAACTCGGCGATTTATAATCATATAACTGACTTCAAATTGAAATTATTTTCAGATTTTGTAACAGGTTTTTGTTGCTATATTTCATAATCAGATACATTATTATTGAAATATATAAATAATATGATGCAAAACTAAATTTAAGGTTTCTCTAAAACAATCCTTGATTTCATTAACCATTCTGTGCTACTTTGCAGTGAGACCAACAGTAATTGAAACTGATGTCTATGTAAACAGTATTGGACCTGTTGATCCCATAAACATGGTGAGTAAGAGTTGCTACAATACAGGGTTCATGAGTCTGTGCCTCACAGCAGAATGAGGAAATATGTGAATTAAGATGGTTAATTGTGAAATAATTCTGTTTTAAGACTGAAATTGCTATTTTCTTGGTTAGTTTGACAATTTGACACAGAGTAAGTTCATCTGGGTAGAGAGAAACCCAGTCTAGAGAAAATTACTCCATCAGGTTGGCCTGAATGCAAGTATTTGGGGAATTTTCTTAATTAATGATTGATATAAGTAGTGCCACACCTGGGCAGGTCGCTCTAGGTTGTATGAGAAAGTAGGATGAGCCAGTTCTTGAGAGCGAGCCAGTAAGCAGCAGTCCTCCAAGGTCAATGTTTCAGTTCCTTTTTTAAAGGTATTGGCCTGCCTGAATTCCTGCCAAGGCTTTCTACAATGATAGACTGTGGCCTGTAAGCCAAATAAACACATTCTTCCTCAAGGCTTTTTTTTTTTTTTTTTGGCTGTGGTCTTTATCACAGCTATAGAAAACAAACCAGAACTCTGAATCAAATATAGGCAAGTGGAACTAAGATACTCCTTATGGACGAACTAGTTAACACCTTATTCCAGTGGGTTCAATTTCTAGTGTATAAATAATTATCACCCAATTCATCAATCTCTGATGAAAACTAGGAAAAGAAAAATGAGAAAGCCTAATGTGAAAACAGACTAAATTTAAGGAGGCTTGGTAGAAAACCAAACTAATGAAACAGACATAGTTTATGCTAGCAACTTTTTGATTAAAGATATTAATAAGCATTTTAATTGCTTTTATGTATTAAAAGACTTTTATTTTAATAGCTTTTTAAAATTAAAGACTAAAGATCTGTGGCTTCTAGAAATCTACAAAGCCCATTCTAGCTTTCATACTCCTATGTCTACATAATGGGGTCAGTAATATTCTGTATTATGTAGCTCTGCTAACACTGCCATCAGTGAGGAGGTTCCCAGGGATTCTATAAACAAATAGAGACTGTTGTGAGGAATTCAGTTCACAGTTGTGGAAGAGAGAAGGGCCAGTTCTTCATGGGCATCCTTCCTGTCCATGTTCCCCTTGGGTCCTAACACTGCCGCTGTAAGGTTGCTTATTTCTGGTGTCTCTTTCAGTGTGTTTTAAAATATTTGTCTTTCTCAATAAACTTATGTATATGCATCAATGTGAATACATTAAAAATGTATGTGTCTGTGTGCACATGTGAGCGTGTGTGTGTGTGTGTGTGTGTGTGTGTGTGTGTGTGTTTGTGACTGTCTTTTGGTCTATCAGTCTGTATGTCTTTGTAGATGTGTGCTCATAAGTGCAGGTACACTGGAGTCCAAAGCCATCAGATGCTCCTAGAACTGGAGTTATAAATGGCTGTCAGTAGCTCAGTGTGGATGTTGGGAACTGAACTCTGGTCCTGAGGAACAGCAGTGCATGATCCTTACCACTGAGCAGTCTCTCTAACCTCCTTTTCAGTATCTTAATGTGCTTTGCTAATTTTACTTCTATTGAATAAGGATTGAGGTTAAAAGTTTTATTTGCAAGTAGTATATTCCTTAACATTTCCTGTTCACAAATTCAGTCACATTCTGAGGTACTGAACAAGTAGAATTCAATGTGAATTTGAGGAGTATGCATCTCAAACCAAGAATCCCTAAATATTTTCTTATTTTTTTCCATAAGCAATTTATTCAATATTACAGAAGGGAAACTGTGTCGTATTATAGTCCTTAGTTGCTTTTTATACACATTACTTACAAGGAATTGAACTCAGTGCCCCAAACATGCTAGCCAAGTTCTGGACAATTAACTTATGTGCCTAACTCATTAATTACCAGGAAAATTATCATGATACATTGACTTTTGACTGTATCTAGTTATCCAAATCATACTATACCATACTTCATTTCTCTCTTTCTCTTGGCTCAGCAGTTAGGCACAATGATTACCTTCCCAAAAGACCCGTGTTTGATCCCAACACCCATATGGAAACTCATAATAATTGTAACTCAAGTCCCAGGGTATCTGATGCCCTCTTCTAGGGAAACTGCATACAAGAAGTGCATGGACAAATATGCAGGCAAAACATACATACATACATACATACATACATACATACATACATACATACAAATAATAAAATAAAATGAAAAATTCTCTTTCTGAATATGTTGCTCTCATGGCTGACACTAACTTCTACAGCTGTCTGTGCTGATGGATGTAATGTCAGCATTTTGACCATACCATAACTGATGTACTAGAAATCTTAAAGCAAGTGAGTATAAACAGACTGTTGTTAAATAAAATTTGAGATGAAAATGTGGTGTACCATTGGACTAGCCTAAAAGATGGTCTTATTTATGGACTGACACTAAGGGGAAGGATGAGTTTATAGTCAGGGCTTCAAGAATTGTCTAAACCTCTTTCTTCTTAAAAAGCTAATTTAATGAGATTGCTATTGAATCTACTGACACTAACACATATGGGAAAGAAAAATAACCTCTATGGTACAGAACATAGAATTTATTGTAGAAAAACAAACAAAACACAGAGCAAAACCAATCAAAAGCTCACAGTTACAATAGGGACTACTAAGAGCCTGTGTAGAATACACATTTAACCAAGGAATTCAGGACAAAGAGAACCCATATTTCATAAAATGAACAGAATTGCTTTGCTATGAGTATAGTCAAGCAAGGAAACATGAGTACAACTTACAAGACAAGAGCGCAGCTTCAAATCTATCTTACTAATTGCCCATACAATTGCAGGGAGAACAAAAGTCTTCATGCACTGTTCTAACTGGGACCGGGTGTGCTTTGTTATAAAATGTTATCTCTCTTTTAAAAGTTGCCTATGTTAAGTAGCACATTATAAAACCTAAAGCTTCATTTCAAAACTAATTACAGATTTCTTTCCTGTGTTTCACAATTGGATTACGAGTTTGAAATACATTCCCATTTTAAAAAATTAGGTCTTTTATATTAACGACATGAATGTTTCAGCCAATTAATAGATCATTTCTTTAATATTTGTTTTGAGGATTTATATTGAAAATATTCAAGAATTCACCAATGAAGGCTAAGAATGAACTAAGAAATGTGAAGAAGCATGATAGTTTTGCTTACATTCGTATTAAAATGCAGAAATATAGGCAGAAAAGCAGGTGCATTCAGATCTGAAGCTAGATAATACCAAAAGGGTTAGTATAATGGAAATAAAGTACTTTCCTCCTTGTAAATTTACTATCTTTGAGAACCAGATATGGTTTTATTTTGTTGATCACATACAGCTCATAATTACCTTCTGACTAGTGGGTAAAACAATAAAGGATTAATAAATTTGGAAAGGGAGCAGCACTTGAAATGTAAATAAATGAAATAACCAAAAATAAAAAATATCCTCCAGTGAAGGCAAAAGAAGAGAAGCAACCAGAAAGTGAAAGCAAATCTGCTTATGTGCTGAGACTAGAACAGGAGATTAGCAGGTGTAACATCACCGTCTCATTGACAACTGCAAGCATGCACTGGATATGAGTTCCTCATATCGGTGGAAATGAGACACAGGAGAGAAGTAACCATTAAAAACCTGTCAGGGGATAGAACCCAGACCACATCTTTAGAACCCAATCCTGCTTGTCCCAGTTACCCACTGGCCTCTCTCATAGTCACAGAACACAGTTTCTGAAACTTCATAGATTCTCCTTGCTAGAATTTCTAACTGACTTTGCTAATGGAGACAGGGCTGAGAACCAAAAATCCAGAAATGAGGTGTGTAATTCAGAGACAATCTGGAGAATCAGTGGGACTATATATTCCAAATAACAGCCTGCCAGAGTAGGCTACATGGCAAATGGTACAAACAGAATTTTGTCAAGTTGGTAAATAAAGTGAAAATATATTAGTCAATATAGAAATATTTCACAAACAAGATTTTTTTCAAGTGAATTTTAAAAGGAAAGGAAACTCAGGAGATTTTTTTAAAATGTAGAGCTGCAAAGACAGAAGCTCTGTTCAGAAGGAAATGGGAATAAAGGATGCTTCTCTTCAAGCACGAGGAAGAGAATTTGCTCTGTTTAATTTTCATGAATTTAACAGAATGGAAAACTGTCAAATCAGTGTGTGTGTGTGTGTGTGTGTGTGTGTGTGTGTGTGTCTGTCTGTCTGTCTGTCTGTCTGTCTGTGTGCTGGAGATAATTAAATAATATGTCTATATTGTCTCATGAATAAGAATAGCAGATACAATTGCTTCTAGTCTTCTACATTGCTTCTTCAACTCTATTTTCTCTCTTTTCTTCTTTTGTTACTTCTCCACTTAAGAAGGAAAAAAAAAAAACCCATGAGATGTAGCTTTTACACATCAAAGAAAATATTCTTTTTTCTTTTACTATATTAACAGGAAATGCTATTATACCAAGTGCATTAACTTGAGAAATTATGAACAGGGAAAAATGGCTCAGGCATAAAGCTTTGTTTTTTTTCTTAACAGATTAAGGAGTCTGCATGTGCTGTGGAGTGGAGAAAATAATTTGGGTATTGGGGAATTGGGGAAGAGTTGTTATGTTTGAAGAAACCCACCTGCAGTTTGGACTTTTAAGTTTACTCCCTTGGTTTTTACGATCATTCAAATATTGCCACCATAGTTTAATTTCCTTACTTAATGCACCAGATATTACATTTTGTCAACAACTACTAAAAATTGAATTTTAAACACAAATCATATTTTAGAACATAGGAACATTTTTAATATAGCACTAGCAGAGAAAAAATTCAATTATCCATATAGTATTTTCTTCTCTTGGCCTCTATGATCTGGTATGCTCATTTGCTGTGAATTCACTTATAACATCAAAATTATATTAACGTTTAAGTACTCAAGATTTAAAATAAATTTATCTTGCCTTAGATAAAACTGATTATTTTGTTTTGTAAAAGTTATTTTATACATTCCTAAGGAGTTTGAATTCATGATGTTTGTGTATGTGGGTATGTACCATGGCATGCAAGTGGAGGTCAGAGGTCAACTCTGCAGAAATAGTTCCCTTTTTCTACCTATGACTTGGCTTCTGAGGCTCAAACTCAGGTTATACACAGGAAGGACTTATACCTGATGAGCCATCATACTGATCTAAGAATTTTATTTTATTAGGATAGTATCATACTGGTCCAAAAATTTTATTTTATTAAGGCTTGTTATATTTTTTGTTTCTTAGCTAATGAAAATGTGCATAATCACTTCTCAGTTTGAAATATAGAAGCTCTTTCTGTGAGAGATGCAAAAGAAAAATTAGCAGGAAAGATGCCACATTTTTTAGCAAGTAGATATTTTGGGTTATTTCATTATTCTGTTATTTATTTATTTTACTATTTTAGCAAGTACTTATTTTTCAGCAAGTAGAAAAGTAAATAGATATCAAGATGGATGTATGAATCCATATCAATTTAAGCTGTTAATGGTAAGCCCAGTGCCATTTGTTATAAAAGAAAAGTTGATAGGATTAGTGTTTTCTTATATTGCAAAATAAATGTGGGACTGTGGATTTAGCCTAATAATGCAATCAACAGTAATTCTGTAGGGAGAGAGAAACTATGGGAAGAAAAGAGGAAAGAAGAAGAGAAAGATGGAAGGAAAGAAGTAGAGAAGAGGGAGGGAGGAAATGAGGAGACAGGAAGAAAGGAGAGAGGGAAAGACGCAGAAAGGAAGGGGGGAAATAGGAGAGAGCTAGCCATTGCTGTTGTAGCAAACTTACAGTGGGCACAGTTGTGATCAGTTTTCTTAAATGTTGTAGGATTTTCTGAAATGACTTCCTTGCATCATAATTAGGGCAAGAAATATCAGGAGAGCATGAAAACATTAAGCTTGAAAAAGTAGAATAATTATTTTGCAAAAAATTATAGGCTCTAGAATGAAATGAGAATGCTTTGAGGAAAATTATATTTAGTCATCTGTGCAATGAAATATTTGAATGTGTATATGAGTACACTTGTATCTTATAAATGATGCTTCACATACCCAAATCTGATTCTTAATGACTTTCCAGATCTCATGTTCTGGGAATTTCTTTGAATACCACATATCTTCAGGGTTAGTCATTTCTAGAATTGGTGATCATTTAGGTAAAACTCAGTATGCAATGAAAATGCAATCATGAGCCTACAAATGTAAAATTTGAGTTTATTTTTTCCATTCAATTGAGAAAGATGAAACAAAGCAGAATTACAAATGAGGTGAGACAACATGAAAGCAGCTGTGAACACTCTTAGGAAACATGACATAAAATTCTTCCTCCCATCAAAAAGACTCATTCCCCTTGTCTAGAAATGGAGAAGTGGATATTTTTTGTTAAATGTTCCAAAGCCAAAGAAGGCAAGCTATTCCTAGTGTGCTGGTACCCTGAAGAATAACTTCAGTGTTAATCTGCCTTGGGTAAGATCACCAGTTAATTGTCCAAAATTCAATTCCAGACCTTTTTTTAATGTGACTAACATATTAGAACAGCTTTTTAAATAAAACAAACTAGCTTCTGTGATAGGGGTAAGCCTCCCAAAGTTACATGAAAGCTTAAATGAACAAATTCAGTTTCTCAAAAAGCAACTTGGCCTCCAGAGTGCTAAGCATGATCATGGAGCAGCAGCATCCCCTTCTCTCTAGGTACCTGCCTGCTCTGCAGATTTTAGACTAGTCATACTTCCCATATCACATGAGCCAATTCTATATGAAAGGCCTATCTACTCTCTCTCTTATCTGTCCATCTGACGTATCTGCTCTTTCTCTGCAGAAACTGATCATCACAAATCCATGGAGACAGTTGTGTGCAGATCTGGGTGCTAAATGTTTAGACACAGGAGCTAGTACTGGCCTCTCTGTTGTGCTCCAGTCTCCCTAAAGCTAAAGAAGGTCTTATTTTCTATACTATAGCAAGAGTTTGGCTGTGGGTGTACTAAGTTGGATATTGAGTGCATGGGTGGGTGGGGCAGCACCTTCATAGAAGCAGGGAGAGGGAAGATAGGATAGGGAGTTTGTGGGGGTAAACCGGGAAAGGGGATAACATTTGAAATGTAAATAAATAAAATATCCAAAAAAAGAAATCATTATGAAACTTATACCTGATAGTAAATTCATGATTAAGCATGATTCTGAAAATCAACAAATGAATTATAAGGATTTTAGGTTCATAGCTACAATTGTAGTAGTATATGGATTTAGAGCTATATTAATAGCTCAGGAAAATTGAGAATTTGATATTAAATGGACAAAAGCTTACACATGTAAAATATTGTGTATATTTTATAAGCAAAAATCATCTTTGATACACACACACACACACACACACACACACACACACAGAAAGTCCATCCTTTGTTATGTGATGCATGCACTCCACCATTTTAATATATGCTAAAATATATTATTACCTTATTACCAATTTATTAATCAAGCTGCCTTGTACCTTCCAGACTCCTGACCATATGTATCCTATATCACTAAGTCTTCATAAATTACCTCCAGCAAAAAATAATTTCTACCAGTTTTTTGCATTTAGCTATACTTATTCCAACCTTTATTGATTTTCAAGCGTTTAAGACCATATTCATATCAAACAAATAGAAAGAGCACAATAAGTAAACCATCAAATGTTGTCTGTTAAATGGGTTAACAAATTAATATTTGTGATACTGTGTGATATTTGCAAACTACGTTCACAGAAACAACACCAGAGCCAAAGGGTTTACAACCAAATTCAGGACTCATGAGAATTTCTTGAATCTCGCTCATTTTATAGTTTCTTGATCTCCATCTTCTCATTGAAAAATTAAAAAAAAAACACTCATCAAATATTTTACTTATTGTGATACTCTCAAGTCTTCTGTTTTTATGAAAATTGAGTGAAATATGATTGGTATCTGTGAAGTGTTACCACTAACACTCCAATAATATGGGTTCACTATTCATCTCTTTCCCTGTCTGTATCTTTATTTTAGCTTACAGTTGACTATGAAGTTTAAGGAAATATTAATATGAAGGCAGACAGACAAGATCAGGATCAATCAAACAGCACAATAAAGTTATCTTTATATGAATAGCTAGGGAGATCATGCAATTTATATGAAGATTTTTTCCATCCTAAAACAAACCAAAAATAACCCCCACACACACACACACCTCAAACTGAGTTATCCAAAAGATAGCTACAATATACAAATTTGTTTCTCTACTAATATCCACTGAGGATTTTGTCTTGCTACCTTAAATCAGAGTAGCACATTTTTTTTTTCCGATTTATTCATTTTGTTGGTTAAATTTCAAGGAGACAGTTAAGATTCCAAGGCATGACAGATCTCAAGTATTAAATGTACTGTTCCTTATCTAAAATGTTTCTGCTAGAAACTTTTGTACTTGTTCTGAGTCAATAGACACTCCATTTCAGAGTTTTTTCTTATTTTTATGCAGATGATTATAAACTTGAAATAGGAACATAAAGTACAAGAACATAGTTTGATCATTTTCTGGAAATTACTCTAATGTGAATGAGTAAACAAAAGTGGACTTTTTGATTACATATAAAATGGCACAGACTTCAATAACCTTCTTATCTCAGTAAGACATTTATTAAGGATTAGCAGTTTAAAAGGGCTTGGGAGTACAGCACCTGTAAGGCTTTGTGAAGAACAAGTTATCAAGAAATACGCTCTGCATCTCTTTCTTTGGACTACAAATTAATTTGGAGTAGAAACATTTCACTTTTCTTTAAGATTTTCTATTTAGGGAAATTTGACCTCTTAGAAATCATAACCCCTCCGACAGTGATGAACATCTTTAGAATTACATATAATGAAACAACGCTCCACGCTGAGCATATGGCTATGCAGGTAGAAAGCCCTAGGTTAATACAGTCCTTGAAGCTGCTGAATGGCATTTGTGTTGTTTCTACATTTCTATTACTGGGAAAATCATTCTCAAATGCCACTTTTGATACCATCTTAGGAATCTGGAATTTAATTATGCCTAAGAATCATGATGCTCTTTATACTAGCCACATTTTCTACTTGGTTTCCTATGAATTATCTGCTGTACTTTCCCATCCAAATGTGTAGGGGAAAATGGAGTTTCCGCTATCTGCCTTGAGAGGTGTTCATCATAGGTTTTTCAGCATAGAATACATGGCTCCTGGGCACAATATGCCTTCTTCGAGTTCCTGAGATACCTATGCACTCCCTCAGGTAGTGAGATGTTCAGGTTGCTTTGTTTGCCTCTGTATGTTTCCTTAGTAGTCAAGGAGGCATGGAAGCTCGGCAGGACACTTGGTCACAGATATTAATCTTGTGTATCCAGTGTAGATTACAAACTTCATATATCCTGGCAATTACAACTGTATTGATCCTGGCAGTTGCCTTTTTATTCCAATTCTGATAAAACTATAAAAAGCTTGGTGGCTTTTAACAAAATTGCTGCAGCCTCAGTTTTACTGGGGACCCATAAGTGGTCGGATTTAATTTTGTTCCTGTAAGTAAGGACAGGCAAATACATGAATGTATGACTTGGCTCTATTAAATAACACCATCCATATTCTCTTTCCAGGGTATACAGAGCTTTTACTCTGTTTATATTTGCTGTTACAATCCAACTTTCCAATATTGGTAAAGTTAGTGTTGGGCTTCAAAGAGTTAATCATTTGAGTAAATGAAAAGGAAATATAGATAAATCTCATCGATATCAAATATTTATTAGGGACATTTGCTCTGACCAGGAAGTGAGAAAGGGGTTAAATATAATAACCTTTTAGTTTAATGAAAATAATAATTTCCACAAAATTGAAGGAGCAGTCAGTCCAGTCATACTGTATTTAGAAGTAGATTTGCCTTGCTAAAAGAATGCTGAAATTATTTTGTCTACCACTAATAATATTCAGTAAGATGAGTAAGAATCTCTATCATATGTCTAGATAAAATGAAGTTTCCCTTCTTAATTTATCTCTATAACAAGTAATTTAATGATAAATATTCTTCCTACAATCTAGAATTTTATCCAACTTTCCTATTGATAAGCTGGGTCCCAACTGTTTACTCATTAGTCTCCCTGGCTTAAAAAAAGATATTAAATATTCATTAACCAAGCTCATAGTCATGCTTCCATTTCTGATGGTAAATATTTCCCTAAGGCAAATTGACCAGTTGCAAATACCACATCAAAAACAAGGACTGAATCTTCCTCACTACATGCCAACATAATACGTCCAATTTTTAAACTGCTTTTACTTCCTCATTTAACCTCAACGTTTTGCACACATAGAAACCAATATCCGCACAGAGACATATCTTTATAGTGCCTTTCCTTTATCATTTATTATTGTTCTTTCCTTAATTTTTATGAAAAAATTAACACTATAAGATGACAGGCATTTTTTTTTTCAGGTTACAAAAGTGGGTGATATCTGATCTGACATTTGGGATTTATAGCCACACTTTTCTCTCTTGGCAATTACTTCCTGTCAGCAGAATGTTGCAACCTAGGTCTCATTAGAAGAACTCTAAAAGGAATTTAATATTTAGCCTTGTAAATGATAATTGAAAATTATTAACTTTGGCATAGGGAAAAGTTCCTTATCTTTCATCATTTGAGCTCTTGAGAAATAATTATTGCGATATATATTTCACAAGATGTAGGAAGTTCTGATAACAGGATAGCATATTAAACCATTGATGTGATATTTCAGATGTTATAGTTGCTTAGTTGGTTTGCTGTCATCAATAAGGCATTTAACACTATTGAACTCAAATAATGGGAATCAAATTTCAGACTAAAGATATTATGAGTGACTTTTGATAAATTGGTGGATATTTGATTCTTAATTTTCGATATATTTATGGAATACATGATGTAAATATAACCAAATTTAACATTGGTAACAAAAATTATTAACTGAAGATTATGGAACTGAAAAAAATACAAAAGATTCATACCATAGAAGATATCTGGAATTACTGGATTTCATTTTATGTGAGTCACTTGAAATCATTTTAAAGGAAGTTTAAAATACCAGAAATATTTCTTCAAAGAGACAGAATCTAAGTGCTATTCATATATAGGAAATTTGTACCATAAAATTCAAGTCTATTAGGAAGACATCTAAAATGATAGCATTATTAATATATTATCTTTGTTTAATCTTATAGGAGTACACAATAGACATAATTTTTGCCCAAACCTGGTTTGACAGCCGTTTAAAGTTCAATAGCACCATGAAAGTGCTTATGCTTAACAGCAACATGGTGGGAAAAATTTGGATTCCTGACACTTTCTTCAGGAACTCAAGAAAATCTGATGCACATTGGATAACAACGCCTAATCGCCTACTGCGGATTTGGAGTGACGGAAGGGTTCTCTATACTCTACGGTAATATTGACCGTGACCTACAGTTGCTTTGTCAGCTACCAAACAGTCCTTCTTCATACCAGCCGAGCAGGACACCGGGGCCCCTTTTATTTGCTAAAAATCTAAAATGGGGAACTGTTCTGGTGACATGTTTTGATAAACAAGAATTGCTCTTATGTGAAAGGTCTGGGGAAAGTCCTTGGACTTTCTACTTGGATGCAGAAAAGTTTTCAGCTAGTATTTTAGTATGTATGTATGTATGTATGTATGTATGTATGTATGTATGTATGTATGTATGTATTTGATGTTGTTATAAATTCTTTTTATTTTATATGTATATTACTTTTGTTTGCAGCTTATTGAGGCAGGGTTTCTTTCGGTGGCCTTGACTGCCCTAAAACTCATGAAATAGATCAGGCTGTCTTTGAAGTCACAAAGACCCACCTGCCTTTGTCTCTTCAGTGCTGGGATTGATGGTGTGCATCACCACTGCCCAGCCTTGATTGCATATTCACCACATTCATGCCTGGTGGAAGCCAAAAGAAACACTTGAATGTCAGGAACTATATTTATAGATGGTTATAAGCCACTACGTCGATACCGGGAACCCAAACAGGTGCTCTGTAAGATCAGTGAGTGCACTTACCTACTGAGTCATCCAGCCTTGGCTTATATTGCTGAATGTGTAATAGAAAATACTGTCATTTTTTCCCTTGGAATTTAAAATTATTCTGGCTTTTAGCATACACATATAAATATGTATATACATGTGTGAATGTGTATGTATGTAAATATATATTCCTAAATATGAATTTTTTAGTCCATATAGTGTGTTACTTTTATGTATCTTTTCAAGATTGATCCATTGGCTCTGGACAACCAATAGGTACACTTTTCTTTGGGAAGTCCCCCGGACAGACAAAGGATATGCTTTTCCTTGGGAAGACCACCTCTTTTGCTCCCAACATTCCTCAGTTGCCTTCAGTTCTTTGGAGCTTCAAGGGGTTTTCACTTTGCCATGTTCCATGGTGTTGTCTTTGAAGATTATCATGCAAAATTTAGAGAAAAATTCATACATAGCCTTGTATAATGTATTATTTTAATATTCCCATCAATATATATTTGCATATATGTATTCATGAAGTTCCAGAAGGTATTTTAATGTAAATGTAGAGATTGAAACATATAGAGTACTAGAATAGCTACTTAGTTGGCTTAAGAAAAAATGTTTGAATTTCATACTTATTAGTGAATGATGCAATATTTATCATTAAACTTTAAGGTAAGCTTAATATTTTATTATACCATAGTCCATTTCAAGAGGCCCAAATGCTGTTTTAAAACATAAGTGCTTTTTTTGATGATTTATAATATTTCCTTTTATGTAATGCCTTTTTCCATTTAAATAGATTAACAATTAATGCAGAATGCTACCTTCAACTTCATAATTTTCCTATGGATGAACATTCCTGTCCTCTGGAATTTTCAAGCTGTAAGTGAAAAAAAAGATAATTCTACAAAGTTTAGCTTCAATATACTTTATTGATATACAAAATGAAATCAAAACTAGTATTAAAAGTATGATAAATATTCAACTTTTTAATAAAATCATAAATAATTCATTTGTTTATTGATTTTAAATAAAAAATTAAAAATGTATTTTGAATATATATTATAAAGTAATTTTCACAAATTTTTGTTTTATTTCAATACCATTAATTTTTTCCATACGATTTTATTGAAAATAGATTTTAACGAGTAAATAGAGTTTTTTTTTTTTTTTAAAGATTTATTTATTTATTATATGTAAGTACACTGTAGCTGTGTTCAGACACACCAGAAGAGGTCATCAGATCTCATTACGGATGGTTGTGAGCCACCATGTGGTTGCTGGGATTAGAGTTTTTATACATACAATATGTTCTGCTTACAATTTCTGCTCCCCCAATCCCACCAAATTACTATGCAACTCCCTTCCCATTTGAATCTACACATTTTCTGTTTCTCTGTAGGAAACAAACAGGTACTGAAGAGAAACAAAATAAGATAAAACAAACCAAACAAACCAACAAACAGAAAAAAGCAAAAGCAAAAACAAAGCAAACAAAACAAAAAACATTTCTTATTCTTTTCTTGGCTAGTCAAAGGCTCTGTGAATCTTGCTTTGCATTCAAATGTTTCTACACAATGAGAAATAAAAGAAATTGTTTTAATTATATTAATCTTCTTGATGCAATATTTTTTTTCTTTTTTTTTTTTTATTTATTTATTTTTTTTTATTTACATTTCCGATGATTCCCGGGAGGGGGAGGGGACACGGGGTTTCTTGATGCAATATTTAAGTTTGTTAAATTACCTTTTAAACTGTGTTTAAAATGGATTGAGTGAAAAGAATTTACTGTGTGAATAGTAAATATTAGGGAAGACTGTAATAAGTTGGAAAAGCCAAGGTACACATGGTTTATTTAATTAAGGAAAAATAGGTGAAAAGGAGTAGAGTGTTTAGATCTCAATAACATAAAAATAAAATCCAGCCAATCTATTATTTTCTTATGATGTAATAGTTATAATGTTTTATTGAAATATTAATTACATTCAATAATAATTAATGTGTGTATACTCATATTTACTTTCTAAAATTACATACCTGTTTAGATAATAATCGAGTATTAGGAATATGTGGTCATTTTTTAATAGTACCATAGTTTATATTGATAGGTTACTAAGTCTATTTTCCTTTTGACCAGTCATGATTTTTGTTAAAAGTCCAAGCCACTCCCTACTGGACTATGAGTTAGTCCTTCCCAAGTTCTACCCAACTTGGTTCCTCCTTTACCTCTTAAATCCTTTTGAATTCAGTATTAATTTTTGAAATATATTTAAAAGTTTGCCAAACTACAACATAATCCTATACTAATCATCTCAGATCTCAGTTACTTGTTTTCCAAACTTTATCTCAGGGAGATAAAATTTAATTTCTAGACAAGATATGATTACTCATGACATACTTTATAGGTAAATATTGATGGCCTGACAATTATTGTTCTTTCTTAAAATTTCAATTCTATACTATAGGTATGAGCTTTACTTGGCTTTGATTGGTATTACTTAGGACTGCTACAGTCTTGTATGGACAACTTAGTGTCAAGGACATACAAACATATTAGTTGCGATCAGAGTTCTTCAGGTTGATCACATAGGTCCAGGAAGGAAATTCAAGTTTTCACTTCTGGTACTTTACAACAATGCATAGAAGATTCTATTATAACCTAATTGTATCAGTCAATGTCATAATTCTGTGTTTGTCAGTGCCCATGATACTGTATAAATATACTGTATACTTTTTGTACCTATAATGAACAAGAGCAAGCAACACACAATGTGATAAGAGAGAGAGACAAATGAAAAAAGTAAAAGAGGAAACACTCTTTAGTAGGTCTTCAAAGATGATACATTTTATTGTTTTGATGACAGAATATCCTGCAAAATAATGTATTTATTTGAAAATATCTGTAGTGATTAGTGTATACTGATTATGTAATATGCATACCAACTCTTACGTAGAAACAATTGAAAATTTCTTTTTCCTAAAGTATTTTTAAATGGTATAAGCGATTACAAATAGGAAAACACTCTAGCCACAAGAATTTACATAGGAATTTATAACCAGAAAGGTAGAATTACAATCAACTTAGATTTGAGAATATTTTAAAAACAGGTTGATTTCATGTGCTGGTTTGATAGTATTTCAGGAATAACATCTCATAGAAAATATAAATTCCCAGGCCATAGTGGTGTCGACTTATAATTTTAGCACATGAGATTCTGAGATGCTTTTCAAGTTCCAGACCAATGATGTCTGAGGAAAACTGAGATGCATGAAAAAGGACCATAAACAAGGCTCTCTCATTCTGAAACTAATGGTGCTAAAAGAAATCAAACCATACCTTTAATTATAACTCCTATATAATTCTTTAAAGTGCATGTGCGTGTGCGTACACACACACACACACACACACACACACACACACACGCACTTACGCATGCACACACAATTTCAGGTAGCACCTTCTATATTTGACAACACTGAATGAGAGAAGACTTTCCAATAGCCATTGTTTGGATGGTGTTGCTATTGAAATTGTAACCTGTTTGAATTTTACTACACTACATATATTTTATTACAATTTTCTCTCCAGATGGATATCCTAAAAATGAAATTGAGTACAAGTGGAAAAAGCCCTCCGTGGAAGTAGCTGATCCTAAGTACTGGAGATTATATCAGTTTGCATTTGTAGGGTTACGAAATTCTACTGGTATCTCTCACACAATCTCTGGTAAGGAGAAAATCGAAGTCAAATGAGTAATGTTGGCAGTGGCCGTCGTTGTTACTAAGGTTTATAAAGTAGAATCTACATTTTATATGTTTTACTCACTTTAAAACATATCTATTTTTTATAGGAGATTATATTATCATGACTATTTTTTTTGACCTGAGCAGACGAATGGGCTATTTCACGATTCAGACATACATTCCATGCATTCTAACAGTGGTTCTGTCCTGGGTGTCTTTTTGGATCAATAAAGACGCAGTACCTGCTAGAACGTCCCTGGGTAAGGCTATGCTACTACATCATAAGACTGTAAAGATTAATAAATAAAACTTTATTGATGCATGTGTTAGAATATCCTGTATAGTAAAAGGAAGTAATAATAAATAGAAAAGTTTATACCAAATTGAAAGAACTTAAAAAAAAAAACCAGAAAATCATGCAGTAAGAACTTAATATTTTTCCTGTAAACAGAACTTAAAAATATATGAGAATCAACACATGAAAAGCAGAGAGGGAAAAATATCTAAATCTCATTTAATAAATATTTTAATTGCTTTATAATAAGAAGTTGGCTTATTTTTGCAGAATCACAAAAAAAAAAAAAAAAAAAAAAAAAAAGACAAAAAACCAGCATTCATTTACTGGTGAATCCTGGAATCTCAAATCAATACTGAGCTGTTCCAGTATCTGGAAGGAATATGAAGCTTCCTGGCTGCAGTACCATAAAAAACACTGATTAATTTTTTACTTGTAGAGTTTCCTGTATAATAATTAAAAGAGTTCTTTCTATTCATACTTAAAAAAATAGATTATTCTCTCCCTGAGGGAATGTGTTGTAGTAAACATGCTATATAGGAAAACAAATGATGTATTTTATATGTGCTTAGAAGAGACAATCTATTGTCCTTGTAGATATACAAGGAGAAGTTTTTAATCAATTGATTCATTTACAGCATGAAGATGGAATCTCAATACTATTATAATATTATCCAAAATATAAAGTTAAGTTAGTTTTATTTTCTGTGGTAAATAGGTTTTCCTGTAATTTCTCTGAGAACTGTTTTAAAAGTTCATCTAATAAACATAGTAAAATGGAAATCACATAAATATGTCAGCAATAAAACCTGAAGATTCAAGTATCAGAAAAAAATTAGGGGGTCTGATCCAAGGTTCAGACAAAGTAGTAAAAAATCTTCATATCTAAATTTTATTCATATTAATTAGTTAAAATATTTTATGGTCCTATGATACATAAGTTTTATGACTTATGGAAAGATTTGTATGATAATAAAAGTATAACTTAGTTACTGAATATGTTGATGGTACTGATCTATAGGTGTAAGAAAAAGCGATTAAGACATTGTTTTAAGATCACATAACAAATAAGTGAAGAGTCATTTGATGAACTTAACTTTGCTTATATTTATCAAAATCTACCACATGTGTCTCATTTTTATTTCTAATACTAATTATCCATGAAAGAAAAATGATGTGCATGTCAGAGAATTATTACGGAATGCTTCATTGGGCACATGAGAGAAAACAGTTCCTGCTGCCTGCCCCATACTAAAGATGTTTCTGTAGCCTTTTCTGCTAATTCTTTTTAAATTAAAGATCTTGTCCTTCTATTCATATTTACAACATAATTTATTTAGAATTATAGAGAGAGTTAAACATTCTACTTGTAGATTTATGGTTGGTGGAGTAAAGAACGAGAATAAGGTTGGTAGGAGCTGGAGAGGTAACTTGGTGGTTAAGAGCATGTGCTGCTCTGGCGGAAGGCCCAGGATTGATTTCCAGCACCTTAGTAATGACGCACAACCATCTGTACCTACAGTTTTAGGAAAGCTGATCCTGTCTGGTGGCTTCTTCCAATCTATGTGGTTTACATACTAACATACAAGCAAAACAGGCATACAAAAAGTGCTTAGATAACCATGTTCATAGATGAATGGGAACGACTGTGTTTTAGGCACAAAGAATATAGAGGTTCTTCTCATTCACGTTTCCCAAGATGAACAGAGAGTTCTTGGAGACTGATATGTAAAAATGAGAGAGGTAAATGAGTCCAAAGACCAACCGATGGGCTTGGCTCTGACATGTATTATAATTTCACATACTAAATTCTTGGAAATGAAAATTCATTGTGCCTTTGAAATATAAAATTTATATAATTCTGGATGGATCCCAAATTTGGTGTTTTAAGTAATAAATTCAAGTTAGCATATTAAAAATGTTTTGCTAATATATTTGTTTAGGTTATTTTCACTGGGTAAGGCAAAGCAAAATAAAACAGTAACTGTTGTTTTAAGTAAGTTGAAAAGTATTTGTTTTTTATGTACAAGTCAAGAAGTTGTGGTTCATTGTGGTATATATAATGTGGCAAGAAGAATTCAGGGACATTGGGTTTTCCGCTATGTTGTGGATGAATTTATGGAGTGTTCTCATAATTGAAGGTGGCTATATGGGCTTCTGGACTTTGTATCAGGAAACCTAAGAAGACAGAAAAGAAGTAGGGCATCTCCTGCAGTGTAGTGTCTTTCTCCAGACATTAATTTCTGGCTTAGATCTTATTCCATGGTCACATTCTGCAGCAGAGAAGGTAGACAATGTTTTTCAGAAAATCACCTATAAACTAAAAATGGTTATTTTTTTTAACTATAGAGAAAGAGAAGACTGAATATTAGGAGCCAACCTGCAATCCATAGTAATTTAAATCATTAAAATTTCCTACACGAAGAACACAGTGAATGTAATGTAGCCATGGTTACTAGTAATTCTTTCTGGCAATCATATCCTTTTGTTTCTTTTGTTTATTTCAGCTGACAATATTGTCAAATTAGACAAAAGAATACAAATGTTCTGTTAAATTACTTTTAATCATCTATTTTTCCCCCTTTCTTCACAGGTATCACTACAGTTTTGACTATGACAACCCTCAGTACAATTGCTAGAAAATCTTTACCTAAGGTTTCTTATGTGACAGCAATGGATCTCTTTGTCTCTGTGTGTTTCATTTTTGTGTTTGCAGCACTTATGGAGTATGGAACCTTGCATTATTTTACTAGCAATAATAAAGGAAAAACCACCAGAGACAGGAAGCTGAAAAACAAGACTTCGGTATGTTTTAGTTTTATTTTTGAATATTGATATGATGATAACTTCACACAGGAGGGAACATTGTGTGAATATCACTCTCCTATTTTTATCCTGCTCTTTCCTTCCTTTTTAGTTCACAGTTTCTCCTTCAACTATTCTTGTTACATGTACAAACACATTTGTATGTAATATGTGTGCAGATGTGCATATAGCACTCTGAGTCCATTTACCATTGCTCATATGTACATTTGCCCAGGGTTACCCACTTGGGATTGGACAAATTATGTCAGAGTCTGTTCATGAGGGCAACAGGTTCTCCCTTTCTCAGCAACAATTAATCCCCTATAGCAATTCATCTAAGAGTGAGACCTTGTAGAATTTCTCCTGCCTGCAACTGATGTTGTCATAATGGCCTTGTTCTGGCAAGTAGGTTGCTGAGAATTCATAGGTGTGTTTACTTGCTGTGTCTAGGAAATAAGGTCTCTCAACAGGCATCCTCAGCCATTGTCTAGTACAGTTTTTTCCACTCACTCTTCCATGACTTTCCCTTAGCATCAGGGTTAGATATTGTACTGAAGATGTATTGCTTGAGATTGGCCATCCCATAAGCAATAATTCTCTGCATGTTTACTAGTTGTGTAGCTATATATTTGTCTCTATCTCTTGCAAAATGAAACTTCTTTGATGAGCAATGACAGCTACACTTATCTGTGGATATGACAGGTATTTTGAAAGTGGTTAGAAATCATATTGGATTAGGAAACTGCCAGTAGCATGTTTTGCTCTCAAGCTTATGAGCACTTCAGGCACTAGTAGGAGACTATGTTTGTACCACCATCATAAATTACCTCCTTTTAAGCTGGCATTAAGTCCAATTAGACAGCTGTTAGTTATGTCTGAGTAAAACATCCTTGTCTTTCATTAATGTAGATACTTTAACAGTAGCTCATTTTAGTTAGAAATGCCTTTTCTGAACATCCATGCAAAGGTAAAACTAGATTATCTATAACTGCCCGGTCAGAAAATCTTGTTTATAGCTTTCTCTACTAGATATTCCTTACAAAATGACTTTTAAAAATATATATTTTACACAGCATCCAGTCTTGATATTACTATCTTCCACTGCCCTTTTTCAATATTGCCTCATGAAGACTGTAGCAGCACATTTTTACCCCACCTTCATGTTGTTTTATAACTATTTTTAAATGCTTTGTCTTATCTGTCCTGATCATAGGATCATATGCATGTGTGTATGAGGTCATCCTGTGGGTCCCGCACTACCTTCCAATGGTCATACTTGCAACGCAAAATCACCCTTTCTCTTTGAGCAACTACCTACACTCAATAGTTCCTTATCTGAGTATTGGTTGTGGAAACCACAACCTGTTTCAAGATACAATGTTTAGCTGGATTGATCCTATGTATGCAATGACAGATGCTGTTAATTCTTGTGTAGAAAAGCCATGTCCAGAGGACAGCCTTCTTCTTACGATCCTTTTTTCTCTGTTTCCTAAAATGTTCCATGATGCTTTGTAGGATTGATGGTGTTGATGTAGATTTTCTATCCATTCTTAGGCACAGTAATTTCCAACACTTTAAAGAGTAACTACTACCCACTGAGAGAAAAAGCTTCTCTGATAAAAGTAAGCACCAGCACAAACGGATGGATGCAAACATAAGCACTTATAAGGCAGTTTGAAAACATAGCCATTTAGAAGAAGGACATCAATAAGTTATCCTCTGTAGTCCAAGACTTCCATAGCTATGAGTTTTGATCATGTTTTCAGTACCCCTCCTGTGAAGGAGGCTTCAAATCTAGTCAAGAAAGCAGCTGCTTAACCCAGAAATAGAATGTCATTATTGTACATGTGGACAGATCCTGTCTAACAGGCCAGGATTGTGGCATTCAGGGACTGGAGTTAGATAGCACCATTGATGTCCTTTCTTCCCCAGCAGCCTGTATAACACCTTGTAGTGTTATGAAAGCAGGCAGCAGGTAAAGTTTCTGGTCAGCTCAGGATTGATTTCTCTGGAAACTCAACTGAGTATGTGGTTTCTTCAGCAATAGAATCTAATTATGTGAACAAACATGAGAAATGGCAAAAAGACTATGTTTAAGTTTGTATTTAGGCCTTCCTGACCTTAGGGACATAGCCTATTCCTTTAACTAAGGTTTTCATTTAATAATCCATCTTGTTAGTAGTAGTACTATTCACTAATGTGGAGTATTTCTCTCCAAATTCTCTTTTAAAAGATTATATCTTAAATTAGCTTACAAGTGAATGGGGTTTCTTCATGCTTCTCTATACATCCTTAGTTTTAGTTAATTCATGCTCTTCCCCCAAATCTCCACAGTCCTTGTTTTAGTTCCTGGTCCATTGCTGTGAAAAGATACCATCATCAAAGTAACTCTTATGAAGGAAAAGCATTAATTGGGGGCTTTCCTGGGGCTTTAGTGGGTTAGTCCATGATCATCATTGCATAAACTAGACAGGTATGGAACTGGAACAGTAGCTGAGAGCTTTACAACATGAACCACAGAGGGGGGAGAGAGGGGGGAGGGAAGGAGGGAGATGGGAGGGAGGGAGGGAGAGGGGGAAGGGAAGGAGGGAAAGGGGAGGGAGGGAGGGAGACAGAGAGAGGGAGGGAGGGAGGGAGAGAGAAAGAGAGAGAGACTGACATGAAATCCCAAGCTGAAGACTGTCAGTGAAACACCTCCTTCTAAAAGGCCACACCTCCTAATCCTTCCTAACAATTCACCAACTGAGAAGAAATATTCAAATCTAGGAGGGTAAGGTGTTCATTCCTGTTCAAGATACCTCAATCCCCCAGCTCCACGTAAACTTTTATTCTCCCTCGGTCGCCTCATGTCATATGTGTTCTATTATCCTGTCTCATTGTATTGTACTTGACTTGCAAGACCACAGGTTCCCAATATGCTCTCGTGCCTTCCCATGGACCCCCCTGTCTCCAATCCTGATTACCTGCTTTCATGTTTCTGTCCCAAGAATCCCTCTTCTCTGTGCTCATTTCATCTATACTCTACAAGTCCCCTCTCCACGCTTGCATCTCCCTCACCAAAAGTCTGCTTCAAGTTTCCTAGTCTCCACATGCGCTACATGTTAAACATACAGCAGCAAGTAATTGACAGAGAATATGTAACATTTTTCCATTTGGGGCATAGGCCTTCACTAGGTACAACTATTTCAGTTCCGTTGTATTCCTGCAAATTTCATCCTTTGTTATTCTTTAGAACTGAGTGTATCCCATTGTATTTATGTACCACATTTTCATTTGTCAGTTGATGGACATCCGAGTTGATTCCATTTCCTATCTATTGTGAACAAAGCAGCACTCAACATGAATGTATAAGTACCTTTACAGTAAACTACAAAATACTTTGAGCATATGTGGAGGAGTGATTTACAATTATGTAAATTTCTTTTTAGCTTTTGGAGAAAATGGCATACTGTTTTTCAGAATAGCTGAGCTAGATTATACTCCCATAAATAATATGTAGCACTGGCAAACAAAATCCAAGGTTATATTAAAGACCAATCATCAGCACCCAATATAACTTCATTCTAGAAATGCAGACATGATTCAACATGTGAAATCCATATGTGCTATTTATTCATAATAGACCCAACGACAGAAGTCATGCAATCTTCTTATTAGGTACATACAAATTCCTTTAACAAAATTAATTCAACATTTCTACATAGTAAAGGTTTCAGAGAGCTTAGAGTTAGAAGAACATCTCTGAACATTATAAGAGCTATAACACATACACACACACACACACACACACACACATACACACACACACACACACACACACACACACACACACACACACACACACCCATTCTTCTAAATGAAGAGAAACTCAGAGTACCTCCACTAACATCAGAAAAAAGGTACAAGTTCTGACCCTTTCTATTCAATTACTGCAAGATTCTTTTATACTACATTATTTTATATAAGTATCAAATGTTATTTAAGATACATTTTCAGTATGGTTGTGTTTTTTTTCACACCTGTTATTTCAGCAGTAGGAAGGTAGAGGAGCGGGGCTGTCATGTGTGCTGGGCTCTAAAATAATGCCTTGTGTCAGTGCAACAAAGCAACCATTAATAACATCAAAAATTTCTCTTTGATTTCTATTTCACAATATGCTTGGATTTTCAACAATGAATGGCACACGGAATTAACTTACTTTTAGAAAGTAAGGTCACACTTAAGGTTAAAACCCAGCAGTAGCATAGATTTGTAGACCTTCACTCCACATTCCCAATCACAGTGACTAAATTACAAATTGCATCACTTGATGCTAAAATTGATTTTAATGATTCTAATACATATAACAACTTGATGATTGACAGTAATTTCATTTTATAAAAGCAATTATAACAACCTGAATCCAATCTGTAACATTCATTGAGCGTTCCAGGAACTGATTTGAACATTTTACATGATTTCATTTACACTCAAAGAAACCATACAAACACAGGTTTGGTGATTTTTCATGAAGACAGCATTGTTAATGTTGGATCTTAGACTCATACACGGGACTTTTGAGAACTCACAGTTTCAACTTTCTTCCCTTCATGTTAACATGTCCTCTGTTCAAAGTACTTATAAAAAGTAGGCTTTCATTTCACCAAAATTGATAAAGTGACAGTACATTACTGACTCCAGTAAAAACTCTCAGAGCAGATTATGCCAAAGCTCAAATAAAGACAGTGTAAAGCATCTATTCTCGACAAGCAGCTTGTAACACTGCTGGAATGTGTGCACCATGAGACACGTGGGATCAAATTACTCATGTTAAGTCTGGGGACTTAATGTTTCGGATCTCTTTCCTTATTTTTTTATATTATTTTATTTATAAGTTTGGATATAATTTTAATTATATTTTAATTCATCTGTTGTATTTCAAAAGGTAGAGCCTAGAAAACTTTGCTTTTAGGTCTTGTGATAAAAACGAAGATATTGCTAGCTGTAAAAATCCAAGGACTTGCTCTAATCCACAAGTCTGTGACTGTCATAACCTCACATCATCTTAAATGGTGTTTATGACATGATAGCCTGTCCAAATGGATACAGTATCAAAGAACAATGATTTCAAATAACCACTGCTAGATTTAAAATAAACGTCATTTTCACTGTGAATGTGGGTTATGTACGGGTGTGTTCTTCCGCATACCAGAGCATGAGGGAAGAGCTCTGAGGACAATATTGCAACGTAGGTTTCGTGCTTCCATCTTTAAGTGGATGTAGGTTCCAGAAAAAAAATTCAGATTATCAGGTCTCCAAGGCAAGGATTTTATCCTTTGAGCCATTTTTGTCAATTTTTCAACTGATAAAATTTAAACAAAGAAAACTGAACAGTTTTTCCCAAGAGTTTTCTATAGCCAAGGCCAGACATCCTGTTTTCTCTTGTCATTTAGCCCTTATTTCTAATTTTAAATGCTCATACCTGCTATATTAATTGTGTTTGTTTGCTTTGCTTTCAGAAGCTATTATTAGAGGTTCTTTGAATAAAAATAATTGGCTTTAACTCACAGGTAATATACAATGCCTTGAGAGTTTTACAATTTCTTTCTACGGATATATTTAATGCAGGAGGCATATTGCTAACCAGTGCATAGCTTCTGTGGAAGAACAGCTACCTGGTGTAACATCAGTACATAAAGTACTGAGCATAGCTCCTGGTGTCAGGTTGACTGAGCAGAGCTGGGGCATAAAAATGAAAACTTTAAAATTATGATGCTATTTTAATCAGTTCACCACAATGTATTAAGAACTACTAAAGTCTAGATATCATTTTACTGTAGTTATTTAATAATAACAATTGTGTGTTTAGTCTCTTAAATTTAGCAATATTCTCAGGAAATGAAATATTAAAAAATGGAAAAGAAGTAACAATGAGATGGCAGTCTTGAAATACTAAGTGGCAAATAGCTCACCATTGATATTTTATAATTGACTGGAGCATGTAAAATAGTTTATAGACATTCAATACAATATTTTCTATCTTTCATGCTTACTGAGCTTCATATTTTATTAGCTCTTAGTGCTAAATGAATATTTGAAAAACCAGGACCAACAATCAAATTTGTATTCTTGTCTGGTTTGTGTTCAGCCACATCGTCTTGTTAATCTGGTAGACAGAATGTGCTGATGTGAAGAACAAAGACTTCTGTCCATTTTTCTCACATTTTCCATTAAAACCATTGTAGAATCTACATTTTCCATTTCTTCAACCAAACAATGCAGCCCAGACTCAGGTCCTGCAGCATCTACAGTAGCAATTGATTCTCCTGTTTAGGATTACTGCCCTCCCTTCTCTCTACTTCTTTCTTTTTCCATAAATGACTACACTTTCATTAAGATGCTAAAATGTCTGAATGGTCTATACTGCAGTATTTTCTGTCTCAACTCTTTATGATAGGAAATCTAGAATGTGCTATATCTATATGTTGTATGTGAATATAATGTATATATGAAGAAATGATATCTGTAAAATATATTTAAGTAAACACATAATATTAATATATACATAATAAATACTATATAATACTAATATATATAATAATATAATAAGTAAAGAATAATAATATGTAGTTTAATTAAGATATCTCCTACTTTTTGTACGGAATATTTTCTTTTCTTTTTCTTTTCCTCTTCCCTTCTATTTCCCATTTCTTTCTTTTTTCCCCTTTAATCTTTCTTTACTTTCTCTCTCATTTCTAGTTTTCTTTTATTTTTGTTTTTACAGTGCCTATCTGTGACAACTGAAGAAATTCAAATCCCATTCAATATGTGTGTTCTGTCCCTTAATAATGCTTACTATTAAGTGATTTCCATACAGTTGTGTCAAAAGAAAGCCTTAGAAATTAGTTAACTATGCTGGACTGTCAATCAGGACTTGTATGAATAGCATGAAGACTGTAGACAGGAAGTATCTATAAACCTGTCATCAGCGATGATGAACATTTCATGGTGAAGTTTCAATATTTGTAGGTTATCATGAATTTCACAAGCTATATGATACCTACACTTTGAAACTGAATACAATACTGTGTGATTTTAGGCTCTCAATTTTGTTAAAGTATAAAATGATAGATATTTATTTTTGTATCAGTGTGAAGGCAATTCTGAGACAAAAGAAATCAGTTGTGTGCTCTGCTCCAAAGAGTCTTTAGAGATATGTATAGACAACCTTGACAGACAAGTATGGTATGCAGAGGTCTATCCTCAACACTCATGTGAATACCAGGCATAGTGGTGCTCTCTTGCCAAGAAGTTTTGCACCTTTTTCCTACCTCAGATCCCAATGGAAGACACACTTACAAATAAAAACATGTGGATTGCTCATAAGTATTAGCAACCAAGAATGATTTCTAACCTCCCTCCACCCATCCAGCAGCTTTTACAGAAGGTAGAGTATGCTTTGGAGGGCTCAGAGATTTACCTCTCCTCTATTCTTCAGTTCCTGTTTTCATTAGTGCATTACTTCTTTAGCTATTCTAATAGTCTCCATATTTGTCACTTTTGGTGGTCAATGAAGGATACACATTATACATGCGCAGTCATTTATGTACACATGTGCCCTAATGTGTATACTATGCACACATACACATAAAAACAACAAAAATAAAAGATTTGCAAATTCAAACTAATCAAATAGGCTGTTAGACAATTAGCAGTGAGACCAGTAATTTCTAAAACTTTTTCAAAGACATAAATACCAATAAGGTGAAGATTATTTTTAAAAGAGTATGAGCACTCTTATCCCTGAAGCAGAAAAGTACCCCAAGCTAGGCCTACACAAGCTAGACCTAGCATCCATGGACTGCTTGAGACACCATGGAAAGTGGTCTGTGAAGTATAGATTTAATAGTCACATAGTGATGAAAAGAAGGTTATGTGAATGTGGGTCACACGGCACTCAGAAAATTTTCCTTTCATTTCAAGTGGAAAGAATTCACTGTAAGGCCTTTAAAAATAAGTCTTTCATTTGACGTTTGGCAGAGAAAGTTTTTAGAGACACCATAGCACAGTTGAAGTACTTCTCTGGAGAATAAATTGTAGTTTTCAGAAGAATAAATTTGGGAGAAAAATTAAAACAGAGAAAAACCACATGAACTGAGTTGAGGATGGTAGATTGGAATGAGGGAAGACTAGTTCATGCCCAGAGATATGACATCTCGTGTAGTCTCTGTCAGAAATTGGTTCAGTGGATTCCACTTGATACAAGCTGAACAAAATTCAAAAGGAAATGTCTTTATAGCAGTGTTGCACCACATGTTAACATGAGGCTGTTCTACTGGGTAGAGTTGGTTGAGGGTAGATTGCAACTCCGTTGGACACCACTGCTTACAACACAACACAGGAGCTTTCTGGACAAAATTACCCATGTTGAAGATGGACAAGTAGTTTGTGGATAGCTTGTGCGTATCTAGTGTCATGTTAAGATTATCGATTTTGCCCTTTCATCTCTGGTGCGGCACAGAAATTCAAAACAGAATGGCTTAATGGCATCTATATATAATGATAAGTACATAGTGGGTATCCTTAAATTTCAAAAGAGGTGGGCCCTAAATATCACGAGTATGGTAATAGCTCAAGAAACAATATACTACTGAACATAAGAGCCGGCATCTCAAGGGAGGGTAATGTGTAGAAGGGCCTCCTGCCCTCCAGGCCTCAGTCTCCAATCAGCACATGTCTGCATGAATAAACATTCAGATGGCCTTCAGAGGATGCATTGAAATAACGAACACTTGTGTCCACCTTGAAGCTCACAAATCATAAAAGGTATTTTGTGATATTGGCAATATGTAAAATACAACAACTACCAAAAAAAGAGGCAGCTTAAGAAATTACAAAATGTCAGTGGATGTCAATTGCAACATCAGATAATGTGAATTCACATGCATCTAGGTCCCACTTGTCGTTAGCTTTCTATTTTGTCATCTGAATAGCATATGTTCATGTTACTACTGTTCTCAGATGAAATAAATAGATTAATCATTAATCAAGACTCTAGATAAAAATCTAAATTTATTTTAATAGTAGTATTTGAAGCAAATGAATAAGCAAAACAATACTGTGTGCATGAAGAATGAATATCTCTGCCTAGCACACCTGATCACAGATTTCAAAATTAAAATTTACCAAAATTTTGGTTTTATTCTCATGAATAATCTAATTTATTTCTAATATTTTATATCAAATTTCAAAGGAACAATGTCAGAAAAATAGAAAAGTACTTATTTTATGTGAAAGATAGCTTTCTACTGTCTTCTTTTCATATATATATATTAATATATTCATACAAATAGGTATATAGGAATAAATGTATTTAGTACTTTGTATATCATTTAACTTTATATCTTAAATTTTAAATTCATATTTATGACCAATTCTGATGCCACTTTGTTTCTTCTAACCTCTAAATTTTATCATGTTTTATAATGTAAAAAAATTGTCAATTTTATGATCCAACTCTTAATTTAACTTTTTTTATTCTTGTGAATGTTATTCTTTTTAAAAAGCTTCATTTTATTATTTTTAATTAGGTTTATGATGTGCATGCATATGTGCATATGAGTACATGGGCCCTTAGGGTCCCCAATAGATGACATGGATCACCTGGAGGTGATGTTACAGCTGTCTGTGAACCATACCTAGTGAGAGCTAAGACACCAAACCAGGTTCTGTGCAAAATTAGCGTGCTATATATGGACTTAAACAGTGGGATATTTTCTCAGTCTCTTCTTGATTCCTTATTATGGAAATGTCTATTTTCTCCTCTAAACGTCCTCATTAAGATCTTTATTTTCCTACCAGCTAGTGTATGTTGCCTGGTTGGTGGCTCAGTGTCTGAGAGATCTCAGAGGTCCTGGTTATTTGAGACTGCTGGTTTTCTTATAGGATCACCCTCCTCCTAAGATTCTTCCAGCCTTTCCCTAATTCTACCACAGGGGTCCCAGACTTCGGTCCATTGGTTGGGTGTAAGTATTTGCATCTGTCTCAGTCAGCTACTTGTTGGGCCTCTCAGAGGACAGCCATGCTAGAATCCTGTCTGTAATCACACCATAGCATCAGTAATAGTGTCAGGCCTTGGAGCTTCTCCTTGAGATGGGTTCCAAGTTGGGCCAGTCACTGGACCTCCTTTCCCTTAGACTCTTCTTTATTTTTGTCCTTACAGTTCTTTTAGACAGGAATAATTCTGGGTCAGAGTTTTTGACTGTGGGATGGAAACCCCATCCCTCCACTTGATGGCCTCTCTTTCTACTGGAGATGGGCTCTACAAGTTCCCTGTCCCCACATTTTATCTAAAGTTCCTCCCTTTGAGTCCTGAGAATCTCTCACTTCCCAGGTCTGTGGTACATTCTAGAGAGTCCCTCTATCTCCCCCCACCCCCAAGGAAATAAATTTATTTTTCCATTCATTTTGCTGCCCCTCTGGCCTTCTCTCTTGTTTTCCACAACCCCCCAATACCTCATCGTGTTCCCTTTTTTGCCTCCCTTTCTCCTCTCCCACCCAGGTCCCTCCTTCACTCTGATCCCCATGATTGCTTTATTCTCCTTCCCAAGTGGGGTTGAAGCATCCTCACTTGGGCCCTTTGGCTTGTTAACCTTATTGAGTTCTGTGGATTGTATCTTTAGTATTCTGTACTTTTTGACTAATATCCACTTATTAGTGAGTACATACCATGTATGTCATTTTGGGTCTGGGTCACCTCACTCAGGATGATATTTTCTAGTTCTGTCCATTTACCTGCACAACTCATGATGTCCTTGGTCTTAATAGCTGAGTAGTATTCCATTGTGTAAATGAACCACATTTTCTGTATTCATTCTTCCCTTGAGAAACATCTGGGTTGTTTCCAGCTTCTGGCCATCACAGATAAGGCCGCTATGAACCTAGTGGAGCTCGTGGTCCTATGACATGATGGGACATCTTTTGGGCATATACCCAAGAGTGGTATAGTCTTCAGGTAGATCTATTTCCAATTTTCTGAGGAACCTCCAGATTGATTTCCCAAGTGGTTGTACCAGTTTGCAATCCCACCAGCAATGGAGGAGCGTTCCTCTTTCTCCACATCCTCACCAACATGTGCTATCACCTGACTTTTAATCTCAGCCATTCTGATTAGTGTAAGGTAGATTCTTGAGGTCTTTTTGATTTGTGTTTCCCTGATCACTAAGGACTTTGAACATTTCTTTAAGTGCCTCTTGGCCATTCCAGATTGTTGTGAATTCTCTGTTTAGCTCTATACCCCATTTTTTGATTGAGTTTTTTGGGAGTGAGGTTGTCTGTGGGGGAGGGGTGGTGGTGGTGAGATCTTCTTGGAGACAATGGGGAGAAGGAATGTGATGAGTGACTGTCAGGGGGTAGACCAGGAGGGGTATAAAACAAAACAAAACAAAACAAAACCATGCAAACAGAAGATCCAGCTTTTAAGTAAAAGGAATTTTTTTAAAGATATTTATCTTCTTCTTGAGAATTTTATGTATGTTTATGTTTGATCACATAGATGCCCATTCACTCATCTCCAAGCTATTCTAAGCTTTCTGACCATTTACCTTTATGTGTTTGTTTTTCATACTCCCTGAGTCCACTTAGTGCTACTAGCATGTATATACATGCAGGACCCTCTATTGAACCACATGCCTGAAGTAGATGGACTCTCCTTTCCTTATCAGTCATCAATTGCCAATACCTTCTCTGATAGGAATGAGACTTCATGAAGTCCTCCCCTATTTACCCCAGGATTGGAAGGATTGGCTGGCTTTATATTATGCAGGTCTTGTGCATTCATTCATATGTACTAAGGTTGTTACAACAGCCCTGTCATGTCTGGTAAAATTATTGCAGTGTGGACATCCACTACGTTTGGCTCTTTAAAAAATTTCATCCTTTCTTTCCACGTGATATCTGAACTTTGAATCATGTGGGACGTGATATATATATCATACTATATAATGAATGTATACATAATCATTCTTATTTTCTAGCCATTGAAATTTTTTGAGTCTCTGCAAAAAGATGTTTCTCTGATGAGGATTGAGGGGTGCATTAATCTACAGATTTTGATTTCTTAGATTATTTTCTCAGATTTTCTTTTTATAATCTTATACTTTCTGTTATACTTTTAATTAGCTTACAAACTAGTGTTGCTTTATATATCTTTTAAAAGAGTCTTTATCCATCCTACATTTCCTTTAACCCACTCACTGTCCTCTCCTTTCTATGCCTCTTCTGTCTTTGACCCCATTCCTGTACTCATTCTGGCTTAAAACTTAAGTCCCCAATTTTGTCCCAACCCCATATTTTATACCACCCTCTTATAAACCGTCCTTGTGAGCAAATGTCATAGGTTTTTGTGTAGTTTCTTATGCAGTGTTCATATTCTTCAGCCCTTATCTCCCATCTGTCCCATCCCCATCACTGCCACCAGCTGGAACCCTTCCTGCCTCAGCATTCCTCTTCCCTGCCATTACTTTCCTTTTCTTCTGCACCTCCTTTGATTGAATCCTCTTCCTAACTTCACATGTACTGCAACACAGAAGATAGGAAGTTAAGAACCTCCACTTTATTGAGTTAAGGTCTCCCAAATTTTAACATTTTATTTGTCTGTATTTTCTTATGATTTAGAAACACAATAGCTTTGAATAAAAGTTCAAATTTTAAGAAACCCACATATTGTTTGATTTTTAATTATTTCTCCTAAAATATATCATGCCTACCAGATGCATATTTTTCAAAATTCAAAACAAAGGAAAATTGATAAGTGTCTATGTGAGAAAGAATTAAGCCAGGTAAAATGATTTTTATATTCTTGACTTCTAATTTACTGCTTGGATGACCACAAAACAGTGCTTACAGTGAGATTTACAAGTCACGGCTCAGTAATATCACGACCCAGAAGTTATGGAGAACAGAGGATAACTAAAGCTTTTGTCTTCTTGCCATTTTAACAGATTGATTTTTTTTCTAGTAGCCACTCTTCTTTTAGCAGAATGTGTATGTGTATTTTACCACGTATCTTATAGTCTGTTTGACATGCTCATTTCAGAAAGCAACAGCAACATAGAAGCAACAACAGTACTAAGTGTTGTCTACTTGCTACCAAATGTGTGCTATACATACCCTGTTTAATTAAGCTGGTCTGTAGCATTGCAACAGTCACTTCTCCATTACAGACATCTCAGACAGAGGATCAGGTATATTTCCCCTTCAAGTTCACATGAGCCCTGTGTTGCAGAAGACATACAGCCCAAGTTTTTCTGACTCTAAACTACTTGCTTTATGTTACTCAGCATTTTCACTCTTTCCTGAGCTATGATATTTTTATCACTTACAAATATTGATATCCTGAGTCACTTGGATTTCTCAGCAGGTAAATACACACTTTACCAAAACTAACAACCTAAGTTCAATCTCAAGTCTCAAGGACTCTACATATATCCTGTATATTCATTATTATGCATACGTGCATGCACATACACACAGAAATCCAATAAAAATAAAAAGGAATACTCAGAATCTGTTATAAAATATCAATTTGATAGGGATCTCAAATAATCCTTGAGTTCTCATTATCATCAAACAGAGTATTGATTGTTATATAATATCTTATAAAATTTACATAGGCACCAATATGCTGTCCCCAGAGATGATTGCTACACTCTTCAAATGAGCCTAGTTTTACACATTTATTGCTCCTAAAGCTGAGTCTATAAATCGTTTAGAAGTATCTCTATGCACTTACTCATTCATACAAATACCATATATGTCTTTGTCCTTTCTGATTCTTCAAAGTGTTTTCCTATTAGAATGTCTTTTCTTCTATTTATTCTCATTATAACTAAGATAAGTAAATTATATAATATCCAATAGCAACATTGTAATTGTTTGAATGTTCAACACCATAGAAACATGTTTATTGCCATTTTATACTTAGATTCATGGTTAACAATATTTTTGTAAATAAACCTTCTAAAGGTATACAATGGGTTATATTTCCAAAGTTATTTTTTCCTACATAATTTTTTGGATAGAAGAAAAGTTATATATAACAAAGTAGATTGAAATCAGAAAATACTTTATAATTGAATATAGCCAATATTTTGAAGTCAAGATTGTTTTCTAATTGATTATTAGTTTCTTAATGAGTCCCTGGCAGGGGCAAAATTATTTTCCTTTCTTCTGTTTTTCTGGCTCACAATGTCCCTTATTTACGCAGGTCTCCCCAGGCCTCCATACTGGATCTACTCTGATTCCCATGAACAGCATTGCTTTGCCTCAAGGGGAAGATGGTTATGGTTATCAGTGTTTGGAAGGCAAAGACTGTGCTAGCTTTTTCTGTTGCTTCGAAGACTGCAGAACTGGGTCCTGGAGAGAAGGGCGAATACACATACGCATAGCCAAAATCGATTCCTACTCCAGAATCTTTTTCCCAACAGCTTTTGCCTTGTTCAATCTGGTTTACTGGGTTGGATACCTATACTTATAAGTTCTCCAAATAAATTATAAAGTCATAAAAGTCTGGCTTAGTCCAATATAACCAGTTGTAATTTCATAACATGAAGTTCAAATTTAAAATGAAAGTCCACTAGTTAAAATCTGAATGGTATGGTTACATGATTAGGGCTTTCACAAATGGATAAGACAGAATTATTCAGGTTAATCTATCTAAATAAACATGAAATGGATTGTCCAATATAGCACATTTAAATCATAAACTTATATTTTTACTTTAATTTTTTTATGTTTCTTGTATGAACCTAATATTGGACTTAATACTTATGTGAGAAATATTTTGAATATGAAATAATTTTAACAAATATTTTATTTAAATATATCTATTGCTTATAATGAAAGACTACTGCCTAATATTAAAGTATTCTTTGCCTAGATTTGTCATTAGCTTGATTTTATTTCTTGCTTCGTATTTGCCCTGTTTAAGATATAATTTCTTTAAAACAAAGCCATGATTTTCTTGGATTTATATCAAAGATATGTTATTCCCAAGAAGAAAATAATGTATGTAATAATTACTTTTTAAATAATTTCTTTTATGAAGTGACAGTTTGTATACATTTACATGTTTAAACACTGTCATGTCTCAATTTTCTGCTCAATGTTAAACAGAAGAAAGCTATATTTATTTTGAGGATTTTCAAATTTGTATTGGAAACACTGAAGTCATTTTTTTGTTTTGTTTGTAATGCAAGTTCAAAATAATCAAAGTTATTTTCTGCCTTGTAGGATTTGTGAGGTATAAAGAGGTTAACACTAAAATGTTAAAATGTACTAACAATGAAATCAAGTGGGAAATATTTTGCTTTTTCTTTATGTGCTACAAAAGAGATTCACAAGTTTAAAGAAGCATTGCGTGAAAGTGTTTGATTTAACAGGGCTTAAAGAACCATCTGGCAAACTAAACTGTAGGTTGTCTTGAGAATACAGACTTAAATACATGCTATTGATATTTTATAGATAGATATACTTGGGAAACATCAAATACATGCTATTGATATTTTATAGGTAGATATACTTGGGAAACATCAAAATTATTTATCAATACATGCTATTCGTATTTGATAGGTAGATATATTTGGGAAACATCAAAATTATTTATCTACCCACATATTTCTTAGCTGAATTTTACAACTGTATTATAATCACTGTGTTCTCTCTTTTAGGCATGTGCGATTTCTCAAAATTCATTTTACAAATGGACTCTGTGAGAGACAACTGTAATGAACTTGAGTAGGGACATCATGGAATCCATTCAGGGAGGAAAAGATTCCAAAGATTCTCACTATAGGGAAAGATGACACAGTTGCCAGTGCTCCATCTGTGAGCAGAGGCTTCAGCTTGGAAATAAGCAGTAGAAATATTCACTGTAGGTCTGGCAAGATGGCTCAGCATACAAGAGCATTGTATGCTCTTTCTGAGGACCCAGGCTAGTTCTCAGTCTCCACAGGGCAATTTACTATGGTCTGTAACCAGGAATCTGAAGCCCTCTTCTGGGCTCTGTTGACACTGCATGCACATGGTACATACAAGCAGATAGTCACATGAAATAAAAATAAAAAAATTCCTAGAAAGACATGTTCATTGTTGACAGCAGTTGTCACAATGAAAGGTTTTATCAACAAGAGTATGTTCATTTTGAAGAAGAGGCTACCATGTGGGTGTTTGACACACATGCTTTTAATTCAAAAATTGCTGCACCTGGTGCAGCAGTCACTGGGTGGGTAAAATTTTGATTGTATGATAAGGTGAGAATTACAATTCTCTAGCTAACTATAACTCTTTCACCTTCCTCATAAACACACAGAATTTGAAGGACAATAAAATATTGATTTTTTTAACAAATGAAGATCCAAATAAAATTTTGACTATATGTATATTAATTTTTAGATATTCCATGCATTTATGTTGAAAATATTAAATATTGGTAACTGTTAATGAAATAAACATCATTTAAGGGATAAAGGAAGTATGGGATATCCGTTAAGGCGTAACATGCTTCACTATATTTTTATGGCTACTTCCATATTTGTATTGATGGCTTGCTTATTGCTAAAGGTGTTAGGGTGTTTAGAGGATCTTTCAATTGTCTCTATGCATGACTATATGTTTAAATATTTTAAAATGCTTGAGATTAGTATGATTAACTTTTTCATTGCTGTTTTATTAACTAGACTTTAAATGTTGACATTTACAAGTGAAAATAAAGTTGTTCAAAATATCATGTTCTCTACATATATTCCTTGTATGTATAACATCAAACAAGCAGTTTGTTTCAAAGCCAGTGGTATTTTATTTAAATAAAATTATTAGAAAAAGCAAATACAAATCTAATTATTTATAAACCTAGAAACTAAAAGATAATATTTTTATTTAGAGCTTAAGAAATACTATAGAGCTTTGAGCTTATCTTCAAGGGAGTAAAACCCAATACTTGCTTTTCTTTTTCATTTCAAATTTAAAGTCAACTATGATGAACTATTTAAAGAAATATATCTTTTCTTTTCTAGATGAGTTGAAATAATTTATTAGATTCACTTTCCTTAACAAATGGGAAATTGATTTTAATACTAATGTAAACCAAAAATATAGTCATCAGGAATGACAAGAAATTGTCAAATAGGAAGATGTAAGAGCATATGAAAAGGTGTTAATTCATGTATACCTGGTTCCTATTTACAAGACCAGGATTTAAAATGTTTGAGAAGCAGAATGCACATAGCAGCATTTTATTCTCCTGAAAATAACAGCATAGTAACCTTTATGCACCGTTGGATTGCATCCTATGAAGTTTTCTCTATATGCTCCATTGTATCCCAGACATTATTTAGAACAGTTACGTGCCCCTCACACACCTGAGTGCAAACACAAGAAGAATAAGCTTTGCATTTGCTAGCAAAGCCTGGCCATTTGGAATGACCTTAGGAACTGAGTTGTGTTTTCTGTCATGTTAAAGTGGTATGTGCACAACATCCTGCAATTAAAATGAACAAGTGCAATCAGGAACACAACGCCAATTGAGTCTGCCCTTCATCTGGCAGGATTCTGATGAGCTGAAGTTGTGTGTGTGTGTGTGTGTGTGTGTGTGTGTGTGTGTGTGTGTGTTACAGAAATAGGTTGAAGAAAATGGTTCCAATTTCCAGTGGAACAGATGCTAAACATCTTATTGTCTATTGTGACACTTCAACCCTAAAAAAAGTACCTTGAGATAACTATAATTGAGACTTCCTACTGAAGAAAATGTGGCAAGGATGAAAGTAAGCACAGAAGTTTGAGAAGCATTTATCTGGGTATAGATATAATAAATACAGATTACATAAATCTAGATATAAATACCTATTTGCTACTTGGTTATTTATTCTATTACTGGCTATTAATTTAAATTTTATTGACCCCATTAATGCTATATTCATGTCTAATCAAAGTATAGGTCATACTTAGTCAAAATATATTTATATTAGCTACATTTACTGAGAGGAAACCCTTGGTGTAAAGGACTGTCTGTTTTTCTTATGATGCTGAACCATTGGCAAGAATGCAACCTTCATTGCTGTCTGTTCTGAAATCAAAAAGAACCATCCATTTTATCACTGATCAGAACTATCAGGATACGGGAACACATTGAGAGGACAATTTTTCCTTACTTACTCAAACATATTTGCATTTCAGTTGATGTCCTTTAAAAATTTGTTCATAATGCTTTCAAATTTTTCTGTAATTTTTATATCAGAAGTTGATTATTTTGGTTAGCTGTAGAATTTTCCTCTTTGTCCACTGATATTTTAGATATTCTAATCCATATTTTGTTCTAAAAAAATTCTTGAGTATAGGGATTTAACTCAAATAAGATTAATTTAACATGATTTTTAGATTAATTAATTTAATTTCATACTAATTAACATTGTCTTTAAATATTTGAGTATAAACTTGGGTATTGTATACTTTTGTTTTTGGCTAATATCCACTTATTAGTGAGTACATACCATGCATGTCCTTTTGGGTCTGAGTTACCTCACTCAGGATGATATTTTCTAGTTCCATCCATTTGCCTGCAAAACTCAGGATGTCCTCATTCCTAATGCTGAGTAGTATTCCATTCTGTAAATGAAGCACACTTCAGTCTCATTTGGGTGGGAGAAGGAAGCAAACACAAGCGGGGAGGGAGGGACGGGGGGAAGTGCACAGTAGGGGGTGGGAAGAGGGGAAACATATTGTGGTATTGGGTGAGGGAAAAGGATTGAAGCCCTCAGGGCTAGCAGAAAGAATGGAAACAGGCAACCTCAGGAGGTAGAAGGTAGGGGGACCCTGCCGAATATACCAGAGACCTGGGAGGTGAGAGACTCTTGGGAATCAAAGGGAGGGACCTTAGACAAAATGCCCTACAGTGGGGAGAAGAAACTTGTAGAACCAACCTCTAGCGGAAAGTCAGGACACCAAGTGAGGGTTGGGGTTGCCATCCCACAGTCAAACTCTGACCCATAAGTGTTCCTGTCTGAAAGAATTGCAGGGCTGGAAATGGAAGAGGAACCTGAGGAAAAGAAGGTCCAGCGACAGGCCCAAAGTGAGATCCAACTCAAGGGAGGTCCCAAGGCCTGACACTATTACTGAGGCTATGGAGCACTCATAAAAAGGGACCTATCATGATTGCCCTCCGAAAGACCCAACAAACAGCTGAAAGAATCAGATGCAGATATTTGCACCCACCTAAGGTCAGAAGCTGCTGACTCTTGTGGTTGAATTACAGAAAAACTGGAAGAAGCTGAGGAGGAGGGTGACCCCATAGGAAAACCAGCAGTCTCAACTACCTGAATCCCACAGATCTCTCAAACACTGGACCACCAACCAGGAAGCATACACCAGCTGATATGAGGCCCCCAACACATATACAGCAGAGGACTGCCGGGTCTGGCTTTAGTCAGAGAAGATGCACCTAACCCTCAAGAGACTGGAGGCCCAAGAGAGTTTAGAGGTCAGGTGGGGTAGGGGTGGGGTGGGGACATCCTCATGGAGACAGGGGGTGGGGAGAAGGTATGGGATGTAGAACAGTTGGAGGGTGGACCAGGAGTGGAATAAAATCTGGATTGTAAAAAAAATAAATTAATAAAAAATAAAAAATAAAAAATAAATAAATAAATAAATATTTGAGTATAAAATGGCCATTACTGACATTTCAGTGGGTTTATGTTATGAGTGAGAATGGGTGTTGGGATCATTAGTTAATGAAGGACAGTCTAGGACTGAAAAATGGAGAACACATTGTTGACAGAGTTATGAGTCAATAGCATGGAATACAAGAGAAAAGGACTAGATTTTAATATTTAAATAATAAAGTTAACTAAGAGATATAGTGTGTTTTGTGGGACTGCATATGCACATCTTATGTTCAGTACTTACATGTTTGTGAGTAACCTGTAAGGCAAATTCTGCCCTACAGTCTTCCTTACTGTTGTACTTTAATCTCATTTTAATCTCTATGATCTATCTCATTATGGATGAAGCCAAAGGATTATATCCCAAAATATCAATCATAGGTGAGCTACCTATATAACTATTATTTTATAACATATCTTCATTATTAAAAAGTACATGTTAGTAGTCACAGTTTTGGGGGTGAGGACAGAGACAGGAAGGACCCTAAAGTTCATTGGCTGGGTAGTGTGTTCAATTCAGTGAGCTTCAGGTTGAAGTGAAACCTTTTCTCAAATGGTGAGGTGGAGACCAACCAAGGAAATCCCTGATGTAGATACGTGGCCTCCACACATACACTGACACGCACACGATCACATACACGCATGAATACATGCATGCATCACATATACATATACAATTCCATCAGAAAACACACAAATACATACAAATTTTACTGTAAATAAAACATTATTAGACTTGATAAAACCATACTGTTTTACATACAGACAACCTCTTGCCATAAGAAATAAATTAAATTTTCTTTATTAGGCAGTGAAATTTACAAGGACTCATTGAGTCTGTGAATAAGAAAAATTGTGATAACTGGAAAACAGGACTAAGCAGATTGTAAAGAAGAATTTACTTAAAAGAACATAGTTTGTGTCTTGATAAATCACTGTAATAACTGTTATTTGCATCCATTAAGTGTGCACAGCCACTTCGCATAATAAAGTTTCAGCCTCGTGATTACAGTGACTTTTGTTCTGCTTCTGCCTCCTCATTTTTGTAGAACACTTGCAAATGTCTCACAAAACATATTGTAATTTTCGAAAACATTTTGTACCTTCATGATTCTAAGTATAAAGTAAATCCAGTAACGTTTTAAGGTGCAAAGAGTTCTGGATTACATTTTCTTAAAACTTGTTCTTTTTGATAGCTCCATACACGCTCTCTTGCTCTGATGACACTAGCATATGTTAAATTCTGGTTAATTAAATCTCAATTAAAAGCAATCGGTATTTTTTTTCTGTGAGAGGAAATTTTTAAAGGAATTAAAATAAGAGACTGGGTAAACATTACGTTTTGCATGGTTTTCATTGGTGAGTATGTATTTCTGGATTATTGTAACTATCCATTTGTTTTGTATCAGACCTTCTAGCTGTTTCCTGAGAGGCTCTGCCAGAAACTTACCAATACAGATTGCAGATGCTCACTGCCAATCATTGGACTGAGCACGGGGTGCCCAAAGGAGGAGTTAGAGAAAGGACTGAAGGAGCTCAAGGGGTTTGCAACCCCATAGAAAGAACAACAATATCAACCAAATAGATCTCCCAGAGCTCCCAGGGACTAAGCCACCAACCAAGGAGTACACATGGAGGGACCCATGGCTCCAGCTGCATATGTTAACAGAGGATGGTCTTGTCAGTCCTGTGAAGGCTCCATAGATGCCCCAGTGTAGGGGAATTCGAGGGCAGGGAGGCGAGAGTGGGTGTGTGGGTGGAGGAACACCCTCATAGAAGTTGGGGGAGAGAGGAGGGGATAGGGGGTTTCCAGGAGGAGGAGGGGAGAAACCGGGAAAGGGGATAACATTTGAAATGTAGGTAAAGTATTCAATAAAAACAAAAAACAAAAAAACAAACAAAAACCAAAACAAACAAAAAACAACAACAAAAGAAAGGACAGAGGGTGTGGTGTTTGTTGTGTATCTCTGTGTTCTGGACCTTCACTGAGTCATTTGTTAATATTTTAGTTTTCAAGGAAAGGAGGTCTGATTCACAATGAGAAAACAGAAGCTCAGAAAAGGAGATTGGTTCTCCAAGCTTATGTATCTGGAAATAAAATTGAATTTTACACCTCTGCTCACATAAACTATCTTTTGGTTATAGCAAATCATCCTGGTGGCAAAAGCGACTGCTCATTTTTAAACAATTGAACATGTTGCTTTCTCAAGAGAGAAGTAGTTTCCAGAAAGAGACAGCTTGCTCCGTTCTATTTAAAGGGTAAAATCAGCATCTTGAGCTATTCATTGATAGGATAGAGGCACCTTTGTTATTCCTTCCTTGTTATTTCCAAAGTGCATTTTGTTTCAGCTGAAATCCACGTATAACAAAAAAGCTTTTAAAGAGATTTCCTGGTTGGGAAAGGTAACACATGCCTTGAAACATAGCCCGGGGCAGTTTGAGACAAAATGATTATGAGGTTGAAGGCAATTGGGTTACACAAGGAGACCCTGTAGTTAACTAAACAAAACAAACCAATAAACAAAAGCAAAACAAAAATACTATGATACCAAATCAAAATACAAAAGTTCTGCCTTTTTGGAAAAAAAAAAAAAAAAAAAAAGACACTATAAACTATGGCCACCAGGCTTCTTAGGTTATACACAGACAACTGCCTGTGGTCATTACCTAGGGCTGCTTTTCAGCCATTATGAGTATAGCTGAAGACCAAAATCAAGTAGACCAGGTACCTAGATTATTATTTATTCTCTATTAACTTACAAAAAAGTTTGCCAATATGCATTTCACAATGAGTTTAGAGTGACAATTAGAAAACGTCATATTTAAAATATGTTTTTAAAAATGTTATTAAAATTTAAAGCCTCAAAAGTAAAGATCTCGATCAAGTTTCCTGTAAAGTAGTGCAATTGATTTTTCCCTGGCTCTTCAATTAATTTAGGAAAGTCTGATATCACATCTACACCCTTTTGAAAAGACCTGTAAATTAAGATATATGTCTGCTTCATTAATAGAAAGAGTTTATTGATGAATATTATTTGCCCTAGATAAAGCAAGATAATATTTTTGACCACTGAGGTTGGCACAGATTATTTAAATAAAACGTAAGTGATGACTGTAAATATTATTTTTTATATTTTCCCATTCAAATAACATTGTTTAATCATTAAAATTGTTTATGACATTATAAACTCTTGATAAACTTATTTATTTCCTTCACAACATTAAAATCCAAGCAGCTATTATATATAAAGAACTTCATTGATATAAATATTTAATTTACACTGCACATCATGCTTTTTCTCATTTTACCATGTATATTTCAATTAATTCGATTGGCATTTCAAATACAAAGTTCAACAAAAATATATATTAATTTTTTAAACACAGACATTCTTTTTCCTTTTCTTTTATTAGATATTTTCTTTATTTACATTTCAAATGTTATCCCCTTTCCAGGTCTGCCCTCCAGAAACCCCTATCCCATCCCTTCTCCCCTTGCCTCTATGAGGGTGCTCCCCCACCCACCTAATCATACGTTCCTTCCTGCACTGGCATTCCCCTACAGTGGAGAATCAAACCCCAGCCAGACCAAGGGCCTCTCCTTCCACTGATGTCCAACAAGGCCATCCTCGCCACATATCCGGCCAGAGCCATGGGTCCCTCCATGTGTACCCTTCAGTTAGTGGTTCAGTGTCCTGGAGCTCCTGGGGATCTGGCTTGTTGACCCTATTGTTCCCTCCACAGAGCTACAAACCCCTCAGCTCCTTCAGTCCCTTCTCCAACTCCTCCATCTGGAACCCACTCTCAATCCAATGTTTAGCTGTGAGCATCTGCCTTTGTATTTGTCAGGCCCTGGCAGAGCCTCTCAGGAGACAGACATATCAGGCTCCTGTCAGCAAGTACTTCTTGGCAACCACAAGAGCATCTGGGTTTGGTGACTGTATATAGTATGGATCCCCAGGTGGGGCAGTCTTTGGATGGCATTTCCTTCAGTCTCTGCTCCACTCTTTGTCTCCATATTTCCTCCAATGAGTATTTTGTTTCCCCTTCTAAGAAGCACTGAAGCATCCAAACTATGGTCTTCCTTCTTCTTGAGCTTCATATGATCTGTGAATTGTATCTTGAGAATTCCGAGCTTTTGGGCTAATATCTACTTATCAGTGAGTACATAGCATGTGTGTTCTTTTGAGACTGAGTTACCTCACTGAGGTTGACATTTATTTTTTGGTACTTTATTTTCATTTCCAATGTTTCCCCTTTTCTGGGTCTCCTCTTTGGAAACCCCCTATCCCCTCCCCCTCCCCGCCTCTCTGAGGGAATTCCTCCTCCCACCTACCCATCCACCCATCCCCATATTCCCACCTTGACATTTCCCTTTACTGGGGCCTCTAACACCCTCAGGCCCAAGGGCCTCTCCTTTCTCCCTGATGGCCATGGAGGTCATGCTCTGCCACATATGTAGTCCGAGCCATGGGTCAATAGATGTGTATTCTTTGGTTGGTGGTCTGAACTCCAGGACGACCAGGTGGGGCGTTCAGGCCCATTGACGCTCTTGCTCCCTCCATGGGGCTACAAATAACCTCAGCTCCTTCAGACCTTTCTCCAACCCCTCCATCTGGGACCTCACTCTGAGTCCAGTGGTTACTGTTAAGTGAAACTTGGACATTCTGAACTTTTGGGCTAATATCTGCTTATCAGTGAGTACATACCATGTTCGTTTTTTTGAGGATGACATTTTTATGCTCCGTACATCTGTCTGAGAATTTCATGAAGTCATTGTTTTTAATAGCTGAGTAGTATTCCATTGTGTAAATGTACCACATTTTCTGTATCCATTCCTCTGCTGAGGGACATCTGGGTTGTTACCAGCTTCTGGCTATCATAAATATGGCTGCTATGAACATAGTGGAGCATGTGTCTTTATTACATGTTGGAGCATCTTCTGGGTATATGAGCAGGAGAGGTATAGCTGGGTCCTCAGGTAGTATTATGTCCATTTTTCTGAGGGTCCACCACACTGATTTCCAGAGTGGTTGTACCAGCTTGCAATCCCACCAGCAATGGAGGAGTGTTGCTCTTTCTCCACATCCTCGCCAACATCTGCTGTCACCTGAGTTTTTGATCTTAGCCATTCTGACTGGAGTGAGGTGGAATCTCAGGGTCTTTTTGATTTTCATTTCCCTGATGACTAAGGATGTTGAACATTATATTTAGGTGCTTCTCAGCCCTTCAAGTTTCCTTGGTTGAGAATTCTCTGTTTATCTCTGTTCCGTATATTTTAATAAGGTTATTTGGTTCTCTGGAGTCTAACTTCTTGAGTTCTTTGTATATATTGGAGGTCATAGGAATACAAATTGGAAAGGAAGAAGTCAAAACATCACTATTTGCAGATGATATGATAATATACTTAAGTGGCCCCAAAAATCCCACCAAAGAACTTCTAAACCTGATAAACAACTTCAGCAATGTGGCTGGATACAAAATTAACTCAAACAAATCAGTAACCTTCTTCTACTCAAAGGATAAACAGGCTGTGAAGGAAATTAGGAAAACGATACTCTACACAATAGATACAAATAATATAAAATATCTTGGTGTGGCTCTAACCAAGCAAGTGAAAAATCTGTATGACAAAAATTTCAAGTTTCTGAAGAAAGAAATTGAAGAAGACCTCAAAAGATGGAAAGATCTCCCATGCTCGTGGGTTGGCATGATTAATATAATGAAAAATGGCCATCCTGCCAAAAGCAATCTACAGATTCAATGCAATCCCCATCAAAATTCCCAGTCAATTCTTCATAAAGTTAGAAAGAGGAATTCTCAAATTCATTTGGAATAACAAAAAAAACCCCCCAAGATAGCAAAAACTATTCTCAACAATAAAAGAACTTCTGGGGGAATCAGCATCCATGACCTCAAGCTGTACTACAGAGCAGTAGTGATAAAAACTGCATGGTATTGGTACAGTGACAGTCAGAAAGGTCAATGGAATTGAATTGAAGACCCCGAAAAGAACCCATACACCTATGGTCACTTGATCTCTGATAAAGAAGCTAAAACCATCTAATGGAAAAAAAGGCAGCATTTTCAACAAATGGTGCTGGTTTGACTGGCAGTCAACCTGTAAAAGAGCAAATTGATCCATTTTTATCTTCCTGTACAAAGCTCAAGTCCCAGTGGATCAAGGACCTCCACATAAAACCAGATACACTGAATCTAATAGAAGAGAAAGTGAGGAAAAGCCTTGAACACATGAACACAGGGGGAAATTTCCTGAACAGAACACCAGTGGTTTATGCTCTAAGATCAAGAATCAACAAATAGGTCCTCATAAAATTGCAAAGTTTCTGTAAGGCAAAGGACACTGTCAGTAAGACAAAACGGCAACTCAGATTGGGAAAAGATCTTTACCAATCCTACATCCAATAGAAGGCTAATATCCAAACCAGACATTCTTAAAGTTAAAGCTATAAATTAGGTAGTCTGATCCCTTGCAGGACTTGGATTAGAAAAAAAGCTTTTTCTTTTAGCTTTTATTATTATTATTATTATTATTATTATTATTATTAATTTATTCACTTTACATATGATCATGGCCTGCATCCTTCCTATTCTCCCAGTTTTACCCTCACAAATTCCTCACACAATTACACCCCTCCCTTTCTCCTCAGAGTTGGGAATGTCCTACTTGGGTATGACCCTGTCCTGGGACATCTAGTCCCAGCAGGACTAAACACATCCTCTCCCACAAAACCCCAACCAGGCAGTCCAACTGCATGAAGGAGATTGAATGGCAGGCAACAGAGTCAGACACAGCCCCAGCTCTAATTGTCAGTGGACCCACATGAAGACCAAGGTACATATCTACTCCAAATTCGTAGGGTCCTAGGCACAGCCCCTGCATGTTCTTTTGATTGGTGGTTCAGTCTTTGTGAGCCCCCATGGGCGCAGGTTATTTGACTCTGTAAGTCTTTTCTGTGTGCTTGACCCCTCTAACTAGCTCAATCCTTCCCCAACTCTTCACAAGACTCCCCGAGCTCCACCAGATGTCTTAGCTTCTTACTTTTGGAACATTTGGTAATTTTTTTGATGGACAAATCTTTTAACTGAAATTAAAAATTACAAGAAATGACAAAATTAGCCATTTACAAAAGTTAATAGGAGTTCTAAAGTCTACCACTAAGCTAAGAATGTTAAAAAAGTAAGATTTAATGTTTATGTCAAAACCAGAGATGGGATAAATTAAAAAATAAACTCTACTTTTATCCATCATTCTCTAAGCCTGCTTCTTCCTTCATTTTTTATATTTAGTTTTATTTATTCATATTTATTTATTTGTTTTAGATTTTTTTCATACAATTTCTCTTGACTCTAGTTTGCCCTCCCTCTGTATCACATAGAGTTCCTCCCCCCTCCCTGAATATCACAGTTTTTTCAAAAGCTAAATTGTAATACAAAATTTAGAATTTGAAAGGCAGTTTACATGAAATAGTAACAATTTTTAGCATATGGATTTAATACATTTGCTTTTTATGTTAATGATAAAGATATCCTTAACTAACATGTAGTGGAGGATAAACCTAAAATACGGAGTTCATTTGAAGAACAAATAGGCAGCCTGGAGACCTACACATCATTCCTGTAAGGCTGTAGGCTTTTGCTTTAAGGCTTTCTTGAAGAAAGGTTACCTTTCCTGACAATGTTACTCAAAGGAACATTAGGGAATTTTCACTCATCTCAAATGCTTTCAATGTGTTTTCAGGAGTGCCAAGTGATGTTAAAATTATGTGGTTTTAATTCTCATAATAATCACACACTTGAAAGATATAGGGAAGAGTTACGAAAGCCACACAGAATTTCAGAGTCTGAGAACAAGTTAAATAGAGAAAAAATGGTACCTAGAACTAAAAGTTAGAAAGAAGATACAGGAACGGCTCAAGAAATAGCTGTGGTTCCTTGGTTTTACTTCTGAGTAGGACTAACAATTGCTTCTCTTCTTGAGAGCTTGCCTAGAAGTTTCAAATGCTGCCTTTCAGGACAGAGACTCTCAAGTCAGGTTCAGTCTGATTGCTCAAACCCCTCTTTCCAATGTGTAATATCTTCAGCAATAGAGCTTACCTTCAATTTCTAAAAGGCAACCAACGGCAATAACTACTGCTGATACCTTTTTGGAAGACTCTTCTTTTGTTAGGCAGTTTGCAGTTTGGGGGGCAGGGAGGGGAGTACTATTATCCCATATAACATAATTATATTAAACATACACACACACACACACACACACACACACACACACACACATACACACACACACACACACATACACACACCACACAAACACACACGCACTTTTAAATAGGCCTATAGAATTTTATATTTGTATGTGTTGTGTGTGTGTGTGTGTGAATGTATGTGTGTGTGTATATATGTGTGTATGAATTAATCAGAATATTCAATGATGATCGGCAGCCAGGAACCTCAGCTTGGGCCACAGGGCTCCATAGCCAATTAGCGCCTGGAGAAAGATACCCTCCCAGGAGCTTGGAAAAGCTGGGAGGGGGCCCAAGACAAGCTCCACAGCTCACCAGGAACTGCCCTGATCCTGCAAAACAGAGGGACTGAGGTAGGTGGGCATAGAAACCCCCTGGATCCCAACTGTGGCGGCTGAGGCAGGAGACTTCTGCCTCAGCCACCAGGGTTCGATCGTCAAGCAGTGCCGGGAAAAAGTTACTCTCCCAGGAGCGTGGAAAAGCACCGAGTGAGGGCAAAACGATCCCCAGTGCTCATCTATTCCGCCCAGTTTCCTCCTCGGCCACGGAGACTGAGGGACAGGAACTTCCAGCCTCCATCGGCCGCCGGGGACCTCAGCTAGGGCCACAGGGCTCCGTAGCCAATTAGCCCCTGGAGAAAGATACCCTCCCAGGAGCTTGGAAAAGCTGGGAGTGGGCCCAAGACAAGCTCCAAAGCTCACCAGGAACTGCCCTGAACCTGCAAAACAGAGGGACTGAGGTAGGAGGGCATAGAAACCCCCTGGATCCCAACAGTGGCAGCTGAGGCAGGAGACGTCTGCCTGGGCCACCAGGGTTCCATAATCAAGCAGCAGTGCCAGGAGAAAGTTACTCTCCCAGGAGCGTGGAAAAGACCCAAGTGGGAGCAAAATGAGCCCCAGTGCTCATGGATTCTGCCCGGTTTCTGCGGGCCACAGAGACTGAGGGACAGGAACTTCTGGCCTCCATCAGCAGCCGGGGACCTCAGCTTGGGCCACAGGGCTCCATAGCCAATTAGCGCCTGGAGAAAGATACCCTCCCAGGAGCTTGGAAAAGCTGGAAGTGGGCCAAATACAAGCTCCACAGCTCACTAGGAACTGCCCCGAACCTGCGAAACACCGGGACTGAGGTAGGTGGGCATAGAAAACCCCTGGATCCCAACAGCGGCGGCTGAGGCAGGAGACGTCTGCCTGGGCCACCAGGGTTCCATAGTCAAGCAGCACCAGGAGAAAGTTACTCTCCCAGGAGCATGGAAAAGCACCGAGTGAGGGCAAAACGATCCCCAGTGCTCACCTATTCCGCCCAGTTTCCTCGGGCCACAGAGACTGAGGGACAGGAACTTCTGGCTTCCATCAGTGGCCAGGGACCTCAGCTTGGGCCACAGGGCTCCATAGCCAATTAGCGCCGGGAGAAAGATACCCTCCCAGGAGCTTGGAAAAGCTGGGAGTGGGCCCAAGACAAGCCCCACAGCTCACCAGGAACTGCCCCGAACCTGCGAGACACAGGGACTGAGGTAGGTGGGTATAGAAACCCCCTGGATCCCAACAGCAGCAGCCGCAGCAGGAGACTTCTGCCTGAGCTATCAGGGTTCCATAGTCAAGTAGCTCCAGGAGAAAGTTACTCACACAAGAGCATGGAAAAAACACCTCTCAGAGAGAGCTGGTCTTTGAGGAGTATTGATACAAAGGCCTGCAGGTGAGAAAAGCCATAGCCAGAAAGTAAGATCAGCTAACATCAGAGTAAACAAGATGGCAAAAGGCAAGGGCAAGAACCTAAGGAACAGAAACCAAGGCCACTTGGCATCATCAGAACCCAGCTCTCCCACCACAGCAAGCCCTGGAGTCCCCAATATGCCAGAAAAGCAAGACTCAGATTTAAAATCATTTCTCATGATGATGACAGAAGACTTTAAGAAAGAAATTAACACCCTTAAAGAAACACAAGAGAACAGAGGTAAAGAACTAGAAGCCTTTAAAGAGGAAACACAGAAATCCATTAAAGAATTACAGGAAAACACAATCAAACAGACAAAGGAAATAACCAAAACCATCCAGGAGCTAAAAATAGAAATAGAAACAATAAAAAAATCACAAAAAGAGACAACTCTGGAGTTAGAAAACCTAGGAAAGAGATCAGGAGTC
>CM052712.1:57512121-57524621 GCA_028551405.1 Uromys caudimaculatus | reverse complement strand
GGCTGATCCTTTCATGGTAGTAGCTCAGCTAACCACACTGTGTCAAATTTTCATCAGACAGGTGACCTGGGATCATCTGGTCAAGATTTTTATTTGCTGGGAGAGCAAAGGGAAGCCAAGAAAGGTTAAATGGCATTGACTTCTCTCTTCCCTTTGAGTTAGAACTACCACTATTTCTTTGCTCCTTTATTCTAACACCCACTCAACTCATACCAGTATGTTCTGCAGCCCACTCCCCATGCTGGTATTTGAGTCCTTACTCAGAAATACACATGGTTTCCCATCACCTAACGTGACTCCTTTCTTTTCATTGCAAGTCTGTGATTTCTCTTCTCTCTTCTGATTGCCCAGCTTAAATCTGTCTTACCTCTCCTTGTATCTTCTAGCTATCTAAATCTCTGTACATTCTTACCTGCTTCTGGGTCTTGCAAGTGCAACAATCTGCCCCTAGCCCCATGGTATGTCATCTTCCACTTAAACCTGGCTTTGATAAACTATAGGTCAGAAAATTGTTGCTGCTTTTCCTTCCTCTTTAGTGTACAAGGGCGCTATGCTGTCATTCTTCCACTTTCTACTTAGCAATTAAAATTATGTATATTAATTGTTTTTTCTTTTTAATTTTTATCCAGTGTACTGTGCTCCATTCCACCATGTATAAGCATGGTGTGTGGCAAACTCCTTTTCAGATTATTGCTTATTTCTCTACTCTGTACCTTTCTATCTCTTATGAATATTTTATGAATTTCCACTTATAACTTTGTTGGTGTACTGTGCTTCCAGGTTCATGGTTACCTAATATTCCTTTAAAGTATCAACTTCCCTGTATCTTAGTCCCTCTCCTTTGTTCACGCAGATGCTATTTATAAATCACCACCATTAAAACCATGACAGCTTCTCATGTTGAACATCTTGGGATTTTGTGTTTTAGCTACACTTTCCATGCACTTGTCCAACATTTCCAATACAATATCCATTATGGTCATTACTATTTTTATCTCTGCATATACCTATAAGTTAATAATTTATGATATATAGATTTGTACTGTGTGCTCAAATGGCTTTCTGTTACTTTAGAAAGAATCTGAGACAATCAACATTAAAAATATAAATATAATTTGATTCATGGCTTCAGAGGTTTGTGTTCATGGTCAAATGTCCCCTTGTGTTGTGGAATATAGAAGACACTTCAACACAGAAGAGAGCCCATAGCACTGAAACACTGTAATACCTTATAGTAACTGTGGAATAATGAGAAGAAAGTAGAGCACCAATATTTAGTCCAAAGGCATTGTCCAGATGACTTAGTTTCTTTCCATTCTAACCTATAACCTAATACTTCCACCATATCCTCAAAGTTCCCTAAGTTAGGAATAAGCACTTTTATATTGGAGCTCTGGGGATGCTTTCAAATCAGAGCAGGCTATGATATTCATATATTTTAATATTGGTATTAATATTAAAATCTGAACAAAAACTCTTAGTTGCTTTTCTATTGCTGTGAAGAGACACCATGATTAAGACAACTTATATAAGAAAGAATTTATTGTATCTTTAGAGTTACTGAGTGTGGATCCATAAGCATCATGGTGAGAAATATGACAACAGGCAGGCAGGCGTGGCATTGAAACAGTATCTGAAAGCTCACATCTTGAGACAAGAACCATGAGGAAGTTGGAGCTAACTGGAAATGGCAAAAACTTTCAAGTATCAAAGATCACCCCTAGTGATATACGTTCTCCATCGAGCCAATCTCTAAACACTCTCCAAACATTTCAATACTGGGAACTCCGTGCTCATATAGGAGCCTTTGGAGGCCATCCTCATTCAGTCCACTACAGAAACTTAGCTTTAATGTATTTCTCTCACCTTTTGCTCATGAGTAGTTCTTATTTGCTTGATTTAATTTGCCTTGATAACGTTGTATACCTTGTACTCTATTCCTTTGCATGTTAATGATTCTTTATAAACACAGAACATATTAAAATGGATTCTATAAGTTTTAGTAAATGAAATTAATGTGTTATCTTTAACAATAACATTTTCATTTTGTGGTTGTAAAAATATTTATCTTATACATTTTTCATGCTATCTTGTTAACTAAAATGCTTTCTAATCTATAAACAAAACTATAAAATTTTATTTTTAGGTAAAATAAAATATTTCAAAGTTCATTAAAGTATATCCAAACTTATTTGCATAATGGTAAATATTAATTTACCTTTTTCCTGAGAATATAAATAATGTCTACTCAGTATAAATTCTTCATATAGAATAGTCCTTCTCTCTTGCTCATGCTACTTTAATAATAATATAACTTACTTATCATTTTTAAGTGTGCAATTCTTTCCTTGCCTACTAAGTTCACTTTTTCTGAAAGTCACACATACGCTTCATTAACTCTGTATCATTTTCACTGTCCCCCTATTATCAGAAGCCATCTAGGAAAGGCCACAGCAAGCAAGTGACCTGGAGATGGCCCACCAGTTTGCATGACCTGTGATGGGTGAGCTTTAAGAGCCAAGGTCCCAAGAGACATTATCGCAGGATTGCTTCTTGCTGCTCATATGCCTTTTCCTGTTACTATTACATAGCCTACTGATTCCTGGGCATCAGCCCACCCTACTGGCCAAACTTTCAGCAACTCAACATGAAGATTTATTCTTATATAATCATGCTGTGTAGACAAATTGATGATTTCACAATTTCTGAATATGATTTTATAGAACTCTTAAACTGATGCAAATAATCACAAGCCCTCTATAGAATAAATTTGCAAATAGAGCTCTGTAAACCTTGCCATGTCAACAGCTAATTACACGAGGAAAAGAAAGGAGGCTTGAAACAAATTTGTGATCAAGGAAAACCATTTGTTCTAGGTCAGATCCAAGAATGAAGCCACAGGTGTGCCTTATTGTAAAGTAAGGCCATGATACTGTTGCTTTGAACTTATAATAAGCTTATAGAATGAAACACTGCTTTGAACTTACTATTGGCATTGTTTTGTAATTCTTCTTTTGGGTAACATTTTATCTACAAGGGAATTTTATAAAGAACCTTTGTCTAGGAAGATATATATTGCCGGAGGGAAGAAATACAGTGTGGCATTTTGAGACTCAGCCTAATCCAGTAAATGTATATATGTACATGTATGTTCGTTTATATGTAGGTACATACAAACATGTGTAGGTATACGTGTATGTATGTAATTACACGTGAGCACTTGTGGAATTGTTGAGACAGGTGGTTGTGCCCAGCCAAAGTGTGTGTGTGTCTGCGCATGTTTATGTGTGTGCTTGAATTTTCCCTTCCTTCCATCTCTCTTCTCTCTGACTCACAAAGAGTGAAGGAATCTCAAACCTCCTGCCTGGCTACTGAGGGTGCCTTGCACCAGAGAGAAAACATTTTTCTTAATTCCCTGTTGCTCACCACAGGTTTTAATTACCAGAAGCCAGCGATTTTTGGCCATGGAATAACGAAGGGTTAAAGAAAGAGAAAATTTGCCAAAAGTAAGCTGGTTTTGCCCCTACAATCACAACCTTTGCTCCTGCAACCACCAATGCCACCCATCACTGTCTATCTCAGTCTACCTGGATGCCTGGCTGGTCTCTGGCACCCTATCTCAAATATTACAATTGGATTAGTGAACAAGTTAATAAAAACAAGCACCGTGGCATTCATTGCAAACATTTATCCTGTTTCCTTCATCCTCTTGACTCTACATCTTGATATTATTTTGACACATAAAATGCATATATCCCTCTTCCCCTGAATTATAGGCATGAACGGAGCTCATTTCCACAGTGACGCCAAGAATTACATGTTTTTATCACTTTTTCCTTTAAATGTAAGCTACTGAACATGCAGATAGGTTAAAGGATCCTCAGTGGTACATTTAGAATCCTATCTCAGGTTTCAGATTCTGTTCCTTGTCAGTGTGTCATATTGTCGCTAAATCACCTAATTAAGCTCGGACACACACACACACACACACACACACACACACACACACACACACACACACAATGTGCCTTGGTTCTAAAAAACACTCTTGGTTTTACTGTCTCTTTCCTACAATTCTAAAAAAAAAATATCTTGAAAATTATAACTTTTATTTTTTGGTGCTAATATATATGATTCCAACAATTTAGATGGTTTTTAGGTTAGAGTTGATTGTTTTATTTTATAGCATAAGAAGAACAATTTTATGTTCTAGTTAGGACTCAGACGATGCATATAAATGATAAGGACTCAGATGTTTGCTTTATTTTAGATGTGCATAGACAAATGAGGTTCTTGAATCATATATTATAGATAGAAACAATTGCTCTTACATTCACAGTGCTCTCCACTTTGATGTATGTACCTAGTCACTGATACGCTGGCATTGCACTTGACTTTTACTCTTAAAATGAAATTCAAAAATGTCAACTATGTATTTTTTGAAACATCATTATTCATAAATATTTGGTACAGGATTTCATAAGAATCCTGACTTCCCATGATTTGTATGAGACAAAGGTTGTAAACTTTTGATAATGCTTTCTATGTAAACACAAAACCATAGGAGTTACTACAAAATATGTTAGTAGAACAACTTACTATTCACAATAATAAAATTGGTTCATAAAATAAGCCTTAGGCTTAATTTTTTATGAACTAGAAAAATGAGTTTAACTAATGCAATTATAAAAAACTCAAAGCCTACCAATTAAAATGAATTTTAAAGGGAGTTAAATCTATCCCAATTAGTGAAAGCACTGACCATGGTTTTGAATAATAGGTCACATCGTGTGAAACCAACCAAGAAAGAAAGAAAGAGTCCTTTCATTTGTCTTATGTAGGGTGCTATAAGAGTCATCGTGTTATTTGTATAGTTGTGACATTTTCCCCAGGAGATGCCAGGCTGGAATCTTTGCTGAAATATTAGCTTAGATGTCTGGAAGTCTCCACTGGGTATGTTTGCTACTGATTTGCTAGTCATGGTGGAATACATGAACGTGTGAAGCAGTACTGAAAAGCAACTGACCCTAGATTTACAACGGAGGGCCCCTGGGTTGTTGGGATATAGTATTGGAAGGCATTATGTTTCAAAGAGCAGAAACAGGACTCAAGCTGTTCAATCTGAGTTTTTATTTCAAAATGTTTTGCTCCTGTAATTTCTACAGTTGTTTCTGAGAACTTTGAGTGGAGAAGTTGAGAAAACTAAATAAGATAAAGGCTAGGAAACTTTTGCTGTACTGAAGCATTCCAAAAGATGCCACACGATATAAAAAGGAGTGTGCATATGCTTATGGTAAAATATGACCACAAAGGAGATCAACATGATTGTTGTTTTATTCAATAGGGATTAGATTGTGAATATAAATCAAGAGACTATTAGATTCCTGAGAGTTTTCCTTGACAATTTTTAAAAATAAATGTTAAGAAAGAATAGGTTGAAATTGAGGTTTTTTAAAATACATACTGGCATCCAGCACAACAGTAATGTTCTGTTGCTATGGGATTACTCACCTGAGTCTTGATGAAAAAAGTCTGTGAAACTTTACCTCCTGTAAATAAGGACAGTGATCATTTTTGTTTACAAAAATGATGATTATTGTTAATAAAAATCAATTTATCAAATTGATTTTTGGGTTGTATGTTCTTGGTGTTGCCAGTAGTTGATTAGTAAGAAGAAAAATGCAGCAAATACATTTAAAAATTGAAATATAATGCTAAGATATCAATTAGATAATAAAATCCCGTTAGCAGAAATGAAGGTGGAGATTAGCCTGGCAGACAGATATATCCTGAGAATAGACATGGCCAAGTCATGAGGAAAGAGTAGCAAAAGAGCCCAGCTCTCCACACAGCTAAACGTACATGAGACATGCGTATTATCAACATAAATGTTGGTATTGAATCAAACTGAGGTCATAGGAAACTCCATTCATCCATGGATAAGACAGATAGATGATAGCTTAAGGCATCATTATAGCTTATGATACATTTAGAATAAAATCAGAGTGTATTCAGAATTTTATAGCATAATCCTCCAGTAATACTGCGCACACCTGTCAGACACAGAAGTGTACTTGTGCAGACTCGTGCACGTAGTCCCACTCACCAGCTTCCTCTAGCCATGAGATCGTTTCACTGTCACGTTCACAAGCCTTCCTCCTTTGCGTTTTGTTTTATTCATTTCAGGTGTTATTTGTTTTCGTGCCTAACCCAACCTTGATCGATTCTCACCATAGATCATCAGCAAACAATGCAGATGATGTAAAGCACACAATCTTCATTGTATCCAGGTGAAAACTTAAAATACATGTTAAAGGAAACAATTATCACTTCTAGGGAATATCAGTTGTTGATATGCATCTCTCAAACCTTATCTTACATAGTAGCTTATTTGACCATTATAGAAATCATGGTAAAGGCAATATTTTTCCATCTAAACAAGAGGAAACTGAAGCATTCAGGGCCAAATTTCATGACTTCCTCAAAATTTCATAATTAATAGGAGATTGGATACATCAAGAAATGAAACTTGAAGAACTAACCAATACATTGCCTTTTTTTAGGACATGAATTGGATTTCAGATATCCTTCAATATCTTATTTATGTTTTCAAAATTTTAACATACTACTGTACAAGTGTTATTGCTACAGAGTGATATTGCTGAGTTCAATTTTTTAGAATGAATTCTCAACATTCCTGTTTAACAGTTCTAATGAGAAACATAAATAAAGAGGGCTGTTTTCTTGGTGGTCTTCGACTAGTCCAGGGTTTCTGTCTGTATTTCTTCAAATATTTTAAGAGTATCTATAGACTATGTTGGACATGGGTATCTCATGTTAAGAAGCAGTTGACTAATACCCTCACTTTGCTTCTGTTCCTCCTCCACCATTCTCCTTCAGTGTTTTAGCCCAATGTGTCACACAACCCTAAGTATACAAATTGCAAGCCACGATGGTTTCCAGGGTTCCTGTGAAGCTGCAGGGTACATTCATACATGACTGTGTCCACTCCAAGGTGTGCTGGTCTTAGAGATGTTGCTTCAATAAAGTTATGCTTCTATTGTTTCTTGCTCTCTCACTCCATAAGTGTGTGATCATGTAGTCATGCTTTCGTGCACGTGTGTGTGTGGGAGAGAGAGAGAGAGAGAGAGAGAGAGAGAGAGAGAGAGAGAGAGAGAGAGAGAGAGAGAGACACCTCCTGGCAAGCCTTTGCCGTGAGAGGAGATAATCTAAAGAAAGGCACTTGTAGACTTCTGTTTGTGGCTACTGGAGACGAAAGCAAATGTGCATAAACCACTGTGTTGATGACAGACGAAGAAATGATTCCACCCAAGTCCACAATGATGAGGCAATGATTTTAACTGGGGTTATTCTCAGGAAACTGGATGAAAGGTTGCCTACTGGAGTAGAGGAACATGCAGGCAGTTATGCTATGGAAGAATGTCTACTTCCAGCAACTGTTAATGGTTAAATCTTATGTCCTCAGAAAGAAAAGAGCTTTCTTTGCACACTGACTTCTTCGTGAACATCTTGGTCATTTATCCCAACCATATGCAAATGTTTCTGGTCCCAGGCTTTTGAGTTTCTCTTACCAGTTATCAGATCTACCTACTTTGATTTCAAAACTCAATGGCTCTTTTTTTTTTTTTTTTTTTTGATACTTTATTTACATTTCCAATGTTTGCCCCTTTCTCGGTCTCCTCTTTGGAAACTCCCATCCCCTCCCCCTTCCCCGCCTCTATGAGGGTATTTCACCTCACACCCACCCGCCCAGCCACTCCTGTATTCCCACCTGACATTCCCCTTTACTGGGGCCTCTAACACCCTCAGGCCCAAGGGCCTCTCCTCTCCCTAATGGCCAATGAGGCCATCCTCTGCCACATATGTGGTCCGAACCATGGGTCCCTCCATGTGTATTCTTTGGTTGGTGGTCCAGCCTCCAGGAGGATGTGGGGGTGGCAGGCCAGTTGACACTGTTGCTCCCTCCATGGGGCTCTGTCTTATCCAGAGCAGATTCCATATCAACCTCCCTTGGGCCATTAGATCATCACCTTTTCTCACTTGCAAAGTTGCTTAATTAATGTGTTTACCAGATTTATGATTTAAATAGAAAAAAAAAAAGGTTTCTTCCATACACATGTAAAGGAGTAAACAATGGGCATCAAGACAAGGAATTTCTCAGTCCCAGGGTTGGTGCAAATCTTAATATTTCTACATCACATTGACACTATTTCAAAAAGGGGGAGGACTTTAAGACCCCATTTTTGGCTGATACCATTTAAAGAAAAAATGTCAGTAACAGAATGGAGACTATAGAGGACACCTGATCCTTAGAAGTTCTTCAACCTGGGAAAAGAGTAGTTAAACTATCTCACAGCTAAAATTACATGTGTTCTAGATTTTGTCTTAGGAATTTCTACAAATGCTAAAAATGACCATAGATACAGCAAGAAGGACATTAACCTTCTTTATGTTACATTTTGGTTAACTCAATTAATCCATTTTCTTTACTAATTTCTGTTTCCTAATTCTTTTATAATACAATCTTGTGGGTTTTGGTCTATGGGTCTAGTTGTCCATCATCATGGGGATTCGGTCTCAGCAAATGCTTTCAGCAAGTCTGAAAATGAAGTTCAGGTTATGGAGGCTGATGTTATTGCCAGTGCACAGAAACTCTAATTTGCATCTAGAATGTTTACAATTCTGTACTCTTCACAAAGAGTCCTACGGAAAGCATTCCTTTAAATTCTGCTTTGAGAATTGGGGATTTAGCTCAGTGGTAGAGTGCTTGCCTGTCAAGCACAAGGCCATGGGTTTAATCCTCAGACCTGAAAAATTATTCTGCTTTGAGCTCATGTTTGAATTGGAACTGCAATTGCTTGTTCATGTAAATATACACATGAAATTCTACTATTATTTCTGCATTTGTTTTTACTTTCACTAAAAGGAATATATACAAAGAAATATCTTAACACATGACTCTAAACTGTTAACAGAAATGCATACCCTGCCACAGACACCCACATACAGTGACTTAGACAAATATAATACAGAGGTCCCCCATCATCAGTACAGATTTTCAAATGATAGATTTAGTGATATGCTGGGCTTTCTAGTAAATCTGGCTGCATTCTGTATTTTTCAGATGTTAAAAGTACTTTTCTATGTAGGCACAAAAAAATAAAATCAAATCAAAGAAATATACAGGAGAAATTCAGGTTTTCTCTGATGGTTATGGCTTTCCCTCTGGATCAGTCTAAATGCGCAAGTATCTTTTGAACCACACATAAAGGCACAGGAGTACTGGCAAAATATATTGAAAAGAAATCTTTGCCAACCCAAGAAATCTCTGTGTAAATGCAGTAGAGGAAGAAAACAGTGCTATTACTGAGTAATCATTAACTGGAAAGTAGATTTTCTAAGTAATCTGCTGTTTACAAAGAAAGAAGGAAATTTCACCAGTACAGCCAACTGAGCAGAGTACTCTTCAGGTAAACAATGAACAGCCCTCTGAGGTGCCTTGACAGTACGTTGTGCGAGATGTTCACTTTAAATGCGCTTGCTGCTTGGAGTGACCATTTTCTTTGCCTCTTTGACTGGATAGAAAGTAAAATGCACCTTGAAAAATTCTGTTCTCAATGATCTTGAAGCCTGCCAGTATCTAAGTATTTAGCAACAATAGACAAGGAAGCATTGTTTGATAAGTTAAACCACAGATATCTTTCTTTGTCCTTTAAATCATATCTAGATAATTTATAATACTTAAAACAATGCAAGAGCTATGCCATTAGTGGTTATATAGAATTGTTAAGAAATAGTAACAACAACAAAATTTAATTCTGTAAGCATTATCTACTGAAAAATTCTTTTTTCTTGGATATTTTCTAACAGATATTTATTTAATTGGTAACACAGAACCCAAGGCCTAAAGTTAGGAGTCAAGGTTTTATGTAAATAAATTATTTTGATTCATTTCCATAGTTTAATGATGAGAAAGTAGCGGAGGGGGTCTTATGTATTATACAATGGTATTTGCTATCACACAGATACTAGTGAAGTGTACTCTGGTTCCCATTCATGTGATAACTCAAGCCTTCTGTTGGTTTGGGGATTTATTTCCAGCAATGTCAGGGTGTGCTTAAATGTCTCAGTCCTTTCGGCCCTGTGTTCTTCCTGCCTAGCTTCTTTCTTCACTGTTTCCAGACTCTTGCTTGCCTCACCTTCCAGTAGGCATCACTCGCTTATATTTCCCAATGGCCAGTATCTAAAAGGAATGGAGACGTTTCTGGAAGAAAGGGTGGAGAAACTATGCTTGGCTGATCAAGCAATACTCCATAGTTTCTTTCCTTCCTGGCCTTTATTCTGGTCTCTCTTCCTAGAAATCTTCACTTAACTGATTAAAAAGAGATGCTTTTAAGGGCTCTTTATTGTGGAAACACAGTTAAAATGTTGGGTTTTATTTGAACTCATCTGTGATTTCCATTTTGCTGTAAGTTCGTGTGTTGGATTCCTATTTAAGTACATGAAACTCAGTGAAATTGTCCCAAAAATCCCAGGAGAGAGAACATTCCCATTTCCTAAGAAGCATGGAGATAAGGGAACATAAAGTCTTGATTATCTGCCATCAGCTTTTTGACCTGTACCAGAGAAGGCTGGAGAGGATTGAATTTGACTCAAAAAATGGGGAGGAAACAGATGCCCGGTGTATCACTTATGAAGGGACACAAAGTCATGTCTGAGGCAGTCTTACTTCATAACTTTTCCAGCCTCAGGATCCAAAATATTGCCCTTTGAGCTTATGCCCAGTTGCCTCAAATTCTGTAGAATATAAAGATATAACAATTAACAATATAAACAATATAAAAATATAACAATTGCTGATTAATAGAGGAAACATTGATTCTGTCCCGGGAAGCAGATCAGGAAATTGTTTATCCATCATCTGAGATTCTTTCTCCTGAAGATGGGAATAAATAAGATGATCCACAGCCAGATATTATGCAAAGTGTGAAAGACCATGGATCACTCAGTTAAAAAAAAATAAAAAAAAGATCTTTTTATCAAATACCTCCTAGCAGTCATAGGCAATCTATAAAAAAGGAGACAGAAAGGACACCAAGAAAAGAATGGACTCTAAATCAAAATGATGAAAGTTCATATGAATTCACAGGGATTGAGTCTGCATAGGACCTGGACATATGTTTATATGTTGTATCTTCAAGTTTAAGAATTTCCTGAGTGTGCCAACAAGTGAGTGTCTCTTTCTTGTGCATTCACTTGACCTCTTTTCTTTCTCTTTGTTTTATTCAATTCCAATGTTTTAGTTTTTGTTTCATCTTATTACATGTGATTTTATAACAATCCCTTAGAAGTCTGTTTTCTATTGAGAAACAGAAAAGGAGTGGGTTGAAATGGAAAAAAGTTAGAGGAGAGACTGGGAGGAAAGGGGATGAGAGACTGAAATCAGGATATACTATCTGAGAGGCGAAACCTGCTTTCAATAAAAGAAAAAAAACAATCTCATCCATTGGGAAAAAAAAAATTAGAGGCACCATAAACTCAGACCACTCTCTTCTCACCTTCCTCCCCTCCCTGCCACTGTATCTCAGCCCCAAACTCCAACAGACATCCCTCCTCATCGGCATGCCATGAATGCCAGAAAACAAGGTAGATTGCCTGTAGATTTTCTCCTATCTCTGTGTTCTCCTAAAACCAATCCCAAAATTTTATTCGTAGTGCTGCAACAGATAAGCCGCTTCAGAGTCTCACAGAGGAACAAGTAGGCTGAAGCCAGATTCATCTCTTTCCTACTGTTCCTGAGATCCAGGATCCCAAGGTCATTCCACGCTCCACAGCAGGAATCCTGATGCGGTCTCCCTTTCTGTTGTGGATTGGCCTGGTGCTGTTTGCATTTTGATGCCAATTCCACTCTCCTGGGCATCACATACTCAGGTGACTTCTTGTGAACCAATCCCCTAATGAATAAAGGAGCCAATCACTGGGAGAGTAGGAGGGACTTCCAGGTTAGATAGGGGAAGAGAGGAGGAGGAGGAGGAGAGAGGGGGCTCCTTTTTGGACATGGACAGCATCAGGACAAGATGTAGCTGCTAGTGTCTCACAGCTTATGACTAATCCTGGAAGATTCACCACTAGAGAAATTAAATTCATTATGGCTTACAAGATTAGGATTCTAGTTGTTGCACCCAGAGACTGAGTTACCATTGTTCTGAACTAAGTTTGTGTGGTGTTTTTTCTCACAGCAACTTGACGGGGTTCTAGAGAGAAAGGTACAGCAGCAAAGCATGGGTTTGCCTGATATGCACCACAAAGGCCAAGGGTTATTGAAGCATGGGGCTGGCATGGTAGCGACCTGCCAGTGAGAACCTAGTGAGCTGGGTGGAGAGATTTTGGAGTTCTTAGTCTGAGTCTGCATGACATAAAAACAGGTTGGCCATTGCCCACCACTGAATAGCCAGCCATGCCTCCATTGCAAAGAGTTG
>CM052712.1:57472840-57512021 GCA_028551405.1 Uromys caudimaculatus | reverse complement strand
CATAGAAGTCGTCCTCTGCCTCATAAGTGGTCCGAACCATGGGTCCATAGATGTGTATTCTTTGGTTGGTGGTCCAAACTTCAGGATGACCGGGGAGGGGTGGGTGGGTCAGGCCCATTGGTGCCGTTGCTCCCTCCATGGGGCTGCGAACTCCCTCAACTCCTTCAGTCCTTTCTCCAACTCCTCCATCTGGGACCTCACTCTCAGTCCAGCGGTTACTGTTAAGTGAAACTTGGGCATTCTGAACTTTTGGGCTAATATCCACTTATCAGTGAGTACATACCATGTTCCTTCTTTTGTGACTGAGTTACCTCACTCAGGATGATATTTTCAAGTTCCATCCATTTGCCTGCAAATTTCATAAAGTCATTGTTTTTAATAGCTGAGTAGTACTCCATTGTGTAAATGTACCACATTTTCTGTATCCATTCCTCTGATGAGGGACATCTGGGTGGTTTCCAGCTTCTGGCTATTATAAATATGGCTGCTATGAACATAGTGGAGCATGTGTTTTTATTACATGTTGGAGCATCTTCTGGGTATATGCCCAGGTCCTCAAGTAGTATTATGTCCATTTTTCTGAAGGTCTGCCACACTGATTTCCAGAGTGGTTGTACCAACCTGCAGTCCCACCAACAGTGGAGGAGTGTTCCTCTTTCTCCACATCCTTGCCAGCATCTGCTGTCACCTGAGTTTTTGATCTTAGCCATTCTGACTGGTGTGAGGTGGAATCTCAGACTTGTTTTGATTTGCATTTCCCTGATGACTAGGAAAAACTTTCTTCTCTGACTCCATCTTTATGGATCACAGACACCTTCTTCTCTAACATCCTTCCCCTCAACCTGTGCCATCAACATGCTTACAACCTGGGTCACTATCTCAGACTCCAACATCTACAAGCATTGCCTGTGAAAACACACAGGCATCAGACTATCTGAAAATTCAGAGAATATACAGAAAACAAGGGGATAAAATGCCCACCCACCAAAGACAAATCCAGAAGTCAGCACCTAGACATATAATGATTATAAACCCAGATGCCAAAACTCAACAACAACAACAACAAAAAAAAAACAAAACCAATAATAGTCAGGGCAATATGTATAGAATGGAGTCCATCTATTCTACCGTGGCAGGTCCTGACTATTCTAACATAACTGAAGCACAAGAAAAAGAACATTAAAATTATTTGAAGATGGTAGAGGTCCTTAAAGAGTAAATGAATTAATCCCTTAAAGAAATCCAAGAAAATATAAACAATGAGTTGAAGAAGACACATACAACTACTCAAAACCTGAAAGTGGATATAGAATTGATAAATAAATCACATACTGAGAGAATTGTGGAAAAGGAAAAGTTAGAAATTTGAACAGAAACTATGGAAAAAAGCTTTCCCTAAAGGATACAAGAAATGAAAGAGTGAATCTCAGGAGTTAGAGATAAAATAGAAGCAATTGATAACTTAGTCCAAGGGAAATGTAAAATTTAAATGCGTCTGACATATATTATCCAGGACATCTGTTACACTATGAAAAGACCAAACATATGAATAATAGAGGACAGATAGCCATATAGATTGGACCAGAGAAGAGTCACTTTGACACATAGTAATCAAAATGCTAAATATAAAGAATAAAAAGAAGTATTAAAAGCTGTGAAGGAAAAATACGAAGTAACATATAAAGGCAGATCTATTAGAATTACACCTGACTTTTCAAAGGAGAACCTAAGAGTTATATAAGGCCTAGACAAATCGGCTGCAGATTTTAAGGGATTTCAAATGTAGAGCTAGAATACTATACACTAGAAAAGTTTCTATCATAGATAGAGAAAATGAGATATGCCTTGAAAAAAATAACAAATTTAAACAATGTCTATCTATAAATTCAGCCCTACAGAAAGTGCTAGAAGGAAAACTCCAAGTAAAGTTTAACTACTCCCCTGAGAACACAGGAATAAATAATCTCATACCAATAATACCAAACAAAAAGAAACACACACACACACACATACACACACACACACACACACACACACACACACACACACACACACACAGTCACAAAGACACACATATACACCATACAATCAGCAACAACAATAACAACAACAACAATGACAAAATAAAAGGAATCAGCCATCATTTGTTAGCAAGGGATCCAAGTATCACTGGTTTCAATACCAAAATAAAAAGATACAGACTGACAGATTGGATTAAAAAACAGAATCCATCTTTCTTCTGCATACAAGAAACATACTTCAATATCAAGGATAGATATTACTTCATGGTAAAGGGATGGTAAAAGTAATTTCAAGCAAATGGACCCAAGGAGTAAGCTGGTGCAAACATTTTAATATTAAAAAAGAATAGAATTTAAAAAACAAATCAAAAGAGATGGGGGGCATTCTACATACTGATTAACTTAAAAGTCAATGAAATGACATTTCAATTCTTTATATCTATGCCTCAAACACAATGGAACCCAAGTTTGTAAAAGAAACATTACCACAACTTAAATCACATTGATAATGGGAGACCAAATACTCACTAATGGATAGGTCATCCAGACAAAAATAAATAAATGCTGGACCTAATGCCATTATGAATCAAGGCTCAGGACCTCAATGAACTTCTTCCAAAAATTTACCACACATTCAGTTATGAAGCAAAGCTCAGCAGATACAAGAAAATTAAAATAATTCCTTGAAGCCTATTAGATTTCCATAAATTAAAGCTGAATATCAAAAGAAACATAAAACAGAAAGCTTACTACTCATGGAAATCAAACAACTCTACTGAATGTAAAATATGACAAGACTAAAATAAAGAAATTAAAGACTTCTTCAAATTCAGTGAAAATGAATATCCAGCATAGCCAAACTCATGGGACACAAGGAAAGTAGTGCTAAGAGGAAAGTTCAGAGCACTAACTGCCTACATTAAAAGAAATTGGACAGACTTCAAATTAGCAATTTAACAGCACACCTGAAAGCTCTAGAAGAAACAGAGGTAATCACACTCCCAAAGATAGAGGAGAAGAAATAATCAATCTGAGGACTGAAATCAATAAAATAGAAACAAAGACAATAATAAAAAGATCAATGAAACAGAGTTGGTTCTTTGAAAATTTCAACAAGATAGACAAATCCTATCTAATGTAATTAAAAGGCAGAGAAATGATATCAGATTAGCAAAATCAGAAATGAGAACAAGGATGTAACAACAGACACTGAGTAAATTCAGAGAATCATAAGGTCATACTTTAAAAACATGTACTAAATTGGAAAATTGAAAGAAAATAGATAATTTTGACTTGAAACTTACTCCATGAAAGGGAACCCATACCCAACACTATTGTCGAAATCAAGAACCAGAGACTAGGTAGCCCAAAGTTCTGGGTTATCTAAAACCAAACACTATTGGTCCTAAAAATCAATAAAATGATTCCCAATAATATTCTGATATACTTATAGAACAATGCTTTATCCAATCATCATCAAAGAGGCTTCCTCCTGCAGCAGATGTAAATAGATGCAGAAACACATAGCCAGATATTATGCAGGCAGAGTTTAAATTTGAGGTGTCCATCAAATTCCTCTCTTCAAATAACAGGGAACCTCACAGAAGAGGAGGCAGAAAGATTTCATGTGTCAGACTTGATTTTGGACACCAGGAGAACAAGGACTTTGAACTAACTAAACAAGAGGTGTGTGAGGTCATAGACATTGAAGTAGCAAACATAGGACCTGCATGGTTACAGAACAGGTCCTCTGAAAATATATTATAGCTATTAGCTGAGTATTACATGGGACTCCTGACTACGAGAATGAGTAGGTCTCTGCGTTTTTTGCCTTCTTTGAGACCCTTCCTTCTGTTGAGATGCCATAGCGAACTTTGATATGACAGGTTTTGCTTCAACTTAATACATTTTGTTTTGTCATGTTTGACTGTTGTTTTTAGGAGACTGTTCTTTTCTCAGAGACAGAAAAGGAGTACATCCAGAGTGGAGGAGAGGTAGGGAACTACTGGGAGGAACAGATGATGGGAAAGTAGAAACAGGATGTATTTTATGAGAAAAAATTCTATTTGCTATAGAAGAAAAAGAGTATTTCACCTTGTTTTCTCAGCAGTGAAGAAAATTGGGAACATATAATGCCACTTCAGGAATGCATATTTAAAATTAGGACACAGCTAACCTTCATAAAGCTTATTAGTATAAATGTTTTTCAGTAAAAGAAAGAAGACCATCTCAAATATTACTTTTGTGCTGACAAATCTTCAAAATTTCAACTTTGGCAACAACAACAATAACAACAACCAACTAGATCATAACTTTAGTGAAATTTGTAGTACAAAGGAATTTAGTATGTTAAAATAGCTCAATACTTTATAATTGTTGGGAAAGAGGGGCACCAGGTTAATAGAAATTCACTGAAGGAGATGACACTAGATAAACTAGAGGTCATGTGGTGCTGCAAGCACAGATGGAAAGTGGTACACACTCTGAAATTATACTTTATTCCTGGTAGATTCCAGTTACCTGGCTTTGAATGGGAAAAAAATACTTCCTTGAAACTAAAATTCCCTATCTGTGAAATAACTACTGAGATTGTATTTATATCATGAAATTGTATTGAAATAAAATGTGATGAGACATAGTTAAACTCTTAGCACAAAATGGGCCACGTGGTAAGAATTTAATGTTAGCATTTGTGTCCAGGGGTAAAATAATTTATGTACATTTGGCATATATGCTGCTCTTAACACGTTTTAAAAATCATCCTTCAAATTTAGAATGCAAAAAGCTTATATGGCTAAAAGTAAAATATTTTTTACCTCATCTCTTATCACTGGAAAGATTCTCAAAGCAGTATCTATAGCAATCGAAGTTAGACAAATGTATGCTAAGCTTTCATGTAGCACGTAGAAAGTATTTGCTGAATTATTGCATTTTCTCTTGTAGAATTACCATCCCAGGATACTAGGAAGCAGGAGAATTAACCTAATATAAGCAATTATTTGACCTAATTTTGTGATATCAATGAAATATGTTTAACTTTTATTTACTATTGTCAAGTCTTTGTGTTTACTGCTAAATATGAATAATTGACTAATAACACCAAAATAAGAAAATACCATAATTAACAATCATAGTACTGTAATTTTTATAAATTATGAAACAGATTCTATAATTCATTGCGTAAAAATAACTTCAAACACATTAGCACAGTGTCCTAATTTGGGGTACTATTTCTATGATGAAACAAAAGCAAATTTGTGAGGAATGGATTTATTTGACTTAAATTTCTACATCCTAGTATATCACTGAAGGAAGGAATTCAAATAGAACAGGAACCTGCAGGCACAGGTTGATGAAGGGGCTGTCTTAGTTAAGTTTCCCATTGCTGTGAAGAGACACCATGACCAAGGCAAACCTTATGATGAACAACATTTAATTGGGGTTAGCATACAGGTTCAGAGATCATTCCATTATTATCAAGGTGGGAAGCATGGTAGAGTCCAGTCATACATGATGCTGGAAGAGCTAAAAGTTCTATATCTTATTCCAAAAGGAACTGGGAAGACTGTCTTCCAGGCAACCAAGAGAAGGGTCTCTATGACCTGCTCCCCCAGTAACATACTTCCTCCAACAAGGCCACACCTAGTCCAGCAAGGCCACAGCTCTCAATAGTGCCACTTCCTGGACCAAACATTCAATCTACCACATTCCATATTCCCTGGTCCCCAGAGGCTTGTTCAAACACATAAGTCTATGGGAGCCATACCGAGTCATAGCATAATGTAAAATATATTTAATCCAACTTCAAAAGTTCTCAGCGTCTATAGCAGTCTCAACAATCAAAGTTCAATGTCTCTTCTAAGATTCACCCAAACACTTAACTGTGATTCCTTATAAATTCAAAAGCAAAAAGCAGACCACATACCTCTAACATCACATGATATACATGACCATTCCAAAACATGAGAGTGAAAAAATCCTAGACAATAGCAAGACCAAAAGCCAACTGGGCAAACTCTAAACTCTGTATATCCATGTTTGATGTCCAACTCCTTTTTGATTTGTTGACTGTGTTGAAGTTATTTTTATATAATTAATTGTAGAGCCTGTTTTATAAGCACACTTCTTGTTGGTTGGTTCCACTTCCTGTTAGCCGCTTTCTTCAGCAGGTATCCTACAACCCTGTCCTCTTGATCATCTTGGGGTCTCCAAGTCAAATTCAACATTACAGATGTTGAAGTAACCCCTTCCCCCCAAGCAGAGCTGTAGCCATTTTGTTCCATGCCTATCAGCTCTTTCATATTGTTGCTGTAATATGTCTGCCAGTCAATGACACAGAAAAATAACTTGACTCAGAGCAGAGTCATGCTGACCACACCCCCTGTTATGTTCCAAATGTTCTGTATGAGATTTGTTAATCTTAAGAAATTCTACAAAGCTTTACTTAGGACCCATTAAGCTAAGAGTCCCTATGAACTGTTATGTTTAAAATGGTTTCAGTCAGAGCTGCTGCCCACTGGGAAGCACTTCCTGCAACTGTGTATGAGCTGATTGTGTGATGTGTGTGTGTGTGTGTGTGTGTGTGTGTTTTCCTTTATAAGCCTGCCCTGATAAATGTTGTCTGAGCTACATCTTTGATCCATAAATATTAGGGCATACATTCAATAAAACACCCCTGTCTGACAGAGATAGGTGTTTCTATAGTTTGTAGAGTGATTCTCCGACCCTAACAATAGGGCTGGTTCCAATATCTGGGATCCACACATGATCTTCTATGTTCCTCCAAGGGTTTGGATCACATCTCCAGCTCTGCCCTCTATAGCACTCCAGGGTCTGGTTGACTCCACTCTACTCCACTGCTGCTGCTGTTCCTGATGGTTATTCCATGGCACTAACATCTCTAAAACACTGGGGTTTCTCACTACAACTAAGCTTCACCAGTAGCCTCTCATAGCTCCCTTTATGGTGCTAAGCCTCACCTTCTTTGTATGACTTCTTCAGTCCTGGGACATCAAGCACAACTGAGGCTGCACTTTCATCATTGGCCTTCCCTGGCCTCTAACAGTGCCAAACTTGGCTATCTCTAGAACACAGCTTCATTGTGCTCTCAGAAAACACTCCCCAGAAGATTTAACCTCAGTGATGTTGGTCTCTTCGTAATAACTGCTAACATCTTAGCTGCAGCTAACCATCATAAATTGTCCCAGTAGTCTCCTTCTGCTCTTGATTCTAAAGTCAGATCTACCGAGCTCTGCTGCTTGCTGGGGCTAAAACACAGGCTTGTTCTATTAAATCCTTCACTGCCTAAGGTTGGCTGCATTGGGACTTCTCTGTAGACTGATCTTGAACTCAAAGTTCTGAATGCCTCCTGAATGCTGAAATGAAAGTCACATACTACCATGCCTGGACCTAAGCCTATCTTTACCTGGAAATTGATCTCTACAAGGCTGGTCTTAAACTCAGAGATCTGCTTGCTTTTGTCTCCTGTAATTAAAAGTACATGCCATCATTTTCAGGCTGAAGCTTTTCTTGCCATTATGCCTCCAGATCTGGATCAAAGGCCTGTATGTTCCAGCCTCAAGATTAGGATTACAGGTGTAATCTCCCTTCATTTCTGGATTGTAGTTCATTCCAGCTTAAATGTTCAAATGAAAAAAACAACCAGGTAATAACACATAACATGATAAAACTATTCCTTTCAATTGCAAACACAAAAAATAAGCTTATTTGGGTGGTATCTTGCCCTGAGATCACCACTTCCTTAACTGTTTATCTCCTTGAACACGGGATTTAGCTCCATTTCACTTCGTGGTGCTCCTTTCTTATTTGAACCATACATTTTGTATTATTTCTTGTTAAGCATGTGCTTGCTATGCTTGATGAAAATACTCTTCATGAGATTAAACCTGAGAACAAAGTCTATGCTGGGCTTTTTTGAGACTTCCTTTGTCAATGCAATTAAGTTGAATCTCTTCACCTTAGCCTGAGGTATACTCTTCAAACAAGGGCAAAATGTAGCCATACTCTTCACGAAAATATCACAAGAACAGTTTTTAAGCCACATACTAAAATTCTCCTACTAGGAAACCTTTTGAGTTAGGATCCCACAGTTCAAAACGTGCTCAGGTACACTATATTACATGCTTCTATTAGTATGGCCAATTTAGCCCCACTTAAGGCTTTCCATTGCTTTACAAAGTCCCCAAATCCACATTCCTCTAAACAAAAGCATGGTCATGCCTATCATAGCAATACCCCAGTCCACGGTACCAACTTCTGTCTTAGTTATGGTTTCTATTGCTGTGAAGAAACACAATGACCAAGGCAAATCTTATAAAGAACAGAATTTAATTGAGGCTAGCTTACAGGTTGAGAGGTCAGTCTGTTACCATCAAGGTGGGAAGCATGGCAGCATCCAGTCAGACATGGTGCTAGAGAAACTGAAAATTCTAAATCTTATTCAAAAGACAACAGCTAGGAGAAGGGTTGCAAAGCTCACCTAGACAATGACAAACTTCCTCCAACAAGACATGCTATTGTAGACAGGGGAAAGATCACTAGGCATCAAACCTACACAAAGATGTACAGGAAATTAAGGAATGCTAAGAGCAGGAGAAATTATCGTTTACAGTGAAGAGCATGCCAATTGATTGTTCAATACCAAATGCTTAGCTCATAAACATGCATATGAGTAACATGCACACTGAGTAGGTTAAATTTATGTGATATATGTCTATGTACATGTATGTATGTAATATGTATGTAAATGTAATGAATTATAGATATAGTTCATATGTGTATTGGTGAGAGCTATTAATGAAAAAGAGGCTATGAATATTAGAGAGCAAGAATGGATATGTGGGGAGGTTTAGAAAAAGGAAAGAGAAAGGGAAATGGAATTATATTATAATCTCAAAAATAAAAGAAATAATTTAAAATTAGAACAGACCATCACCTTGCCTAATATTGCACACACTCTTGAGTAAGAACACAGACAAATAAGAATTTGTTTTAGTCTCTCAGTTGCTGTGATTTTTTATTAACACAGGACAGTTTCAGAAATCTATCCCTCAGTGGAAGCATAGGATGTGTTTAAAAAGCATATCTAAATATTTCAGAGGAACATAAGTCAAAAAATCTCAAACACTGCCAATAGCCTTGTTCTCAGTGGTTTTTAAGCATGCCTTCTGAAAAGACAGAAGCTTAAATAATTTAAAATATCTAGCCTTCTCTTTTCTAGTACACAGATAAGAGATTTTCTGGTCTACTTTTCAAAAAGTCTGTTAAAATCTTGTTCAAAATCAAACTATAGTGCTTGATTCCTTATGTTTTTCAAACTGTATATTAAAATTCTTCCCTGTAGATTTTGTTTCAAAGATCATAGTAGAGAAAAACTATTAAATCTTCAGTGTACAGCAAACATACACAAGTGACTTGAGGCTTTGGTTTTGGATTCAGAAGAACTGAGTATTAATTCTGAGTCTCAGAGCTTGGAAAACTATGTGCCTGAACCTGGGGAACCGTGTGTCTTCAAAAGTCAGTCTATTCCTCTGATGCTCTGATTACCTAAAGTGATCATCAGGTTGAGAAGCATACTGTAATCTTACTAACCTCCAAGATTCAATGTTATCTAACACACCCAAAGTCCTCTCATCTGAAGAGACTTCTTACAGATAGAGGTTCATCAAAATTTTTTTAGCATATGTGTCTACAAAGGACATAGTCACCATATTTTGCAATGACCAACATCTTACTTTTTGACACAATTTTAGTAGTCTACACTCAATTGTGGTTAAATGTTTAGTTCTGGGGTATTTTGAACATTTTGCTAGGTTTAGAAGGGGAAAGCATTTTCCTCCCAATGTGAGAAAAATGGTTTGCTCCTTATGTATAGAATACTTTAAATGCTTATCACGTATTCTAAAAAAGGAATGAAAAACAAATAAACCAAGAAAGAATTGGTGGGCATATTTCCAGTCTTAATTCCATCCATATTAAATTTGCTTCGGGATTTTTTGCAAGCTTGTGGCACTGTTGGGATTTAGACTTTAGAACTTTTAGAAAGTGAGTCCTGGTTGAAGGATCAGATTACTGAAGATAGTCACTCTGTCAAGGGGGAAAGTATTGTGATAATCTGCTCTCTTCTTCTTTTTCTTCTTCTTCTCCTCCTCCCTTTCCTCCTCCTCATCTTCCTCCTGCTCTGCTTCCTGTTTCTCCACTCTGCACTCTCAACATAGAGCTTTACAACCATAGATAAAAACTCTAAAACAATGAGCCAAAATAAACTTTTCTCCTTTTTACATTTACTGTCTTAGTTATTTTTTCTCAGTAATGAAGTGCTTCCTAATACACAGGAAAAGAATGGATGTATAAATAATGAATAAAAGAAAATATTATTGTTCTTGATTCTTTTAATGTTTTAGTTATAAATAACATTGCATAAATTATATGATAAAGGCTGAGAAAATACTTAAGTAGAAGAATATTTGCCGAATACAAATTATAAATATTCTGAGTTAGTGGTTTCTATATTAAATCATAGGTCAATGAAAATTCAGAAAATATGAAAGGAAAAATTAACTGAGAAAGGAAAAAATCTACTCAAGGTAGTACATTTCTCAGTTGGCTATAGTCATTGACTCATGTGAAGAGCATGCCTCAGATCCCTGTTGTGCTTTGGAAGGATCCTGTTTACTCTTCGCTGATTGCTAAGTTCATCCCAAAGTAGAACCAGTATAGATCTACAGAGTTTATCTTTCAATTGCATTGAGCCTTTACCAAAAGATCAAAGTTGAGGCTTTCTCCCAAAAGTCCAACCTGGGTTCCTATTTCAGGAGGACTAGGAAGAAACAGACCATAAAACTTCTGTTGTTAAAAATGAGAGATGAATGTCTGTGTACTGAAATCAGTGAGCATCATAGCAGACCAGAAAGCCCAGGCTGTGGGCCTGGCAGGTCAAGAGGGTGGATTGGCATTAGGGCATGAATCCTGGGAGATGTGCAATCAGGTCAAAAGTGGCCTTCATCTCAACATCACACTCACAAGAATGCACATAATGACATCTTTGAATGCTCATCACAAAGATTAAGAAGAAGAATTCTATACCAGACCAAAGTGGCTGAGTTTCATGAAACTGGCCAGTACAGGAGCAATAGTTCTCCATTGTACAGTTGGCTTTGTATTAGAGTAGCATAGCTGTTAATTAGTACCAGTTGTAATCTACAAATTCTCTGAAGACAAGTGGTGTTTTTTTAATAGAAGCCAGTACTCTCCAAATCAGCCTGTCCTGAGTTTTTCTATAACAAGGAAGAATAGCATTTTCATAGTCAGAGAGATTTACTTCAGGCAATGCTGACCAAAATAGCCCCTTAGGTTGTAATGGTCAGTGAGATGATAGAATTTCTACCAATCATATTTTTGGAAATTGTTAGTGAGTTCAATAACAAATCATATTTCATGAAATTGTTAATGAGCCACATAAGAAATATTTTTAAAGTGATACCATAGGATAGATTTCAAGTGAACAAAGAACTTTCACAACATTTGTCTTGCCTTAACATGTGTCAAGAAGAAAAATAGCCTCCATGAAACTGATTTTAATAAAATTCCAGTCACAGAACATGTGTGCTTGAGACTGTGAGGCCTGCATTTTACCAGAATTGGACCATTTTTGAGAGAGAAAAGAAGCCATTAAAAGTCTGCTGAGCAACATTAAAGGAAAACATGCTTCACCTCATGTTAAGTGCAAAAAAGAGAGAAGTCACAAACCAGGCCTCAGTGCTTCTTATTTCTTGGAATTTCTGAAAGATTTCATGACATTAGCAGCCTCCAATCTACAAGAATAATTCTGCAGTTCCTTTGGAAGAGGAAGCAAAATGGTATTAGATCTCATAGAATCCCTTGATGCCAAAATGAGTGGCTTTGAAACTCAGAACATCAGAACTGCTTTTGCATCTAAACTGTTTTTTTTTTTTAAATAAAATCAGAAATCATTTTAAATAAATAAAATCAGAAATGCAAGCTATGTTAGCTTTCTAGTTACTAAGACTGACATATGTGAGAGAAAAAAGAAGAGATTAATTTTATTTCATTGTTTCAGTGTTTCATGCATGGTGACTATCCCCACATGTCAGCAAAGCATCATGTTAATTCAAGCATGTGAGGGAGAAGTTTGTTTCCCTGATCTGGACAGGAAACAGAGAAGGAGACTTGAGATAATCTTCAAAGTTGCATTCCTGTAATCTACTCCCTTCTCCTAGGTTCTGTCTCCTAAAACCTTCATCACCTTTCCCAGGCAGTGGCAGCAGATTGGGACCAAGTGTGGAACACAATATCCTGTGGCAGACATTTCATATTCAAACCCTGGTACTCTCAAGACATACTAAATACAAATATTAATTTGCCTTATAGGGGTGCTGAGAATGCCACTTGTATTTCAGAATCGATTGTCATGTCTTCTTAGTAACAGAAGTTTTAAGTATTGGCCCAATGTATGGTCATTAAAATGAAGATCTTAGTTCCTAGTTTTCAGCTTGTTTTAAGTTTCTTCTGAAGTTCCTTTTGTAAAATGCTTTCTATTTGTTGTCCTTAAACTGCAGATTTCCTCTGCTACTGTTTTTCCTCTTTCTGGATGAAATGAGGCTATGTTCCATTATTTATGGAATGTAGGTTTTTGGAAGAGAAAACTAATTCATTGATTTCTCCATGAAGCTTCAACCAGTTTCCAGTTCATTAAGTCAGTTAAGGCTAACTTATAACTGTAAGTGCCATCCTCTGTATCACTCATTTAAACGTCCAGGTTTCAGTTTAAAACTCTTACTTTCTTTTTATGACTTTACAGAACTTTCATTTTCCAATATCCTTTGGATATAGATATCTTTTCTTCATATATCTGGAGGTGTTTTGTAAATAATGAAAATATGTTTATTTTCCTGATTTTCTATATATTAGTTAACATATTTGGGCTCGGCCGAGTGTTTAGTCAAAGTGTTTGGTGTGCCAGCATTAAGACCTGAGTATGACCCCTGGAACCTGCAAAAAAATCCTAAAATGGTGACATAGTTCCAAGTCTTGGGAAGCAGAGACAGGGAGATCTCTGGGCCTCACTGGCTAACAAGCATATGGAACTAATTGGCGAGTACAGGTTAATGAGAAATTGTCTCCTTAAAAAGAAAGAAAAGAAAGAAAGAAAATAAAAAGGAACTTCTCTTTATGACATCCGAGGAATGAAACCAGAGTTTGGTCTCTGGTTTCCACACTCATGTACCTACATATTTACCTGCTCATATGTGGGTATGTATGCTCATACATACGTGCACACACAAATACATAGAGAGAATCACATAGTCACCTATTTGTTTAATGGTTTCTATTACGTGAATAGAATAAGGATGCCATATGAATTATATGAGGGGCTTCTAGGATATAAAGGAAGAAAAGCAGCTGAGCTGTGAGCCAACTTGTCAGAAAAATAGTAAGGAAGGAGATAAAGAGATTTAGGCAGGAGTGATCTCTGGAGTTCCCACCTAGCTAAATTTTTGTTTGTTTGTTTCTTTGTTTTTGTTTCTGTTTTGGTTTGGCTTGGTTTGTTTTTGGTTTTGTTTATACTTACAAAGGCAGATAGATTCATGAGTCCAGGATTAGCCTAGGACAGACCAAGGTTAGCTTCAGGCCTAGTGGAAATGGTAATTCCAGGCCAGGGTCCCACCCAACTAGTTTATCCTCAGTGCTTAACAAAGGCAGACAGCTTTCTGAATTCTTTGGGAGTGTAAAGAAAAAATGTCTATTAAGAATGAAAGGGCTGGGGTAACAGGATGCTGGTTTTAAGATAATCAAAAGGAAACCTGGAGTAAATGACTGGGTTGATATGCAAAACCTGTGTTCTGTAGGAGTTGAGCTTACCAGCAAATTTTTTAGGATAAAAAGAGAGAACTCCTTGGAGAACAACAAAGCACACAAACACACACACACACACACACACACACACACACACACACACACACACACACACACACAAGCAAGCAAGGCATGAACAAAGAGATCTCTTATAATAGCAGGCAAGCAGACTGTAGACAGAGGAATCTTCAGAGTGAAAGCAGAACACAGAGAGAAGCAGCATGGAAAAGCTGGATCAAGCAGATCACAGGTCACCTATCTGCTTTGGGATCCATGATTTGACTTTGAGTGGTTTCTTTTCACTGTTCCCAGAAACTTCTTCTCTCAGAACCCCTATCCAACCTGAGGATGGTCCTTGGCACACAAGAAAATAACTTTTTTTTTTTTTATTTTTTTTACTTTTTAATACTTTATTTACATTTCCAATGTTTCCCCCTTTCTAGGTCTCCTCTTTGGAAACCCCCTATCCCCTCCTCCTCCCTGCCTCTATGAGGGAATTCCACCTCCCACCCACTGCCCACCCACTCCCATATTCCCACCTTGACATTCCCCTTTACTGGGACCTCTCCTCCCCCAAGGCCCTCCTCTGCCACATATGAGGTCTGAACCATGGGTCCCTCCATGTGTATTCTTTGGTTGGAACCCTAAGAGCTTTTTCCAGTCCCATACCCTCTTTATAGCTTCACCCTCCTGCCTGGGGTCAAGGCTAGGCCAAATTCCATTGTTCACCCACAGGAATATTCTTGAGTAAACATTCTCAGAATGTACTGACTGATAGTCACCGACCCTCTGGAAAGCTTCAGGTAGAGTTCAAATGCATGCTAGACAATAGATTTAAAGGTCAATATGCTTAGCCAATAAGTTTGAACTGCAACCTTGCCCCTAAAAAATATAAAAAAATGCCTGTAATAGCCATTCAGGGTCACCTTTTAGTCACTTCCCTTGAGGGACTAATTAAAGGGTGACCCCACTGTGCTGAAAAATAAACCTCTTGCTTTTGCATCAATCTGTGTCTAGGTGTCTCACGGGGGCATCTCGAGTAAGTACCACTGACTGAGAGTCAGGGGTCTTACACTATCAAAATGCATGGTTAATAAAAAGTCAAGTCAAAATTTGAAGCCAATTTTCAGTGGGCCCAACAACTGATTTCCAGTCACAGGAGGGTATCTGCACTTGTGGTGCATTCCATCTGCCCATAATGGTAGAACGTTTTCTATGTTTCAAATCTTCTGCTTAATTACTATATTAATTTTTAACCTGCTTTTCTCCTCGTCTACCTTTTCAGTACTTTTCTTCCTTATTTCATTTTTTCCCTTAATTTAAGAATGAGTCCAGGTTCTCATCCAGCCCTGATATGAGGGTCTATGCCTAGATATACTCTAACTTGTTATGTCATGTTCACTTGATATCCCTGAGTGGTCTGCTCTTTTCTGAAGGGAAACAAAGGATGAGGAGATGTGCAGGAGATTGGAGGTGGAGGCAAAGTGGGAGGAGTGGGGGGAGGGGAACTGTGGTAGGGTTGTAACACATGAGAGAAATACATGTAAAACGAGCACGCAAAAAAGTAAATCAGTGAATTCACATAATGAATCCCTCTATAAACCTGCACCCTGCACACAGCTCTCAGCTGTAGAAGTAAAAGCATGTTTCGGTGCACGCATTCTCTGGTTTATGTCAATTCATGTTGATTGCATTGTAGGGAAGATATCTATAGTTAATGTAGACTGTTTTTTTCCTAACCATTCCTCCAACATGAGTGTTTGTAAAGGATCTTAGAAGAGTAGATACAGCAGTTTTTCTGAGGCACAGAAGGAAAGGAAGAGCAAGATAAGTGAGCAATTTGGACAGTGTCTTCTAAGACTGAGAAGACACATGTACCACAGACACGTGCAGGCCATACCTTTTTTCCTTCCTCATGATATGATATAAACCTAATGGGGACTAGTCACCTGGGGCTCCTAAGAAGACTTTCCAGTAAGTCAGTGAGAAGGAGATCAGCGCAGACTGCATACTTACGGAAGACACCACAGGTTAGACAAGAATGTCAACTGTGGATGGTAGAGAACCTAACAGGATGTTCACATGGAATACTGAAGGACACCATCATGATAAAGTTTGACCTTCCCACAAGATGGGTAGAATAATGGCTTCACCATGTTAAATTTGTAAAGAGAAAGGAAAGAAATGTAACATTACTCACATCCTATGTTTTAAAATAAAAAGAAAATGGAATGCACACAATATTCAAGATTAGAACTCTGGGATGGCAGTTTTACTTTTACTAGATGGTATAAAATATGAGTAAAAATCATAAGCCCCTTCTGCTTGTATGGCATGTCCACTTACTGCTGTCACCATACCCTGGGGACCGGAAAATTCCTTTTATAAAACAATAAACTCATTCTGTAGTGCTTCTGTGTGGACAAGTCTAAGGTGGGATCAGTTTTCTTTTTCCTGTCCTTTTTTCTTCTTCAGTGAGCTGCTGCGTGCTGTGGCTATAGATCAAAATGACCTCCACAGGAAGTACCTCACAAAGCTTCAGATAAGTTCCTATCTCGGGGGCTTGTTTCTGGGTAGATTCGCAGGGCCTGGGAGCCAAAAGAATATGTAAAAAGAAAATATTTCTGCAATCATTGAACATTTCTAATTGTAATTTTGATATAGTAGCATAATGAAATACATGATTTTTTTTATTAAAAAAAAATCTCATTACTTGGTAGAAGATTTTTGTCTATTGTTAGCCCTTTCCAAAGGTTTTACATGATGTTAAGTCAGACACTGGGGTATATATTTACACACATTTCTAAAGCTTAAAAGAAAACCCAACCAACAATAATGACAGTTCTAACATGAATAAACAAAGAAAATCCTAGTGAACAGAAGGTCCTATTATACCGGACCCGACTTGCTGTCCAAATTAAATCTTCTTGCTTTTAGGCATGAACAAATCTGTTCATCTCTACATATAATGCTTGCAAATTGCCAGCATTTATACAATCCACCCTTATTATAGACAGGTGAAATGAGTAACTAATGTATCTATTAATAAATTGGGGTCCATGTCTTGTTCTCAGGGTTTCATCATAAACGAAGTAATGTTGTGAGGACACAGAAAATATGTAATATTTAAAACAAAATTGATCTGACTTCTTGGAGTATTGTTCCACATGTTAAAGATATCTCTTTTTAAGATTTAACACCATGCTTAAATATTTACATTAATATGTACATGTGTGTGTTTTCTGTTACTATGTGCACATTTAATTCACCATGAAGGCAGATACACATGGAGTTGTAATTAGAACAGTTAAGAACTTGTTTGAATCTTGCTGCAGCCTTTTCTTGTCTATGTTTTTAGTATAAAGTTCCATTCTATATGTACCTTATTTTACTACCTATAAAATGAAAATTAAAGCTAAACTGTGAGATTATAAATAAATGAGTAAAATAAGTAAAATAACAGCCAATGAAAGCTTCAGGAGTAGAGGTGGTCTTTCCCCAGGAAGAACAAAAAAATTAGTCATCAAATTCCAAATGGTCAGTTCTGCAATCATAGATAAAGTTAACATACGGCTTGAATCGGTTATACTTAGAAGTAGAAATACGCCCTGCACATATATACATGCAATAAATAGTTTAAAAAGAGGCCACAAGTTTAAAGAAGAGTTGGGGGGAGCTATATAGAATAATTTCAAAGGAAGAAAGGGAAAATGTAATTAAATTGTAATATCTGAAAGAAATGAACACTAGGAAAACATTTAAAATATTATATCAGCTCATTGGAGGATAAAATAATTACATCCTTATGGGGTATTTATTAAATATAATAAGTGTATTTCATAAATAACTTAAGCTTGAAGAATTCTGATGATGGCTAACATAAAGCAGAAAATTAACAAGTTAATTTTCTATGTGAGCTGAGATGAAGTATTAAAAGTAATGAAAATATAAGTTTACAGTGCAACTGAAATAGTTTTTATTTTATTTGAGTAATATAGACCAATAAAATTATATTCATCCAATTCTAATAAAAGGTTTAATTTTTAAAATGAGCAAGTTCTTAAGTCTACAAAACTTCAATTGGATATTTTCTGATGCCTTCCAAAGAAGCATACTAAAGTAAACAACACTTTCCTAATCTAAAGAATTCCTGTTTTTTGGTTTTAGGCCTTTAATAACTGTATAAACTATAAACATGTCTACCAAAATTAATAGAATTTACTAAATAAGATTGAAAGCACTTTAAGTATAATTTCATATTTCAGTCAATTACATTTTGAAATTTGAATGGGTTCTAGTTAAGATCACATAAAGAATGCATCTTTTATGCTCAATGCTCTGAAATATAGCTGTTTATATAAATATATGCCATTTTTATCTTTCTGTGTCTGGGTTATTTTATCCAGGATTTTTTTTCCTAATTCTATTTGTTTGCCTACACATTTCACATCTAAATACTCCATTGTGTAAAGTTTCTTTCTCCATTCTTCTGTTGAGAGACATCTAGATTGTTTACAGTTTCTAGCTATTATGATTAAAGACATAATGAATGTGGTTAAGCAAGTGTCCTTGCATTAGGATTGAGCAACCTTTGGGTATATGACCAAGAGTGATATAGCTGGATCTTGAGATAGACAGATTCTCAACTTTCTGAATTACCACCAGATATATCGATTTTTATAGCGGCTGTAAGAGTTGGCATGCCCACTCCCACGGAGGGTTGTTCCTCTTGTTCCACATCCACAGCCAAGCATGAGCTGTCACTCATTGGATTTCAGCCATTCTTACATGCATACGATGAAATCTGCAAATCCTCTTTCATTTCTCTTCTAGCTAAAAATATTGAATATTTCTTTTAAAAATAAGGTGTTTCTCAGTCATTTGAGTTTCCTCTTGAGAATTCTCTGCTTAGATATAGACCACATATTTTAGTTGTGGTATATTCATTCAGTATATATTTTTTCTAATTCCATTCATTTGCCTACAAGTTTCACTCTAACAGCTGAGTAATACTCCATTGTGTAAATGTACATTTTCTTTCTCCATTCTTCTGTTGAGGGACATCTAGATTGTTTCCAGTTTCTAGCTATTATGATTAAATCTAGAATGGGTCGGTGTTTTGATATCTAGTTCCTTGAATTTTTCATATATTTTGGACGTCAGTCCTCTATCAGTTGTGGAAGCATTAGGAAAAAGATAACCAAGCTGTAATCTGTAGGCCCAGAGAGGTTAGGAAAAGAGGACGAATGGAGTGTGTGTGAAGGGATGTGTACTTGGGTTCTCTATGGCATGGGGAAATAAAATATATTTTCAGGGTGGACTTGGGGCAGGTGGTAATGAGAGCAGGGGAATCAGGTGTGGGTACACATGAGCTGGAGGGAGAGAGTGTGAGGAACGATATCTGGACCTGAGCAAGTGTGGAAACATTGTATAGTTGAAACATCTTGGAATATATAAACATGATCCTAATGAGAACTCCTAGAAATGGGATACAGAGTCTCAACTGGCCATTTCTTGTTGCCAGGTAAGGTTTCCAGTGTCAGGATGAGGTTGCATTCAGTTGAATTGCTGGCCAACAGGGTCCCATGGAAATGTCCAAACAATCCAGAATGCTGCTAAGACAGAAGGTCGCTCTCCCAAAACTGACAGTTGGACCGCGTTGCTGAAAACTCTGTGCACACAACTCAGTGAACATGGAAAAGTTGAACTCATGCCCACACGAAGTCTTGATTCCTATGTTCTAGTCTCTATGCTGCAAGAAAATACTCTGCAGTTTGTGTTGTTTCCTAGAAGGAGAGGAACAAAATATGCCCCCGCCCTTGGGGATTGAGCGTGGACCTAAGGAGGGGACTGACGAATGAAAAGACAAGAGACACAGGAAGTGGGGGCAAGTCTGTATTCTGATCAAGCCCCAAAGGGCCAATGTTCCATACAAGTTTTTATAGCAAAGAGCAGGGAGGCAGCAGGGATGGGTGAGAATTCCACGAAGCGGTACAATCTGACGTAAGTGAAATTTCTAGAACATTCCTTGACACTATATCATAGCGACTATTTTTCCTGTTAACTGCTGGCCATATCTTTACTGCTTAATGGCTCGACCATATATCTTTACTATTTAATTGTTCGACCATAAGGACTGTTCCTGGTCAAAAATCTTACTTTTATTTGCTCATCCATAAGGAATGTGCCTGGTCTCTGGGAAGCCTTCAGTTATTTCTCAGGAGCAGGAACTTAGGCCTATAGTCACTCCAAGCCTAACTCTAATACAAAATGGCGTTACCTAGGTTAGTAAGAAAATCCTAACTCTGTTGGTTCCCAGCAAAAATATAATAAAGTGAGTGTAACCCTTCTTGTTACTTCATCAGCATAAGTTGGCAACACAGAATACTTGGCTTACTTCCTTCTTATACTGCTGGGAGATATTGCTTGTTTCCCTGTAAACTTTGTATTTACTAAAGGACTTGAAAATGGTTTGTAGTGACCTCATGAGCTTCTCATTAACTGCCATAGCACATATGTGGTTTGTAAGTAGTTACTAGTCTTATATATCCACTTGGTATTAGTTCTCTACGCACCCGTCTTTAAGAAAACAAAACAAAAACAGCAATAAAACATTGCTCTGGGAGCAGACTCCAATTAGATAAAAAAAGAACAATTATTATAGTTTTCTTGCCTCCTCTCAGTTAACTATCTTTATTGAAAGAATTTCCCTGAGATAAAAGTAAGAACATGCCCCTGTAGTCAAGATGATTTCTGTTTGTTTTTCTTCCTACTACAAGTTCAGTTTCATCAAAAAATGTTCCTCCCAGGTTATGGAGAAAGTGAAAGTCTAGAATTAAATAAAGTTATATGATGTTTAAGATCAGTGGATCTTCCATGAACACCCTCTAGACTGATCACTACGAACAAAGGGCTTCTATGTCTTTCTCCTTTTCTCATGAAAATGAACCCAAGTAAATATATGGATTCTACTCATTTACCCCTCAGCCCGATGAAGCTCTCTTACCCACTTGGCTATTCATTGTTAAATCATTCAGTATGTCAACATACATTTATAATTCAGGACCTGAGTAGAGGTGTGTGTAGCACACTGCTGTCACTGTGGCCCCCTTCTCAAGGCCTTTTGTGTTTAGATTGTGCAAGTGGACCACCCTTGACAACCCTGTATCCTTGTCTGACTGTCTTAAGGAGAGAAACCTGTACAAAATCCCAAGGCCAAGAAAAATGCTACTGTTCATAGATTCTTCTAATATAATGCTTTATTTTTTAAGTGCTTAAAAGCATGCTTTATTATTTGTGTAGCAATAAGAAATTATCCTACCAAATAGAAGAAAAATACATGAAGTAAAAATTTAAAACCCAGGAAATGGAAGCATTTATCAATAAAACTCTCAATGATTTTAAGCCATTGAAAATATTCATACTACAGACCAAGTACATGTGAGAAAATTTGGATTAAGGACCAAGATACTGGATGATAATTTGGAGAAAGCAGTTGTTTACCTTCAGATAAGGACAATGATAAGTTCTGGTATTTCATCTCTGCCCTACATGTGTTGATGGCTCTCAGTCCTCTTCTTTGAATTTGTTCAAAGAGCATGAAAAAGCATGTGTCTTAATTAAAAATCTGGAACTATGCCCCAGCAGCTGAACTTAAATGAGAGAACTTTTTCCTCTAAGCAAGTAGGATGTGCATGAAGCAAAAGACAATAAAGGAACAAAGCTATGGTCATGAGATTTATGACCAGAATTCCCAATTTAGTATCTATCCTCAACCATTAATAAACTACATAGTATTGGATAATGTATACATATTTGATTCTTGTGTTACTTATCTATTTTCTAAACTAGAACAATATCTATTCTTCTATTTGGACAATTTAGTTTTAGAAATTCAATTGTATGGAGTGTTAGTTGGTTTCATGTTGGAACAGAATATTACAGACTAGGCAATTCATGATGTACAGGATGGTGAAATTAGGAAATTCAGTATCAAGATACTAGTACCTAGTAAAGACTTCCTTGATGCTTCATCACAAGGCAGAAGACACTGCATCCCAAGAAGAGAACAGGAAAATGTATATTCTTGGCATTAATGTCAAAGCACGACCTTTTCCAAGTTACTTTACGTTGTGGAAGTCAGTGGGTGTTCACGATATTCCTTACTCGGAGAGGCACCATAAGTAATATTTGACTCCTTTGAGTGAAAACACAGAAGCAGAATGACTCTGTACCTTAGTGTATGTGTAAACACCACTATCTGGCTATCATGACACAGAAGGTACAGACTAATAACGAATGTCTGAAATAAAAGGAGTGTCAGCCTATAAATTTATCAATAAAAATAAACTAAATTACTACCTGAACATATTAAAATCATGTCATATAAAGTATATCTGAGAAAATATCAAACAAATCTGATCAAGAAAAGGGTGCAATGCCCTGATGGCACCAAACTGTCATCTGTGTGTGTGTGTGTGTGTGTGTGTGTGTGTGCACTACATTCTGAGAAACACTGTTCCAGAGACATTAGTTTGGTTCTGTTGCCAATATTGACAAGAGCTATTCAAATTTGACTGTTTCATTTCTTATCTTCCCAGCCAGAAATGGAACTTCAGATCTCCTGTAAGGCTCCATATGTCTCAGGGTCATTTTAGTTCTGGACCTTGACTTGACCTTGAGACTAACCTTACTCTGACTTAACGGCTTTGCTTTTTAATAGCAAAATGAGTCTGCTTTTGACAGGTTTTCTCATCTAATTCCCACATGGATAACATGTTGAATCTCTATCAACATTTTGAATTTTCCAGGTAAACCCCTTGGAAGTCCTTAGACTCAATATTTGGTGTACTTGTACCTAGTAACCACTCTGTAATCTACAAAGTGATGTATAAAGATACATGAAAGCATAGACAGATTGTGATAGATAGATAGATAGATAGATAGATAATAGATAGATGATAGCTATATAGACAGACATAGATGCATGAAAGAGATTTACTCTATGAGATGTAATTGTGAACTGAGAGTTCATATTAGTGACAAAGACTACAGAGAATAAAGACATGTATTTCTAAGTTATCTAGTAAGAGAATTTGGACTACATCACAAATCACAGCTAGTTGCACTAAAGTAGCTTATATTTACTATTACTTAATACATTCTTTAATTGAGGAGAGCTCAAATGTGTCCATCTGTGTTCCTGACATAGTGCTTCCTCTTCTTATAAAGTCACTGTCCTTAACATAGCCCCATTAACCCCATGACCTTTTTTAATTATAAGCATTCCCAAAAAATGCAATCTTCAAATAGCAACATATAATTTTTTCTTAATTTTTATTTTTTGATACTTTATTTACATTTCAAATGTTTCCCCTTTTCCAGATCTCCACTTTGAAAACCCCCTATCCCCTCTCCCTTCCCTTGTCTCTATGAGGATATTCCCCCACCCACCCACCTGCCCACCCACTCCCACCTTGGCATTCCCCTATACTGGGGCATCTAACACCCTCAGGCCCAAGGGCCTCTCCTACCCCTGATGGCCAACAAGGCCCTCCTCTGCAACATGTGGTCCAAACCATGGGTTCCCTCCATGTGTATTCTTTGGTTGGTGGACCAGTCTCCAGGAGCACTTGGGGGGAGAGGGGTCAGGCCAGTTGACACTGTTGCTCCCTCCATGGGGCTGCAAACTCCCTCAGCTCCTTCAGTCCTTTCTCCAACTCCTCCATCTGGGACCTCACACTCAGTCCAATGGTTACTGTGAAGTGAAACTTGGGTATTCCGAAATTTTGTGCTAATATCCACTTATCAGTGAGTACATACCATGTTTGTTCTTTTGTGACTGAGTTACCTTGTTCAGAATGATATTTTCAAGTTCCATCCATTTACCTGCAAATTTCATGAAGTCATTGTTTTTAATAGCTGATATAAATTTGACAATAAAATTTTCAACATATGGATGAGCTCCTGGGGAAACATTTGAACCATTTAGAAGTAATTTAAAAGTGTGTAAAGTTCATGTTAAATAAACTGTGGTATTCATCCACTTTTATATGGGAATATTAGTGGTTAAATCTATAGACTTTGAAATAAGACAGTGTCTAATATTAACTCTGTGATATTTAGCAATTTTATTCACCCTTCAAAACTCACCTTTTTATTAAGATTTTTATTAAGTTATGATTATCAAGGAGTATTGTGACATTTACATAGAATTATATATATATATAATATATTTACATATATATTATACATAATATATTTGTGTGTGTTATTTGTATCAGAAATTTTGTCCTTTTGAGTAAACATTTACATATTATGAATGGATGGAAATTATTTTGATTAGTGAATACAGGGTCTTTAAAATATTATCCCAAAATTAAACTAGAAATTTTTCCATAGGCTTGAGTTTATCTTGAACTGCTTCATGTTACTGTAGCAAAATATTATGGACTGCATAAACTATCCAAAATATAAATGTATTTGCCTCATCTGTATGAATGATGTTAAGTACAAACTCACCAAATCAGCCTCAAGTAACAGCTGCATTTATTATTATAATACTGTCAAAATGAGAGCTGGAAAGCTAGCAGAAGACATAATGAAGAGGAAAGAAAGAAGAAATATATGAAGAGAAAGAGAGAAGAAAGAGACCAAAAGGGCACAGGGAGTGAAAAGGAATGAGAAGGAAAAAAAGAGAGAGGAAAGAGAAGAGAGTATAAGAGGGAGAAACAATGACCCTTAGAAAATAAACAATATTTATATGTCCAAGGGAAAGAAATGTAGAGTAGGGAAGAGAGAGAATTAAATGAGAGGTTTTTTTCCTCATCAAATATTTGAAGATAAATTTCAAGAGAAATGGTAAAAGACATGTATAAAATGTATGAGTGAGGGAATTAAATTCAGAGATGAGAATGAGTTTTAATAATACAGAGTTCATCATGTTTGAATAGAGGATACAGAGCATTCCGGTCTATAATATGCTTATGGAGAAAAAGCAGCATAAGACATTGTAGAAATTGGATGTTGGGCAAGGCTGCTGGAGAGTGGGTGTAATGAAGGATGGGTGTCCTGATTAGGTTTATATTGCTATGGTAACAACCAAGACCAAAGGCAACTTGAGTGTAATGGTAAGATATACCTTAGGATTGCATGTCTTAGTTCATCGTGATAAAAAGTAAGAGCTATAATTCAGGAGAGAAACATGGAGACAAAAACCTGAAACAGAACCCACGGCAAAGTGCTGCTTGCTTGCTTGTTCTCCATAGCTTTTCAGCCTGCCTTCTGAAACTACCCAAGGATGGCACTTCTCACAGTGAGTGGGGCTCTTCCACATCAAACATTAATCAAACTATGCCTAACACATGTGCCTCTAGTCCAGTGTGATGAAGGCATTTTTCAATTGACATTCCCCATCCTTACAACCTTAATTTGCATCAAGTTGGAAAAAAATAGCCAGCACAGAGTGACACAGACAGCAGCAGCCTAGCTGGCAGTAGGCTGAAAGATACAACAGAGTATCAGAGATCACTGGTAACAATTATACCAGGAGACAGAAAATCTCAGCATTTCCTGCAAAAGAAAAGCATCAGCAAAGATCAGCAACACTGAATACAGCCATCATATAGGTGACTGGGCCTTGAGTTCAATAGACTAATAAGTACGAGAGCCAGTTCAAGGACATCTGGTCCATCTTCTCCAGCATGAAGACACCAAAGTCAAATAAAGCCGCCATTCATGTTATAGTTCCAATCCTGGATTCCAAAAGAGATAGCTATTTGTTGGAAGAAAAATGTTTAAATTTAAATAGACTTTTTCATTTCATTAGCAGGTTAACATGCTGGAAATGATGCTCACATCATATAGATCCCTCTAAAAGAGACAAGGGCTTATCATTGAGAAAATGATGGCTCTGTAGCATCCCCTGGTTAGCATTTGGTGCACATACTCTCTTTAATCTTTAGAATAATGTATGAAGTGTGTTATCCACATTTTGTGGATTGGAACAATGGCTTATTAAAGATCAAGACTATTAGGTAATGAAGATAGACTTGAACTATACATTTCTGTTTCTCTAAACATGTTATAAATCACCAGTTTATCACTAACATGATGAACTGGTAACCGGCACTCATGCAACTCATATCATCAAAAGAAACTTTTGGAAGTATTTGGAAACTTTTTCTTATTTAACATATGTAGACTTAGATTTTTAAACCTACTTTAATAAGGTTCTTAAATGCTTCAATCCTTCTTCTAGCCCACTGTTCAATGGTGGGGCAAAAAGATGATAAATATGATGAGAAGACATATATCTATTTAGAAGTAGTTCCTTGGGGAGAATTTAATCTCTGTCAGGATATCAGCCATCCTGTTCAATAGTATCAGGATAGCAAACATGAATTAGCAGTAGTAGAATGATCTAGCAAAAACCACGGCGCTCCACAGAATCTGCATGAATCAGTGGGAGCTGAGTTGCTAGGAGATACTCTCTGTCATGCCTCTTTCACTGAAGTGTAGATCAGCAAAGACAAAGTTGCTAGACCAATGAAGCATTGCTAAGCCAGCTATGAAAGTGCACCTTTAACTGACTTTGAGTCTTAGTTATACTCGCTCCAAGCATCACATGTTGTCCCACAACATGGGTTTTGCCTCAGTCAAACACCATGTGAGTCTGTCTTAGCATAACACTACATGACTCCAAATCACATGACATATCCAGAAATTTCCATTTCATATATAAATATTATTTATATATATATGAATATATATTAACAAATAGACACATGTATTATACTAACAAAATCTGTGCATATGTACATTACCATTATAAATGTATAGGTCGTTTTTATTCTTCAATCAGTAAGCTTTGGGGATTGTATTTTTGCAGTAAAGTCAGGCATGGGGATTTTGCAGAAGGCATTACTTTTTTTTTTTTTGAAAAATTTTCTGCTGTCCAACTACATATCAGTGTTTAACCTCAGATTTTTCACAGTCCATAGAAATCTATAGAAATTAACTGGAGTACACAAAGAAGAGGACATACTGAAAGTGTATCAAGGCCTTCACTGAATGGATGGACGGTCATACCTGTGATTAACTAAAGAGTGCAAATGTTATTTTGCTTGTATATGACAGCTGTCTGTTAGCCCCACAAAAGGCTGTGCTTTTCCCATGTACATATTGCTATTCTCAGGAACTCTGAATTTTATTTTCTTTAATGGCAGTAGTTGGACCACGACACTCTTATAGAACTGGATTTTAATTTAATTACTACTTTAAGTCCATATAGACAAATACAATCAACTTCTTAGATTAGGTTTAGGGTTTTAACATATGAATCTTGGGAGTGAGAAATTTTTAACTCCAAACATAAATATCTGATTTAAAGTTTTGGTCATGATTTTTGACCTAAGTACCTATTTAGTATGTGCAAAATACATTGTATTTAGCCCCATTTTAAGATGAGTTACAAAATGAGGCCCCAAAATGTTAAAACTAAAATGACAAACAACCAAGTAATAGTGTTTCTTTTTCTGTTTTTCTAAACAAAAAACTAAAATTTATTTCGATACTTGCTATCTTGGTTAGGGTTACTATTGCTATGAGGAAACACCATGTACAAAGCCACTTGGGGGAGAAAGGGTTTATTTGACTTATACTTCAACATTGCTGTTTATCATTTAAAGAAGTCAGAACAGTATCTCAAGCATGGTAGCAACCTGGATTCAGGAGTTGATGCAGAAGCCATGGAGGGCTGCTGCTAATTGCCTTGTTTGCTCATGGCTTGCTCAGTCATTTTTTTTTTTTTTTTTTTTTTTTTTTTTTACAGAACCCAGGACTGTCAGGCCAGGAATGGCACCACTGCTTTAGTTGTTTCATTGCTGTGAAAAGACACCAATATCATGACAACTCATATAAATTCATATAAAGAAAAACACTTAATTGGGGCTGGCTTACAGCTTAGTCCATTACCATTGTGGCATGAAGCATGCACGCAGACATGGTGTTGGAGGAGACTAGAGTTCTATATCTTGATCTGCAAGTAACAGAAAGGGACTGTGTCACACTTGCATACCTTGAGCATATATGACTTCACAGTCCCAACTCCACACTTACTCTATCAAGGCCATACCTCTTCTAATAAGGCCACACATCCTGGTAGTGCCATTCGTTCTCCATGGCCAAGCATCCAAAACCTTGAATCTTTGGAGGCTATACCTATTCAAACCACCACAACCACCCACAATTGGCTTGGCCCTCCCACATCAATTATCAATTGAGAAAATGCCTACAGCTGGATATTAGAATCCTATGTCGGCACTTCTTTAATAAGGATCGGATCCTGCTTCTCTAGTGGCTCTAGTTTGTATCAAGTCAACATCAAACTATCTACTACACACACTTCTATACAATATACCACCTCAAAATGTCACCATATATAACATACCAATGTCTCTTTTGGTTTTGTTGGACTCAGCAATTTTCATTATGGTTTATGGATTATTTGGGTCAGGTGTCATTGACTATTGATGAAATCATCTGAAGATCTCTCTGGTCTGTTTTCTTCATTCACATGTTTATATATCTGCGGGAATGATTGGTGTCTTACTTTCCTTATTCTCTGTCCCTATCACTATCTTGGGCTATTTTCATATTAAGAAATTATAGGACAGTTCAACTGCTTAGGTCACAAGATTCCAAAACACCCAGAAAGAGATCCTAGACATTTTAAGAGCTTATCATAGGAGTCATTTCCATCACATTTTAATTTTAGATGGGGCTCTGCTCTATGTAGTAATGAATAGTTCAGTAGGATGAGTGTGGACAACAAGTCTAATAGAGATCATTATATACTATATCTTCTGTATATGTATATACTTATAAATTATATATATAATATAATATTTATATTATATATTTATATTATGTATATTTAGAATATATATTTTTAGATTATAATATATTTCCCTCTACCTTATACTTCCTGCAAACCCTCCAAGATAATCTTCATCTACTTCTCTTTCAAATTAAGAGCTTCTTTTCCTTTTTTTTTTTTACAAAGTTATTGTTTTATGTATATATTCCCAAACATATAAAGACAACCTTTTCAGTCTATATATTGTTATCTGTATGTATATGTTTTCAGGGCTAAACATTTAGAATTGGAGAGCCAATTAGTGTGCTTTCTGTCTGGGGAAGGTTATTCTCCTGGACTCAGCATTCCTGAGTTGCCTTTAAATACCAGAGGAACACAGAATTTGTTGTGAGATGGTGTGTTGAGGAAATGGCTGAAGTTACACACATAAAGGCTCACCAACATGGATGTCTAAACAGTACCTGAACAATGACAACAACAATCACTATGCTAACGTAAGAGGGAGAAAGCTCATGAGATTCCCACACAAGATGGAGACCATGCTTCGGCTCTAAAACTATTAATGATTTTGTCACATGATGGCAACTTTTATAGATGAAGATAAGATGAAACTTCCTGCTATTTCTCTAAATGTATCACTTAGCACAAAAATTATACCATTATAAACATGCTTTATCTAATTGCTAAAAGAAAATCAAGTAATGAACTATAGAAATAATCACTGAAACTTCTGTCTTAGGGGGATGCCTTTGACTCTTTTGCCTGCTCTTGTGACCCTTTTCCTCCTCCTGAGTTGCCAAATTCAGCCTAGATATGAGGTATTGTGCTTCTTCTTATTGCACATCGTTGTTTAGTGTTTCGTCGATATCCCTTGGAGGCCTGCTCTTCTGTGAGAGGAAATGAAGGAGCAGTGGATCTGGAAAGGGGGGCCTTGGAGGAGTAGGGGGTGAGGAAACTCTGGTCAGTATGTATTGTATGAGAATAGAATCAATATAAATAAAAATTTAAAAACAAATAAAAATGAGTTTAAAATATCTCTCAAATTTTGTTACTATGTTGGCATCTCCAGTATTCTACTTAGTAATGCATGCTTTGACTACATAGGCAAAATCACCTCCTGAGAGGCTTCTATATAAGATGTCAGCAGCCACTGGGATGTTATGCTGTAAGCCTCTTCCCTTTGATATGAAGTAAAAATACCTCAGATTGCTAGTAATGGCCTGTGTTAGTCTTTTGCTGTGAGTCCTTTAAAATGAATTGTCTTATCATATTATTACTTTAACCTAATGACACAGTTATTGTTATGTTCCTTTGTTCTATTGCAGAGACAGATCGGATGAGAAATTAGGAATCTTGTTCCAGTTAACATACCTAGTTAATGTCAGAGCTGTGATTTAATATGTACTTGATGGAGTGAATATTTTTTTTAAGTAAGTACCAGTTCTAGAATTTTTTAAGGTAGGTCTGAAACTACTTCTAATGAATTCATAATCTAGAATTAGTCAAACTGAAAGCTCAGTTAAAGCTCAAAGAGGCAAAAGAAGTTGACAGTTATTTAAACACAACATTGCTCATTTCATCTGAATTTCAGGGGAGCAAGGGTTTCCTGCTGACAGTAATTTTACTAAGAGCTGAAGACCTGAACCTGAAAACCTGTGAAACCCTACTCAAGGTCAAAGATACCTCATTTTTCTCTGCAGCTGATGGAATGAAAGCAACATTTTTGGAAGGGAACGTAGAACAATATTTTACACTTATTTTTGTGATGCCAAAGGTGAGATGATTTTTCTTGCCTTTTCATGCATTAGCAGGGATTTAGTTACCTTTGTTTCAGAATCAGAATCCATAGCTACATTTTAAATTCACTGTTTGTTCATCAGCATGCAGACTGCTACATATATGAAGCAGGTAACAGTCCAAGCTGCTTACTATGACAAATTCTATGACATTTAAGTATCTAGTAAGGAACTTCAAAGTTAATAGTATTAAAAATGCTGCAAATATAATATGAAAAGTTGGAGATACGTTTAAGGTATTTTCTCAACTATTAAATATCAAGTCATAATTTATTATGGATTTATTTTTAGTAATAACAAAAATCAGACATTTAAAAATGATTTGGTTTCCTAATTTTCTTTTTCTATAGAAAATTCTGTTTGAGTATCATGTCTGTTAATACAGTAGATATATGAGCACATAAAATAGATACTATTTGTAATTGGCTGATAACTCACAGAGTATATAGAATGCTAAGTATTTTCTATATTTTGAAACTGTGACTAAATAAACATTCCTTGTAGTTTATAAAAGCCTCCTACAGAAAATATGTGCCTATGTTATGAATTGTAGACAAGTTACTAAGTGATCACAAGAACAAAAAGTTACCTTTTGTCTATTCCTATAAATACAGTTGGCTACATTCATGCTAAGATGTGCAATGACTATTTCTCATAATGAGATGACAGAAACACAGTTCACATATAGTACATCCTACATTCACTGAGAGGACCATCAGCTGACAATCACAGCAGTAGGTAGGTACTTTGTGGGCTGTGTTCTTAAAGTTAGCTATCTTCACTCCCACAGATACTAGGAGATGAGAGTATTGTTTTTTTGGGTTTTTTTGTTTTTTGTTTTTTTTTTTTTTTTTAATGACATTGTTTCAAAGATATGGTTCTTAGATCCTGGAGAAGTATAGTCATGGTCCCACTAACTGGAACTAAACAATTTAAAAACAACAACAACAACAGCAACAAGACATTTTATACCTTCTTAAGAGATAAAACAGTTTAAATTAGCATTTTCTAAAAAGCATGTATTTAAACAAACCTGATAGAATTTCTTCCCTCCTCCTATGAATAAAAATTGAGCTTCATATTTTTAATTTTTGTTTGAACTATGTGCAGATTATGATGGATTCTGGGTTTGATCACAGTGAAGCCACTTATGAAAAAAGATTTGCATGAGTAATCTATCCAACCAGAAACAACAGACTCCACCCTTGGTGTTTGAAGCATACACTTGGCATTTAGATTGTATGGTAAGTACTCTAAGTTTTATATTAGAAAGATACTAGCAGAATATTATACAATAGTTGTATTAAATGATCTTGTAAAGAAAGATTATTTATGCATACCCCTATAATATGTGTGTGGTATTATTATTTGAATGGGTTTTTCATTTCTAGTCCTCTCTACTCCTCAACTTTTGAAGAAGCTAATATTTGCTTTATTAATGGTCTGAATAAGTCTCTGGTGCAACTTATTCTAACAGAAGTCATATTTTATTCATAACTTCCTTACTTTCACAGGATTTTTATAATTGCAAATGATTAATTGAGATATAGCTAGCAATTGACATTGCCTATTATAGAAGAACAGACATTCCCTCTTCTATTTTTGTTTCTAATTGCATGATTTCTCATGATACCTCAAATTACTTAGAAAGTACCCTCATAAGGAGTGATTTTTCAAAAGTAATTATTTTAATAAATACGTGGAAGGTGTTTTTCTAACTAAAGTGAACACAGTGGGATAAAGCTGCATTAAGCATGAGTATAAGCAGTTTGGTTATTATTCAGCCATAATAAAGGTGCCCATCCCTATTTGTGTCCTTTTCTTATGGAGATTATGATGTAAACAATGACCAGATATATAACTTTTAGATATAGAATATCTCATATGTGTGTTAAGGTAAATTCTAGATTCTAGGGAACTCCTGAGGACAAAATCAAGGAACAAAGTTTTGACTCTGAGTAGAAGCCAGGAAGTGTTACCTACTTTTGCAAACATGGTAAATATCAAAATTTAAAATATATGTTCATACCAAGATGTATAATGCATCCTTCTAAACATAACATATACTTAGAACCTCACAATGTGATTTTTTATTTTTTGGAAAAGGGTCCTGGAAGATTAAGATATGATCAGAAGAATAAATACCCTCCTGGCTAAAGATGTGGATATCCTATAAACCAAGCAAAACTAAGAATTGCTGTTGATCACCAGAAACCAGATGTGGCATGAGGCAGGCTGTTCCCCAGAGCAAGAGGATTCAACCCTACTGATTCTTCGATGCTACACTTTTAGACTCCAAAAAGATGAGAAGATATATTCTGGCTGGTGGAAGCACCTTTATATGTTTTTACCCCAGGACCAGGAAAACAAACACACAGCTTTTCTGGCAACCATTATCTTTAAAGTGACAACAGCAAAAATTCTTAGGCTGTGTGCCACATATTTTCATAATGGCATCTCTTTCTTCACTTTATTTTTAAGATTCTATATTATGCAAAGCACTTTCTAGACTTTTGGGTTACTCATAACTAGATCCTATCACATTTGATGCAGAAATCATGCATTCTTTTCTATATCCCATTCTTTGATTCCATTAAATTAAAAAAATATAAATATAACCTCATCCTGGAAGATGATATAGAATAAATCTGTATAAATGGATACCAGTTTGGAAAATTAGTTTAATTTAGAATTTGTTGGTTGGATCTCTCTCTCTCTCTCTCTCTCTCTCTCTCTCTCTCTCTCTCTCTTTCCATACTTCTCATTATGTTGTCCTTTCTTTCTCCCATACATTACCTATTAATTCAACAACTAGTTCAGAATAAGGCTCAAGTAATGTAAACTCTTTTCTTTATGAAGTGTATTTGCATAACTTATTTGTTCATAGGAAAACATGTCTGCCTGAATAGCTAAAAGAACCAGAGAAGAATTACAGCAGCTCCTCATCATTACTGTTTGTTTTCACAAACAGTATTTCCTATTACACAGTGTATATCCTTGGTCAATGTCTGATTAAACAATTGAGTTAGTTATGCTGGTTAGTGATAATATAGGATTATTAAGGTGTGGTTTTGGTCTAAATTATTAGGTAAATTTGATAGCATCAATGTAACCAACACGTTGAACAATTTATAAGGCTTTAAAATTTGTACTTTTGTTATTTGCTGATTATGTTTTATCCGTTAATGCAAATTGAAAACTCTATAATTTTGAGCATCTAATTTGTATATTACATTACTGTCAGGCAAAAATGAGAAAATTATTGAAAATTAGTCTGGAAATATAAAAGCTTTGTTATATGCAGGAGAGACTATCAGTGGCTTGGGTGTCATTAGAGTTAACAATGCATATTTTTTTCTGCATCTTTAGGGAACCTCAAACCCCATCACTCCTCTCCTTGTTTCTTGAAGAAGAGAAACATAGGTCTCATATAGTCCAGCATTTTAGGAGGTGACACTGATCCTAAAGTAGAATAAGTAAATTATTAGGAGAGTAGATTTCTTATCTGAATGGTCGAGTTTCCTATGTGTTTTCATTTGTTAAGACATTCATTGTACTGTCAAAATTTTGATATATGCAAAAGGAAGAGTTCTGCCAGAAATAAATTACCTTGATGTATTCATCTGTCACATCACATCCTCTCTATTAACTGTTCCTGTAACAATATATTCCAGTACTAAATATCATGGGTTTTTTGTTCAGAATATCCATCATATCTCTCCAGATCTTATACTTAATTTTTCTATTTATTTATCACACTGAAACATTTAGAGGGAAGATTAAAGTAGTTGCTATAAGTTACAAAATCAAATTCTTTGAAAGTAAGATTTTAAATCACAGTCTTCATAACCATATTTTTGTCCCTCCTATGCTTCATGGGTTGCTTACTAATCAAAGGGCTACATTAATCGAGTGCATTTTCTGCATGAAGTACCCAAAGTCAGCATTTATTCTTCTGGGGAGCTATCTATAGAGGAATTTTATTCCAACAACATGACTGCTCTGACAAAGGATCACATAGACTGGCATACAGATATACCCTTAGTACACACCCTTAGTCACAAATAATGCCATCTAATTGAGGGGTAAAGTGATGAATCAGAGAAAGATTTGTCAGTATGAGTCAGAGATAGGATATGACCAACTCTCATAAGAACAGAAAAGAAAGAGAGGCTACGTTAGAACAGTACAGGGAGTGAAGGGTGTGGCAATTTTACCAGGAGAGTTTTACAAAGTTTGGTGGTGCAGAGAGCAAGCTAGAAACAGGTGAAGATAAAATGAACCAGAGAATGAGAATGAGCCAGAAGATTAAAACATATTGTCAAAGTTGGTATGAAGCCAGGCAGAGCTATTCTGTCAAGTGCAGAGAGAAGCCAGATTGAATGAGTCAAGGAGGAAGACTGGAGTGTACGGAGTCTAGAAGTCTCCAAGCCTGGACCTAGGGTTAGTTAGAACAGAGAAAGAAACCTGGGCCCACAAGCCATGTATTCACACAGCCTGGGCAACCCTCTCATCTCATCACTTCATCGAGAAAATAAAAGTGACATTTAAAGTTATATGTTTGAATAAATCATGCATCCTAGAGTCTTATGAGGATTCTTTTACCTACTAAGTTTGATATACACTGCAATTACACAAAAAGCAGACAGTATAAGCAGAGATCAAAACAGTTAAAAATCAATAAATACAGTGAATTTTAAACCTGTGTCTTAAAGTCCATGTTACATTGGTTTCAAAACTCAATGTAGAGACATTTCTAATGTCAGTTAAAGTTAAAAAAATGATTAATGAGAATATTTACACTTTTAATTACTGCATTCATTACATTTCATTTAAAACACATTTCATAAGAATCTATAGGTGATTTACTTTCTTTGCAATAGAATTAATGAAGATATAAAATCATTATATACCTTCATACAAAGTTGATAAATATAATTCCATATCAATACTGAAAGAAGTTTAAAAATTATATAAGTCACATTTGTCAAGTAACTATAGACAAAAATCTCGGAATCAAAGGGGATTTTACAGCTGTTGTCCGAACTTTAACTTTGCCATAATTTTTTCTGATAGGTTCAGGATAAAAATATGTGTAGCTTAGATTTCACATGAAAAATCAATTTAGCAGAAACTTTAAACCACTCCACGAAATGCTTAAATACCTAGCATCACAAATTTTGGTAAAGTCAGTTTTGTGTGGAGTCTCTTTCTTTTTCAGCTCAGTACATTTCCTAACTACAGAGAGTAAAAACAAAAGACTGCACTATTTATACATAAGTACTTGTCATGCTATGTATGCCTTCAGATGAGGAAATTCCATCAGCCATGGCCAACCAAATATAATTTAGTACCTTGTGATAGATGAGGCCTCAGATAATCTTTCTGTATAGAGAAGAGAGTTTGTCAGAACCAGAAACACAGTTCCACATTCAGTATGAATATATGCATCAGCCACCATCTATGCGAGGATAAAGAAAATATGATCAATATTATTCTTAAATCCTCTTGTCATATTCATATATCATCGTACAACTCCTGAAGCATTACACTGCTTGCCATCACAGTTATGATCTACACCATACAGCTCACATACATTTTTCAAATATAGGTTTATTTCCCTTAGCTTTTGCTTATGTTATAGCTTTGGATTTATTTCAATAGGGACTTACACTGAAGTTTTCAAATAGGCGGGGCATATACTTCAGTGATAGAGTGGTACCTACATTGTGCAAAGCCCAGTAGTAGAATCAAATAAGAAATAAAAAGCACTCAGTCAAAACCACATCTATTCACCCCAAATTTTATTGCATCAGCAAGGACTTATTGATGAGAGGTTTTTTTGAACACCAAAGAATTGTGTTGAATGAGATGCATGCTAGCTATTGGTTATTATTGCACAGGCTGAAAAACATGTGGACTCTGAACCAAAGAAGATAAATGAGCAGAGTTAGTCCTTTATAGAGGAAACCCACATCCTGAGGATGAGCTATTAGAGGGAAGCCCTTTTGTCAGGGAGGAGAGCATAAACTGCTTTGAAAGTTGGAACTGAAAAGTCAGCATCTTGTGTTGTATGTAGGCAACCAAACATGACATGGCAGGAAACACCACAAAAACACACAAATGGGGACACTGAAACGTAAACAGATTTGGGATAAAAAACATGGTATGAATGCTTAACTATTGTCATTACATAAGTCGGCTAAACACTTTTATTATCCAAACTCAGTATCTTTTCTCCAAACAGTAATTTTTGTACCTCAAGTTTAAAAAATAAAGACTATTACAAATATGCTTCCTGTGTTCAAGTGACTCAATTCATGATAGTTTTTAAATTGATTATTGCAATTCGTAAGGTAGTCATAAATAGAATGCGTGGACCAACTTATTGTGACTTTCTATTTATAATGCAAACATTCCTTTACAGGATGCACAATATTAACAGTAATTTTGGAGATGTGGATGAAGCAGATAAGCTCCATGTGCAACTGATACATTTGTTGATTTATTTTTACAATACCAATGACCATAGGAGCGAGGCATAATTAATGCTTTCGAACGATTGTGATACAAATAACACTTTGCTCCAGACTTTTGAGAGAGAGCATTAAATCTGATACAATACAGAGCTTTGTCACTGCCTTAAATCTGATACAATACAGAGCTTTGTCACTGCCTTATATTTCCCTAAGGTAAACACTATATGCATAAATACTTGAAATAGTTTTTTCCAAGAAAAAAAGATAGTAGTTTTAACACTGAAGAGATGTTTGACCTTGAGTACTTCTTACCACAAGTCAGAGGGTTAAAGAGATGAGTGGCAATGAAAACAGAAATCTGGCCCTCTTTCCGGTGATGAGATTACTTAAATGAAGCTGATAAATCTTGCCAAAAGGAATGTTACGGGTTTTTTGTCAACTTAAGTCCTTGCATATGAGAACATATTTTTTGCTTAACAGAAACAGAGAAGATAAGCCTGGTATTTTAGTTTCTGTGTTAGTGAGCTATGCAGAGATTCCACACAACTTTTAGGCATTTCATGTCAAGGCAGAGCATATATTTGATTCTTCTAAAGACATCCTATAGGATGAGTTCTGCTTTTCCATAATTTGTGTAAGGAATTTTGAAACATATTTCTTTCCAAAAATACAAATATGTACAAATTTATTATAAGTCAGCACATATAAGTATTTATGAGTCAGTACTTAACTGAGTGAATCTATAGTATCCACCCATCTGTGAATGTGTATTCTTTTCTAACGGATTCATCAGTCAATGATATGAATTTAGGTATAGTAGACCTTTTATTGTCTGTAAGAACTTTTCTCAGTTAAAATGTAGGGACCAACACAGAAAAACAGGGAACTAAGCAACATTTGAATCAATTCCAACTGGTTGAAATTTATTAAATTCCTGACCTCTGTGTTTTCCACAAAAAGAAAAGCTTTTCTCAAAACATGAAAAACGACGTTTAGATATTTTTGATTCATAGGTACGTAGATGTCTAAGAAGAGTATGATGAAACATTAGGGCTAGATATTGCAAGATGAAAAATTTTGGATATGTGACTTCCATTTTCTTAAATTTTATAGTTTTGTTCTAAGAGGAAGTAAACCATGTCCTGCAGGAAAATTGTGTCCTGCACATTCTATTTGGAAGATCATGAGATTATTACAAGTCTTCTGTACCAATCATCTTGCTGTTTTGTCCACTGACCCATATTTCCTTCTGAACCTTTATAGATAACAATATAGATACTACTTTCACTACAGATCACAGAAAATTCAAAGAAGACAGTTTCATATTTTGTATGAATTTGTAGACCTTGTTAAAATGTCAAACAAATTCCTAGGAAATTCTTGTGAAAAATGTTCAATTCTCTTAAATAACTACAGTTTATAGTTGGCATATTCATTTGACTCCTCAGCCAAGACAGGATTGACTCATAGGTTACCCCAGTAAAACTCTAAACACTAAGCGTGAACCTATGCAAACCACTCAGGGGCTTTCTTTAGTCCAGAAACCAATGTTGGAGATTTGTCCAGAGCTGCATGTAGAATGGAACAAATTTCTTCTCTGTTGTCATAGCACAGACTTCCAAATCTGTCAGAGTCTGGATCTTCAGAGAGACCCCTGCCATGTATGTTTTTGAGACAATATGTGTCATTCCAGCTGTTACTTGTTTCTTTAACTTTTCCTGTCCTAAATGGTTGCTCTATCAAATGTCTCATAATTTCTTCTCATATCTTAAAGGTGAAACACTAAACACCACTGGGCATTGATATATCTTTCTAATCTTAGATGATTGGGAGAGTTATTCAGAGATAATTCAGGTCACCATCAATTTACCTTTCCTCTGCAGTTCACATATTAAAAATGAGGTAATTATGAGTCCTGTCAGACTTCAGTAATAACAGCTGCCAGCTACTGCTGCTACTAGAAAAGGAAAAGCAAAACACACACACACACACACACACGCACACGCACACACACACACACACACACACACAGACACACACAGACACACACAGACACACACAGACACACACACACACACACACAGACACACACACACACACACACACACACAC
>CM052712.1:57438118-57472340 GCA_028551405.1 Uromys caudimaculatus | reverse complement strand
CACACACACACACACGTAAACACACAGGCACATGTTCACACATTCGCACAAATAAGTTTTCTTAAAGAATTGATTGGGCCTATTCATATGAATGTGACATTGTCAGAATTCTCTGATGCAAGTTTCTTGGAAACAGAAATTGTGGCAGCCGGGGAAATGTACAATTTGAGCTGCTGTTGTGAACAGCTTCCAGTTCAGTGGCAACAAGCACAGTTAATTGACAGCCTGCAGCTCTTAACACTCTTGCATTCGGCAGCTCTACTTAGTGTGAGAAGCCCCAGGCCAGTTATTGAGCATAGTGGAACACGAAAATGAGGCAAAATTTCTCTATGTACAGTTTGTGCAGCAGGTTAATTTTTAATCCAGATCATCTGGTGGGTTATTGAACACCCTGCTATATTTTCTTGGCAGTTTGACACTTGCTCTATCTAATTTTACCTCTTTCATCTCAAAAACACTTTCTCTCAAAGAATCTTTTGTGTGTGTTTCTTAAATATTCTTCAGCGTCTACTTCTCAGACTGCCCAATAGACATGTTAAAATTTAGTGATTTTGTTGTGGCTCCTAAACAAATAAATTGGTGACCAACTTGATTTCACATAGATATTAGCCCTTAACATTGTCATTTCTCTTCAAAAATTGCATCATATTGATGCTTTTAATTTATATCTTTAGTCCTTGAAGGTATATATAGCCTTTCCCAAAGTTTCCTTTAGTATCTTTATCAAGTTGAATATGAGGAAATCTTGATATATTTGCTATAGTACTGATAAATCCTTGTTTGAACTTTGCAATGATGAAATCTTTGTAACAGTCATTTTTTTTGCACCCTGTCTTATAGTCTCAACTTGCTTCTCCAAAAAGAATTAAACCAAAACAGTCACAGTCCGAGGTGATCGGAGGGATGCTTTACCAAATACTGTAGTCATTCAGACATTAGTGACAGAGACTTGTGTCTTAGTCATATTTCTAGTGCTATGAACAAATAAGGGAACTTATAAAGCAAAGAATTTTTGGAGGGTTATTTACAGTTTCAGATGACGAGTCCATGACTATCATGGCGGGGAGCATAGCAATAGGCAAGTAGACATAGTGATAGAATAGTAGCTGGGAACTATTATTTATCTCATCACTAAAACGTAGGCAGAGAAAGAGAGAGAATAACTTGGAATGATATGGGCCTAAAGAAACCTCAAAGCCTTCTCCTAGTGACACACTTTGTAAAACAAGGCCCACATTTCCTAATACTTTCTAAACCAATTCCACCAACTATAGACCAAGTCTTCAACTATATGAGTTCTCCCTGAAACCCCTACAGCACTGATGTTGCTTTTCTCTCTTTTATCCAATATCTATTTGTCCCCAGTTTGTCTCTCCAACTATGTGATATCTCAGACAGATCTTGAATTAGGAGTATGTTTTAATGCAGGAATAGGTTTAATAATGTCTTAATCCAAGTCTCAAGACTTGAAACTCTCATAATTCCTAAGACTTTATGGTAGAGAGATCCTGAAAATGAACTCAACACAGAGGTCTCATTAGACATTCTGCATAACATCAGTATCTAGATTTCACCCCAGGGAAATATTTTTGTAAATATTACTGAGAGTAGAGAAAGATAACCATGACATCATAATTGTGTATCACTATATCAGATAAAGTAATTCTGTTTTTCTGTGTCTTTCAGACATATAGCTTATTTTGCTTGCTATGAATACAACATGGTTCATTGAGTTTTCTGTCTAGAAATCTGGGGAGTCCTATACTAACCTCATGGGTTCTTTGAGGAAGATATTGAAACATCTTTACATAGTTACTAAGCTTGTTATATGTTGTATAAAATTAATAGAAAGATACAGAAATCTGAGGCTTTTTACAAAAGCTCTGCTTCTCAATATATACGGAGTTTCAATGGAGTGAATACTTCCATGAAGTTCATTAACATGACTTGTAAAATACAAATTGCCAATTCCCACCACAGAACTGATAAGAGTAAAATGATTGGGGAATACTGGGAAATTAATTTATATGCATAAACATACTTTACTAGTGGAATACCTCAGCTAAGCTTTAAACAAAGGTTATGAAGGAACTGAAGTTTGCTCTTGTTTTCAGGCTTTATCAAATAACTTATAGTGTATAAAGTATAAAGTGATTTGTTTTATAATCAGAGATAGTAATACACAAATATAGTTGTCTTTAATATTCAAATTAAACATCTGCATTTTCTAAGCCGTTCTGATTTATCAATTAAAACTATATTGATAATCAAATATTAAAGAATTATTTGAAAATAAATATCAAATATGCACATAAATAATTTAAAATGTCTTGACCTCAGCAGGGGCACTATCCAGAATCTAGGATAGATTTCATGGAGGTGTGATTTCTGATTTTCTGCTCCAAATACAACTATATTATTAGATGTAAAATTAGGATTCACTTTTTATAAATGGAGCATCTGATGATAAAACATCAGAGAGTGACAGTTAAGCAACAGAACCTGTACATGGCAAAGTTTAATGTAATGAAAGCAACTTACTATAGTATCAGACACAAGTATATGTGGACAATCAAATAAGAAGAAAACAACCATGAAGAATGAAGAAAGAAAGGAGAGAGACAAGGATGATGGAAAGAATGTAATTTATAATCAACATTATACATACAGAGATCAAAGAACTTAGGGTCAAATATACTTATGACAAGTTTTAATGAACACATGCTCTCAGATTTTAATGTAGCATGACAACTGTTTATCATATACTATGGATTTTCATTGTATAAGATATTATATATAATCTTGATATTATCCAAATTAGACAGTTTTATGTGTGTCAGTTTTTAGCATCATTGTGTTGTCTGATATCATCAGCTGAATATCTGTAGATTTTTGCATCTTTAGGTTTCTGGACCCAATTTTACATGAATAGTAAAGAGTTATTAGATAGAAAACTTCTACTTTCCTATTTATGCATAGCAATGTTATAAACAATTTATTTTGTATTATTATAACATTTTATCATGTTATGTTGTCTAGGCATAACATAACCTTCATGAGTGAGAAGTCATAAGTATATTCATTAGGTGTCTTCATCTAAAAGTGAATCCAGAAAAAATGATGACTATTGGACATATTGATCACTTGAGTATTTTCTCAACATTTATTTTTTTGATGGCAGTTTTTATACTTTAACTATACCTACATCATGGACCTTGATCATTGAATACAACATTCACTCAAACACATGTTAAAAGGAATGTGTATTTCCCAACCACTGGTCTTAAAGGCAAATGCATTAGAAAGCTAAAGCAATTTGAAAACTGCTGTGCTCAATGATTTGAGACTTTTTTATTTTTTAAGTAACTAGATTTCACCTGGGAAAATGAAATTCAAGTACTCGTGGACAGACAGGTAGTTCTTGACATGACAGCTGTGTGCCTCTATAAGGCAGCTCAGGAGATAGGCCATGGGTCTTAAGAAAATCCAAACTTCATACCAAATGAACTAGGTATAATAAATTGTATTAGTCACCATTCTGGAAAGAGCAAAGAACTGAATTGTAATAACTGCTTTGATTTCTAGCATGTCCATCTTATCTATAATCCAAACAAACCCAATATCTTTTATCTAATTTATTTACCAGAATCTTGAAGTTTTTTCTTTGATATTTTTATTATTAGTGACAAGATTCTAAGATTTGTACATGTGAGACTCTATTTCGATCTGTTCAATTAACTATTATAAAATATACATGACAGTTTAGGCTCCTAGAAAGGAAGTAATTATAGATATTTTTCTTAAGTGTTTCTAATTCCTAGATTTAATGAATACAAATGATATTGGAGGCAGCCATTGGAGCAGAAATAAAAGGGCTAGCAAATGCCAAAAGCATGATCAACTTTGACAAGGAAAAAAAAAGTGCCATGCAAGATGTCCAAGACTTATTTCTAACATACACAGAAAGTACATGTCAGTTATTTCTGCAATACAAAATCTATAGCTATGGAAATGTTTTTACAACATAAAAGTAGAGAAAAGCTGGGCAGTGGTGGCACACACCTTTAATCCCAACACTTGGGAGTCAGAGGCAGGTGGATTTCTGAGTTTGAGACCAGCCTGGTCTATAGAGTGAGTTCCAAGACAGCCAGGGCTACACAGAGAAACCCTGTCTTGAAAAAGTAGAGAAAAACTAATAATGAACTAAAATAACAGGCTTATATTATGGTGGTAGTTAAAGTAATGCCTTAGTCAGCATTCACTTCCAGAGAAACTGTCACTAAACATGACCAGAAACTTTACAGTGAGAATGTGGTTTCTAGCTATGAAAAGTAAACCCCACAGATAAAAACGCAAAACCTAATAACATGTCTTCCTAAACAAGACCTGGACAATGTAAACAACAGATGGTTTCTCAGGTTATATTGATGAAATCTCAAGGAGCTCCATCCCTATGGAACTAGCAACAGGTAATTAAAAACAGCTAGAGGAAAAAGTAGTTCCTGAGAGGGATTAGCCCCTCACTGGGTTTCCAATCTCAAATCAGCAGCACTTGGAATATACATTCAGCTTATACATAGGAGACTCAGCAGGCTGTATTATATGTTTCTTCCTTCATAAATATATGTAACAACAATGGTTAAAAGAAGAGGAGGTCAAAATATGGAAGAGAGCTCAGGGGAGTGGACCAATGTGATCTGGGTAATGGAAGTAGAGGAGCAAACAAATAATGTAACCATATTCTAGTTCAAAAGTTTTCAAAATGAATGTTTCTGGGTGACAGATTGTGATTGTTCTGTGTCAACGTCTTCTCACCATGACAAATACCCCAAGGAATACATTTAAATAGATAAGGGATCTCTTTAGGTTCACTATTGTAGACGTGCCCTGGCTCATTCCTTTTGTGCTTAGATGGAGAAAGCATATTATTTCTTGGAGAATAAGGTACATGTAAATTTCTTAATGAAACACTAAAGAATAGGAACTGAAGAATAATGGGCTGAGATTGCATTCCTCCTTCAATAGCACATCCACTTAATAAGAACCCCCTCCTTTGAAGGGGTAGCTTTTTGAATGTGTATTTAGATATGTGCAGTGGACAACATCTACCAGATCCCAGCAGAACCATTGGTTGGAAACAGTGCTCTCAGCATATAGCTGTATATTTAAATTCCAAATATTCTGTTTTATATTCCTAGCACAGAATTCTCAAAGAAAAACTAAAATTTCTATGAAATGTCCTTTGAAAACTGCTCACCATCCTTAGCAATGAAAGAAATTTATATGAAAATTATTTGAGGATTTCATTTAATCCTAGTAAAAATAACCAAGAATAAAAATAAAATAAAACTGAGTGCAAAAACTGGAGAAGGGGAAAATGGAACCCATATGGATGGGTGTAACTGGTGCTATCACTTTGGAATGCATCATGGAGAATTCACAGAAAGCTAGAAGGAGTTGTATATCTGATCAAGAAGCAGTACCTTGTTCAACCCTCATCAGAGAAGGTATTTGCAGTTGATGGTAAACAACAGAGTTGCACAATTGGACAATGTGCCAAGGGTGAGATAGCCTGGAACATTTAGTGGTGAATGAAGTGGATTCATCAAATACCTATTCTTGAGGCTCAGGGATTTGTACTGAAGAGACTCTATAGATCCAAAGTTGACTGGTGATTCCAGGGAACTAGTACAGGAACATACACTGATGTACACCTAAACTCATAGAAACTATAAAAGCATGCACAAGACCCGAACAAGTTCAAGGCAATTAGGGTCCCAGCACTGAAAGGTTGGAAATTGACACGAAATCACATGACTGATTGGTAATCTACTTGTAATTGGTATCTGCTGGGAAAGGGAAAATCAGTTTTTACAAATGAAATGTCACTAGGTATATCAACTACACTTCAGGGTAGGACCCATATCCAGAAGTAGATGCCAACACAAAATGAAATCTATGTGTGTGTGTGTGTGTGTGTGTGTGTGTGTGTGTGTGTGCATGCATGTGTGTTTGCTTTAGTTGTCATTTCTGTATTTTGTTTGAAAAGTGATACAAAGAGAAAAAAAATATAGGTTAATGATGAGAAGGGAGTGTGCAAGGATCTTGAAGGAGTTGGGAGAATGGAACACCATGAACAAAATAAATCATGTGGAAAAAAAAGTAATGAAAGTCTAAGAGTAGAATTTTCTAGCAATACCACTGCTTGATATATGCCTGAAAAATTGCTATCATCCTTCTCCACACACAATTGCTTAGCCACGTTCATGTTGCTTTAGTCAACATTACTAGGAAATTAAATCTACAACCTAATTGTACATCAGCTGAATTGATTAAACAAAGTGATACATAGTGGAATTTCTGTTCAACTGTAATGGGAAAAGATATGAAGTTCCAGAGAAATGGAGTGACTGAGATAATGTAGACCCAGAAAGATCAAGGGTACATATTCTTTTTTATCTATAGATTTTAGCTCCAATTTTTTAAGGATGAATGTATAACCTGGAAAAAAAATTCATTTAAATAAAAAGAGATATTACAGGATGTGAAAGAGGAACTCAAGGCAAGAAGATACCAAGACAAAGCTTCTATGAAGAGGAAAACCTAAAAATGAGGCATGTCACTGTGGAGAGTCTCCATTGTACACAGTAAAAGGAAGGAATATAGAATAATCAATGATGTTTAAAAAAGCATAGGGTAACAGGCGAAGTTATGCTTATAATAATAATAATAATAAATATAGATGAGAGCATAAATATGTACATTATTTATATTTTAATAAAGTTATAACTACACTCATAATTCTTCTCCAAAAGCCCCAGTATATCTTAAAAACAAAAGCACAACAAAAAACACTAGGACCAGGTATGGAAACTTTCCATTTATTTGTTAGTTGAGACAGTTTAAGAGACCCATCAAAAACAATATAAGGTATTTCCATTGCTTTGTTTCTCTTCGAATGTGAAGGTAAAACTTTATTGCTGAAGATATAACACTCTTTGCATCCAGGACTTAGGAGAATTCAATTGAAATTGACCCATAAATCTCCATGCTGAAGACTGGTGCTCATAGTACTGAAAGGTACTATGCGAGCTGCATATGGAAGGAGAGGATTTGTTTAGCCAACAAGTCTCAATGCCTAACTGCCAGATAGTACCAATGTTATAGTAAAGGCACATATCTTGTAAGTAACTAACATGTGTCCAATTGTACTTAACACTTATGCAAATGGTATGAACTCATGCCAAGTATGGCAACCTAGACAATAGACTCAAGAGCAGAATCTTCTATTGCCATTTTCCTAAACCACTGCCACTGCAATTTGTAACTCTATTCTAAAGTGTATCCTTCTACTCAGGGAAAATTGTAATCCTCACTCATTCTCAAAGACACCATAGAAATCCACCACTGGAAAAAATGTAGGTGACAGCCATCTGTGGTGTATTCCATCAAAACTGATACATCTGCAGTGCAAACATTTCATCTAAGGTTTGGGAACATAAAGAGAAGTGTGAATGCTTGTAAGAACCAGAGGAGCAGAATTATGCCTTGAAATAGTGTCTTCTGTGTATTACAGAAGCTGCACCAATGAAGTCTCAAAACTGGTAACCTAATCAAGCCCTGCATAATGACAGTGCCAGTTTACATGCCAAAGTAGATCAAGAAAACCATACAGGGTCCCACTAAATATAAATACACATTTTAAAAAGTATAATGGATACACTGTGAGGTAAATTACTGTCAGGATGCCATCAACCTCCTGTGGGGCAGTGATCTGTGACAGGCAATCTAGCACCCGGTTGAGCACAGGTGTAAAATCTGGGCGACCCAGTGGAACAATCCACTAGGGACCTTAAAACTTTATGCCAATGCTCCTGGGAGGCTTTTGGCTCCAGTCATGGTCACATACCACCCTTCCTCAGGCAGAGGCGTGGTCACACAGCCCCAAGCCATCTCCATGTTAATGAGACACCTAGAGGCTTAGCCATGCCCTTTCCCGGTTACTATATCTGCCTCACCCATCCCAGAATTTGGGACGTACAATTCCATCCATCCCACTCCACATGATGACAAAAATATCTAGAATTATGGACCCATGTGGGAAGGGAGGGATCCGGCCCTCACAAAGTGCTTCTGTGGAACCCTGTGGCTACTGTGGTACCCTGGGCTAGAGAACCCACGGAGAATGGCCACCTCCCCCATCCATGGGCAGGGCCCGCAAAGGCTTCCCACAGCCCCCACCTGCTCATCGGACTGTGCGGGAAGACACGCAGCCACTTCCCTCCTGTCTCCTGTCCCACCCAGAGCTGCAGTGCCTGGGACAGACATGTGGGGCTTCTTTCCACTGTGCCAGGTTTGTTCCAACAACCTCCTACAAAGGTGAATGTGGTTAGAAGATGCCTCAGGTCCTATCAAATTCATTCTCATTTCAAGATATTAAACTCATAATATAATGTATCCGCAATGATTGGTTTGATGGTGTTACATTTTTGCAAAGTAGTACATCAGTACATGCACGGAAGCCATTCAATAACAAGCTTTCATTTAGCCTACATTATTTCTCAAAGAATATTTTTAGTTTTCCTTTTTATAAATTGAGTTTGCCCTTTGGCAATTCGACACTTTTGTGTAATGCATTCTGAAAAGTTCACCTTGTCACTCCTTTGTATCCCTCCCACCACTGTCAACACATCCTTCTCTCCATGTTCGTCAATTTTTGCTTTGTGTTGTTACCCAGCGAGTTTGACTAGACATAGCTGTGTGACCATGAATATTGAACTATCCACTGGAGTTAGTAGGATCCTTAGTGATAGCCTCAGCAGCGGTGTTCGTCTCAGTAAAGTTCAACACACTTTGAGGCATTAGAAGAAAGAGTAGCATGTGTGAGTTGGCACGATGAGGAAACATGAGAGAGTGCTCTCTTAAGACACTGTCAGCCCCTTGTATATTGTTGTGGGGGTCTCTGAAGCTGACAGTTGTTTATGACACAACAATGAGTCAGGCTTCTCATAAGCATATGTGGGCGAACTGAGTTCCTCTGGGCTTTTGGTACTTTAAATACACAGGGCATTCTCTAGAATGAAAATGACTGGCACTTCTTTGGTGTTGTAAGATTGCTTTTCAGTTAAAATCAAGTGTCATTTATATCTGAGCAGTCATTAGTTTCTATAGTTCTGTTAAATATCATCTTGGAGAATATTGTACAGATGGAGCCTGTTGCCTGAATACTAAACAAAATCATATTGATTTCACTTGCACTTTGCCTGCTAGCATTTGCATCATAAATATCAGAAATGTAGAGCTCAGATTTCACACAATGGAGTGTGAACATCACTCCTCAGTATGACAGTCTCAGAGACTTCATTTACATCACCAAAAGTCTAGAGAAGGAGGTCGGATGCCTTGAGAATAGAAATCACTTTATTTCTTGTATTTATATGATTGAAATTGGCATCTTAGATGTGAATAGGAAATTATGCTAGCAAGGGATTAAATGGCTATTTGTTAACTTGCTAGAATTTTAAGTACTTTGCTTTGTTATTGCCTGTATCCTTGAATCTCCAGGTGTCTAGATCAACCCTCAGGATTTTGACTCACAGGTGTTTTCAAATTCCTACACTGCCACTGCTTAACCCTCACTAAAACCCAGGGTTCCCAGGAAGCAACTGGTTCATGATGATGAGCTTCGTGATAAGCTAGGTCCTGCATAGTTCGTTCTTCTATGGAGTATTCTTCAGAAACTTTATGGAATATTGTGTTCAAATCACAAAATGTAATGGAAACTGTAATACCATTTGAGAACATGAATTCTTAAATGTATGCTGCCTAACTATTAGAATAAAGGTGGAGTATATCTTTTTTGTACAAGGATGCTCTTCTTTCAAAAATTCTTAATGATAAATTAGATTTTTAGTCATCAATAACTTCAACGACCACTTTAAGTATTTATTAAAAGTGCTATCCGTGAATACCACAAGCCACAATAATTACTGACAAACTATTCCTATTGGCACAATACTGGTAAGAATGTTATGAGGAGAGCCAACACTTTCTGACATAACACTCGTCTGGGACTAAAAGTGGGGTCAGAAAAACTTGGCTGCACAGGGCATAGGCCTTAGAGGAGAACTTAATACTATTGCTAAAAATACATACAATTCCTTCCAAATATTTATCTTTAGATTAATGTAGCTTTAACCCTTCATCAGAGAATTGGTTTTGTAGTTAGCTTTAATGATTACCAGACTCACAGCTGGTGAAGATGTAGAGAGTAAGTGACTATGGATTGTTCGGTTACCAATGGGTCATTCATATGACACCTTATTTTGGTATCTACCAGATCAAAAACTTTTCTTTTTACTTATTTTTTTAATTTCTAAACAAGATCTTTCATCAGATTCAAATGTGAATGGAACTCAAGGGTATTTCGCACACTGAGACAGTATGGGTGTCCTAGTTTGCTCTCTGCTGTGAGAGAAACAAGGACCAAAACAAGTTTGGTTTACATGAGCTCATGACATGGCATAATGGAGGGCACTAAGTAGGAATACAAGCAGGGCAGGAACCTGGATCCAGAGACAGAAGGAGAGACTATAGGGGAATTCTACCTGCTCATGACTGGTTAATACACATTTTACGGGGACCTTGAACTGTGGTTATTCTCAAGTAACTGACACGGGGACTTGCTTCCAAAACGTTAGCTTTTCCCAGATGACCCTAACTTGTGTTAAAATAAGAAAAACTAGCCAGCTAATTTAGTGATATATCATTTTGAAATATATGTGACAGGGGAGATGGAAAGTTACTGGAGAGTATGTATGGAGACCTGAGATTGGACCCAAAGAAGTCATATAGGAAATCCAGGCATGAAAGTGATTACCTACAGTTCATCACTAGAGAACCAGAAACACAAAGATCCCTTGGAAGGTGTCCAGACGTTATAGCTGAACAGGTGGTATTCAGACTTAGAGACGGAGGAAAGAATTATGCATAGACCAGAAGATCAAATGTGAAGCTCAGACCCCATACATGTGGATAAACACATGAATAAACATAAGCACATTCACCACATACATACATGGAGAAAAAGATTTCAAATAACAATTTTAGTAAATCTAAAACCAATTTTCTTAAAAGAGTAACTTTTAAAGAAGATTTTAAATGAAATTCCCTGTATCTGAATTAAATTTAAAATACCATATAGAGTAGAACTTAATGTTTCCGGGTTTTGTAACTTGTATTATTCATACAGGAATGTGAATATAGTGCTTTGATTTGAACGCAGTTCATAATACCTGTGTGTGTGTGTGTGTGTGTGTGTGTGTGTGTGTGTGTGTGCGTGTCTTCTATTACAAAGAATAACTCACTTAAAAATTATTTTCTTTCCCTGCTTCAAATCTATTGCCTGCTTTTCATCATACTGGGTTGCCTTGTCCAGCCTTAGTACAAGGGGAGATGCCAAGTCATACTGTAATTGAAGTAATACATTTGGCTGATATCCATGGGAGTCTTGCCCTTTTCTGAAGAGGAGAAAGAGGAGGAGAATGTGGGGGAGAGAGAGTGTGGGATAGACTTGGAGGAGAAGAGGGAGCGGAAACTGCAACTGGGATTTTAAAAGGTTAATCAAATAATTTTTTTTGAAAGAGAAGAAACATTGTTTTCTTCAGGTTTATTCAAAGCTTCATATGTTATTTGTACCTTTGTAGCATTTCCAAAACATATTCCAAATTATTAGAAGAATTACGTTTATATATATCAGCTCTTCCTGTCCTAGCACTCAGGTGAGGATTAATATTTGCATAATTTACCCAAGGTGGGATGAGGGAGATGCTGGTATGCTGGCCTCTTACCACAGGCCCTGGACTTCTCTGTGTAACCTCTGTGTCCTTTGACTCTGCTGCTGTTGCTTCTCCTGCAGATGTTCTTACTGTGCTCAGCTGCAATGCTTGTGCCCCAGCGGTGTTCTAGATTGCCTCCAGATAGGCATACGGTAAATCGACTTTTCTCTACTGCCTAAACTCTTTCTCCCTTCTCTTACCATATTGAAAATAAGTGGAGTTCAAATTAGAGAGTTTCATCTGGTAGCAATCAACAAGCTTTGGGCGGTAGGGGAAGGGGTGTCGCTTGAAACTGAGGTGCTGTGTATGACAGCTCAGTGCTGTGGCATCTCTGCTCCAGGCTAGAGAATACACAGATGCCATGGGCTACATAAATACAATATGAGTATTTAGGCAGTAGAACTCCACAAATCCTACATAAAATACAATTATGGACTTTTGCACATCTATAATTTTCCAGTCATCCAATATAAATCAGTATTATAAGTTTTAAGAAAGGATACATCTTTGTGGATGGGGTGGCCACATTTAGATTACTAGTAAACTGAAAAACTTAGTAATTTAATGATGTCTTTAAAATTCAGTTCTTATAAGTTTTTATCTTAATAAATATTTAATTTTGACATAATTATGCTTTTTATATTTATATTATATTGAGAAAAAATTATAGGACAATATAAGTAATTGTAAAACTCACAAATTTAAACTGTCCTTATTTATTGTAAACATATAAATAAAAATACTATCCTTATGTTTTATTTTTTCAATAATGCATTTTTTCTTTTAAATATGCAAAGTTCTATATTAATAAAATACAAAGGTCAAATGTGTTATAACTAATAAGTAAAAATGTTAATTTAAATTATTTAAATAACTTTTCATTCTGTGTTTTACTAACTCTTACGGGATATTTTTTGTAGAAATAAACTATCATTCTAACATATATTTTTCCATATGTTGAATATAATGGCAAGCTATGGAACAAATTATTATATATAAAAGAAAAATATCTCACCTAAAATATAGAAATCTCGCCAAATTCGTCACAACCAATATTCTTGAACTGTACAAATTTATATCTTAATTCTTATTAATGTCCTTAATTCACCAAATAAGCATGATGAACAAGGCGAATGAAATTTATGATGGTTTATGGGAAGAATTTATGTCAGTAAATATTAGTAACATTACAATCCAGACCTAAATTTCTTAAATATAAGACGTTTAGTCTTGGAAGACTACATGCTCACAAGTGCGCAGTGGAGCTGGCTGGTGCTAACAACACAGGATAGACAGAGTCATTTTAAAGCCATTTAACAGCCAACATTACTGTGGTGGACTCTGGTCACTTGCTACTCTCACAGTCAGAGAGACAAAGCATGGTCTCACCATTTTCCCAGGTACTGAACACTAGTGTGGCATTATGTGCAGTTATTCATTTTAGTGCTTAGGAAAAGTCTTGCAAAATTTCCAGAATTGCATTATTTAACATGTTGAGCTTTCACACAGAGCTGTCAAAGTGATTATTGCTGAAAGCTATCAGTTATAATAGAAAAATTTCTTTCTACAAGCTCTACTACAGAGATGGGTTCTTTGAAATTAAGATTGCCTTAACGTAATTGATAAGAAAATTTAGAATTAATGTCTCAGAGAAACTGAAACCACCCTAGGGTTTCAGCCTCTAGAAAATAGTGCTGATTTACTTAGACACATTGGCTATAAAATTACTGAAAGTGTCCAGATTAAGGTACTTTCACCACCAAGGCTATGAATATATGTGGCACACCTATACACCTATAAGCTGTATCTTCACTGGGTGCAGTTTTTAAGCTGTGGTTTTGGAAAGGTTTATCCTGACTCCTTACAGCTGATATGGTGCCCACCATTTGTGCATTGCTGCTCCTTGAAACACTACCTCCTTCTAGAAAGCCATTATAGAGCACAGGTGGTGACCTTCTTTCCAATTATTTAGGACACTGTGCCAAGGTCAACTCAGAGTGTGAATTAACTTGTGAGAAGTCTGACAGTCTTTAAGCTGACAGGAATGTTTCTTCTACAGTTGATGCTAATATAGCCTTTGCCTAATCACTTGCACAATGATTCAAGGAACCAGGGATACTATTTAGTATGGTGAAGAGCTTCCCCACTCTCTGGCAGAAGGTCTACAGCGTTGACTTTCTCTTAAGCACATTGGTGAGAGAGTACAAGAATAGTAGCTGGAATATGAACATCAAGATTAGGAGTAGCTGATTCGTGTCACTGGGTCCCTGACAAACCAGATGTCTCTGAGGTAAAGAAGGTGTGAGGCACCAATGGCTAAGCATGGCTTCCTTTCTTCTCCCTCTCTTCTTCCGTCCTTCTTTCCTTCATTCATCCCTCCCTCTTTTTCTCTTCCCATCCACGCTTTCTCTTTCTTTATTGATAAAAATATATTTTTAAAAATTTCTATCTCAGCTGAAGAAGTATGGGTATATAAAATTTCAAATTATTAGAGTCTTTCATCCCTGCACCCATCCTGCCCAGCTTGTGTGCTATGACACATCTGTGGAGGCAGAGGACAACTGGAAGAAGCAGGTTCTCTTTCCACAACCATGCTGGGCCTGGGGGTCCGACTCAGGTCACCAAGCTTGGCGACAAGTGCTCCAGGCTTCGAATCCTTCTGCCTAGACCCTCAGGTTCTCTTTGTTCACAATATTTTTTATCATTTTTTTTTTATCATTCCCACATAATCAATACAAATTACTTTTATGTTAGTAGGCAATCATAACTGCCTCATTAAATCCTTTAAAGTTTTTCCCAGAGGCTGCCTTCTCCAGCTCAGGAGCCTCCAATGAGCCTTTGAGTACATTTCCTGCCAGAAAGGGCCAGGTATCAGATTCTGTGTATGCTCTATCTTTACTGTATAAGTAAACTTAGTGAAAATACTAATGAACTCATGATACACCATCCCCTTTTCATATCAGTTTATGCCAATAATTTGAACATATAAAGGGGATCGTGTATAGAAATGGTAAACCAATCAAGAAAGGAGACATTTGGAAGTATTGAAAACCAATGTATTATTCACAAGTGTAGTATATATGTCACTTCTGAGAGGAGTCAGTCAAGTTATACACTTGTTTCTCTCCAATTTAACCTTCCATTGCAGAAAGCATTCTTATACTTCTGGTCAGAAAAAGTCAGAGTCACTAGCACATGTAAATCCCAAGCCTTCTTGAGACTTGGACATTTCTGTCTTGTGTTTTGTTGTCTAAGAGCAAGTCATGCGAAACAACTAGTCCTTTGGCTGGGAAAGAGGATTTTACAAAGCATGGATTTTAGGAAGCTTACTCGCAAAGAACAAGGGTGCTGATATGGTGTTTATGGAGACTAATATTTTTAATTAATTAATTACTTAATTGTTTACATAGTCATTCTATATTATGCTCACTTTCCCCCTCCCAGTCACCCTCTATAATAATCCTTCCTCTTCTCTTATGAGCAGGTATCTCCCACCCCCACCCCAGCACTCCAAGGCTCTGTGAGACTAGGTGCTTCCTCTCCCACTGAGGCCAGGCAAGCAGCCCAGCGAGAACAACAACATATCCAGCAGAGAGACAACAGCTTTTGGGATAGCTTCTTCTCTGGTTGTTCGGAACCCACATGGAGACCAAACTGTACATCTGCTACATATTTGCAGGGAGGACCAGCATGTGCATGGTTTTAGGTCAGTCTTTGAGAGCCCCAAGGGTCTAGGTTAGTTGATTCTGTTGGTGTTCCTTCGAGTACCTATCAACTTAGGAGCTGCAATCCTTCCTCCTGTTCTTCCATAAGAGTCCCCAAGCTCCATCCACTGGCTGTCAGTCTCTGTCTGAGTAGGTTGGAGGGTGGAGCATCTCAGAGGACAACTACACTAGACTCCTGTCAGTAAGCAAAACAGAAAAACAGAGTATCAGTAATAGGGTCAGGAATTGGTGCTCACCCCTGGGATCGGTCTCACGTCAGGCAGGTTAGTGGTTGGTCATTTCCCCTTAGTTTCTGTTCCATCCCTAATCTTTTTATTTCTTGTAGACAGGATAAATCTGGGGTCAAAATTTTGTGAGTGAGTTGGTGTCCTTATTGCTCCTCTGGGGTTCCTATCTGGCTACAGGAAGAAGCCTCTCCAGTCTTCATATTCCCAATGCTGTGAGTCACAGCCAAGGATACCCCTGTTAATTCTTGGGTGCCTTCCCTATCCCAGGTCTTTGTCTCTTCCTGGAGGTGCCTCCTACCTCCCCTCCACAGTCAATGACAGATTTCCATTCATTCTCCTAGCCATCAGGCCATCCCCCTGCCCCTCCCCACACCTGACCCTGAACCCTCCTAGCCATCAGGCAATCCCCTGCCCCTCCCCACACCTGACCCTGAATCCTCCCTACTCCCCTTCTGATCCCCTCTCTCACCCAATTCCTCCTTTCATCTGCCTTCCACTACTAATCCATTCTCCCTTCCAAGTGAGACTCAAGCATCCTTGCTTGTGCTCTCCTTCCTGTCCAGCCTCCTTGGGTCTGTGGAGTGTTGCATTAGACATCCTATATTTTATGGCTAATATCCACTTATAAGTGAATATATACCATGTGTGTCCTTTTGGGACTGGTTTACCTCACTCAGAATGATAATCTTTTTTTTTTTTTTGAATTCTGGGCCAAATATTTAAATATAAACAACCTATAAGCACATGAAAATACTTTGTAAAATTGGCTGGGAAGATGGCTCAGCTGATAAAACATTTGCTTTGCAAGCAAGAGAAACTGGGTTTTCCCAGAACCCAGGAGTGGGGAAGAAGAGACAGGCAGATCACTGGAATTCATTGACTAGGCTACTCCAGGCTTAGTGAGACACTGTTTCAAAAACTAAAGTGGAGAAGTGATTCAAAAAGACATCTGACAGCAATCTCTAGCATCCATATGTATATTAACTCACACACATGAACACAGACACCACACAGTGTTAAGAAAATAGCTATTTCTCTAGAGATGGTGCAGTGATTAAGAGCATTAGCCCTTCTTCCAGAGGACTCAATTCCCAGAGCCCACAAGGTGGCTCATAGCTGTCTGTGATTCCAGTTCCAAGGGATCTGATACCCTGTGCTGACTGGTTTTGTGTGTCAACTTGACACAAGCTAGAGTCATCAGAGAAAAAGGAGCCTCAGTTGAGGAAATGCCTCCATGAGGTCTAACTGTAAGGCATTTTCTCAATTAGTGATTGATGGGGGAGGGCCCATTGTGGGTGGTGCCATCCCTGGCCTAGTGTTCCTGGGTTCTATAAGAAAGCAGTCTGAGAAAGCCATATGAAGTAAGCCAGTAAGCAGTATCCCTCCATGGCCTCTGGATCAGTTCCAGCTTCTAGCTCTGCTATAGTTCCTGTTCTGACTTCTTTCAATGATGGACTATGACCTGGAAGTGTAAGCCCAATGAACCCTTTCCTACCCAACTTGACTTCTGATCCTGGTAGTCACAGCAATAGAAACCCTAAGACATACCCTGACACATTCATACAGGTGAAACACCAATACACATAAAATAAGCAATAAAACATTTAATAAAATAAAAAAAAAGAAAAGAAACTAGCTAAGGGGTTGAAAAGATGTTCAGCAGTTAAGAACACTGGCTGCTTGTGTGGCCTGGAACTCAGTTCCTAGCACCCACATCAGGCAACTCACAACTGCCTAAAACCCTAGTCTTAGGGGATCCAACCTTCAAGGGGCACATGCAAACATATGACATACATCTAAATAAACAAAATCTTTTTAAAATAGCTTTTAAAATATATAGTAATATTCCAGAGACAAAAGGGTATGGAACACAGCTACTTGCCTCAGACAGCAAGCCAATGAGGAAGATGGAAGTCTCAGGCCTGACTCCTGGACAGTGATGAGAGCTGTAAATTTTAAGAGAGACAAGGCAGAGCTAGGTTTGTGGTGTACATCAAACAACTCTACCTGACAATTTTATCAAAACAGCCTTTACAGGTCCCTGAGAAACACCCAGAGCACTGAGGGGGGGTGGGAGAAGGCAGAATCTATGATGCCATTATCTGACCTCTGTGACACAGGCTTTTGATGCCAGAGAGAAAGCTGCTTTCAGGGAATGAGCCCCCTCAGCTCCCACTGGGGACAGCAGCAATGCCCCTTAGGCAAAGCCTCAGTCTCTTGGAGCCTTTTATCAGCTGGCCCTACTGTTGCTGCCACTGGCTCTGATAATCCTTCTCAGCCAAGACCAGGCTGAGAGAGAAGGATTCTGGTGTTAAGGGTGACAAGAGGCCAGGGGAACCAGCATGCCAGGAAACTAGGATGCTTACAAAATCTGGTTGTCAGGATTAGGACAAAACTCTGTACCACAGAAAAGCTCTGTGTTCCAGCAAATGGACTAAGGGCACCACTCAGACTGGAATACTGGGTCAGAGTCAGTTTAGGGGTCAGAGGCTGGAGGCAGGGAGGAGGGTAAATAGATTGTTTCCTGACTCTGCTTTCTCTTCCAGGTCCCCTATTTGATGAAGTGTCTTTCAGAACGTCAGAAGGAAGCCTTGTTGGTAAAGCACTGAGCAGTACTCTCCAGTCCTTTCCCACCATGGCCCTCGCTGCTCTCTGATGCTCATTTCCCCTCAGTCCCTCCCTCCTTCCAGCCATAATCTCCACTTTTCTAACCTTCTCTACAGCATCTTGCCAGATTTTCTGACCTCAAAGGTGACAAGCTGCTAGTGTCTTTGTTGTTTTGAGACAGACTCACGGAACCCAGGCTAGCCTCAAGTTCCTTACATACCCCGCTGGGATTACAGGCTTGTGCCAGCACGCCATGCTCATGTGGTACTGGGCATCATACCAAGGACTTCATGCATGCTAGGCAAACAGTTTACCAGCTGACTTACATCCAAAGACCTCACTTCGAGGGTCTTGAGTTCACACTGGAAGTGAGCACCTGAAGCAGAATCCAGAAGTGGACCAATCATCCCGACATTCTGACCGCTGTCTTTTTCTCCGCAGGTCCTGCAGACTGTGTCTTCCTCCTGATCCCACCCAGATTGTTGCGGTTGTCTCTCAGCTCCCCAGGGACAGTTCTCATCCTACGTTTCCATACATCCCCAGCGAATGGCTAAGGAAAAGTTAGGTGCAGGCTCTGGACTGAGCACACCACAGCCAGGTAGAAGAGGCTACATGTCCCCTTTGCCTGCTGCTGATGCCAGTAGCAGAATGAGGCTGCAGCGCCCACACTGTGCACAGAAGGCAGTCTTGATCACCAGCCACAGCTGGCCTCAGAGCTCCCCACACTGACTGTTAGGTCTCTAATCACTGGTCTTATCACCCCAAGCACTTCCCTCCTGGAAGGCAATGTTGCCTCAAAACAAGGACCAGGTGCTGCTAAAGAATGCAGTACTCCCAGGTGTCCCCCTCAGGTCCTCTCACAGTTTGTGGACTCCCCTCCACCCACCTTAGCATCTCTCTCTCCCCATCTGACCCTCCCTCCTGCCTACTTTCCTTTGCCAACCACCACGCAGGCTTATTTCTTCTCTTGACATAGACCCGCTCACCTGGGCCTCTGACTTCGGTCCTCTTCCTAACTCCCAAGATTCTCTTCTTGCTTTTGCCAAAACTATACTTATTTTGGTGAAAAAACTCCCCTCTCCACACTCCGTCTCTCTCTCTCCAACTATCAGCTGTCTCTCTCCCCCTCTCACCTCCTTTCTTTCCCAGGAACAAAATTCCTCCCCTCCCTCCTGCCAGTCCCTTTCCGTCTTGCAGAACTTTCAAAGCTCTGAGATCACTTACCCCAGCCCCAGCTCAAGTTCTTGAGGGACTCCGAGTAACAAGCAAGCATGGCTGTTGCCTCTGTCCAGAAGCATCAGGTTCTCTGGGGTGTCAGGGGGATGTGTGCCAAGCAAGGTGGATCCTGCAGAATTCAAGGACTCAGGGGCCCTTGCTCAAGCCCTGGTGGCCCATGTGGGACTTCACAGAATTGCACTAGACAAGCAGCTACAGTTTCTGCAGGGCATGTGCAGGCACAACCGGCCCAGCCCCAGCCGTGGAGTACCCCTTATGTCTAGTGTGCCTCCAGCCTCGCACTCCATCTTGCCCCACCCCCAAGTACAAGACTATACCTGGACTGCTTGCCTTCCCTCAACTACTGCCCCGTGCCCAGGGACAGGAATCCGAGCCTCTCCGAATAGGCATTGGCCTCGGCCTCCGCCTGTCTCGGGGCCAGGCCAAGGCTTTACATCTGCTGCCAAAAAAAAAAAAAAAAAAAAAAATCCAGAAGGAGTAGAGTCTCAGGAAGAGGCCCTCCAGAGTCAAAAGCCTGCAACCCAGGCATCAGTTCAAATCACTGGCACACTCTTCCAGACCGGAAGTCACCGGTCTGTAGACCTTCAATCACCAAAACCCAGCCAGTGTTCCAGGTCTCTACTTTAGGCACCAAGACAGGCCACTGGATCCCCTAAGCCCAGGCCTTCTGTCTCAAAGAGGTCTGTGTCTCGAGGGTCTATTCTCCGAAAGTCATCATCTTAACTCCAGAGCTGCAGAGACTCTCTGGAACTCCCCCCTCCAAACTCCACCCTTCCCACCAGGACTTCTCACACCTTGAAGGGCTGGCTTGCCAGAAGCCAGGTCTGTTCTCCTGCCCTGAACCCTGGGAACCCCTTGCGGAGTCTGTTCTTCCCTAGTTGAAGAGACCAGAGGCACCCAAGGCCTCATTCAGCCTTCAGTGTAGTCAATAAGGTCTAACCCTGAGAATCTTGTGTTTGTGTCTACTTTGCCCACACAGGATCGAATCGATGGCTATGGGATAAGGACAGTCCCACAAAAGGCTGGGGGGACATAAGGATTAAGAACAGCAAGCGCTATGCACTTGAGTCACACTACTACCTAAGATGCTTCTCGGGTTTAATTCAAGTCTGTGGACAGATATTTGGAATCAAAGATTAGGCCAATGGATTTATTTCTCCAGGGACAGCCTGGGTTGACCAGGATGCAGCAGCTCATTTTTCTCACAGGGAAGAACACTGCTCACAACTTATTATAGGAGAGCACAAGTATCCAATGCACAGACAGGAAACTAGAAGGTTCCTTCAGAAGAGCAGAGAGATGCTGTCTCAGCAACCACTGGGCCGCTCACAATCCAGTTTCAGGGAATCCATGTCTTCAGTGAGAACGCTGAAAACACACGTACACACACAAACACACACACACAGACACACACACAGACACACACACAGACACACACAGACACACAGACACACACACACACACACACACACACACACACACACACACACACACACACACACACACACCAGAGGGAGAGGAGCGGAGAGGAAGGGGGGGAGGGGGAGAAGAAAAAGAAGAGAGAGGACAGAAAAGGAGGAGAGGGGAGGGGAGGAGGAGGGGAGGCCAGGCACAGCACATAGAAGACACCTGTCAGGGAGCGACTGCCACCCATAACTTCTGTGTTCCAGAAGTGGACGTCAAGCCGTAAGAAAGAGTCCAATCAGCCGCGGAGAATGCTGTCAAAGTGGGGACTGATTTCTTCATATTAGGATATTAGTGAATCTGTTCTGGAGTGTCTGTCCTCACCGTGACCCAGAAGAAATCACTTCCTCCCAGGAGTAACACATAAAGGCGCCGCTTGCACCAGTCTGTGTATCTCTTCTGAAGTGAGGACTGTTCCAGTCTGAGAACTTTTTAATTCAAGATTTACTGATCTTCAGTAATCTCTTCCAGCCCCACCTCCCACGCCCCACACCAACATGGCAGCTTCGCTGTCATCTGGGTCTGGGAACCGGATTTGATGCCAGCGTTCCGTGACCCAGAATGATATCCTTACGATCCATCCATTTGCCTGCAAAATCATGATGTCTTTGTTTTTCATAGCTGAATTGTACTTCATTGTGTGGATGTACCACAGTTTCTTTATCCATTTTTCAGTTGAGAGATATCCAGGTTGTTTCCAGTTTCTGGTTATGATGAATAAAGCTGCTATGAACATAGTTGAGCAAGTAAGACTGATAGTCTTAAATTCAGATAGAACCACATGTACATCTCCATTATATATGCATGAACTGTACTTACTCAAAATCTTTCAAAATTAAAAAAAAAAAAAAGTTCATGAACAGGCAATTATTATAGTTATTTGAGAAACAATGGTAGCAGTGTTGTGTAACAGGCTCCAGAGGGTGCTATTCAGATTCTTTTCTACAGGACAGGGTTTCATTGCATAAACCTCCCAGTACTGTAATGTGTCCATTCTGTGTAGTTTATTCTCTTTCCATCAAACCTTCTACCATCACAATACCTAATAGTCTAACCGTGTTCTGTGGGACATTATGCACATAGACATGTTTGTTCTACCACATATTAGTTCGGTGCCACTGGGCAGAGTAAAAGCTCTTATAAGTGTATACTGCCGAGAACAGTTCCCCTGTACAGGGACCTAAAGAACACATAAAATAAATGATTCTTGTCAAAAACAGACTGTCAGTGAACATAAATAGTGCAAGGTTTCTAAAAAAGAAAGACCAGTAACTTTCAATTTTGTTTTTCTATTCTGTGATTTCCCTTGAAGACTATATTTCCCTTTGAGGTTCTAAGTCGTAAGGTTATTTAAAAACAGAGAAAAATTTTAAGCTAGTAGAACAGATCCTTTCCCAAGAAAAGGTGAGATACTCTCTGAATTCTTGTCTCCTACAATCAGTGGGGCTGTTCAAGTGTTGTCCATGGCGCTGTCAGAGTATATACAATGGCTAGGCATGTACAATTAGACACATCTACTGCATTTAGATGATAGAAGCAGCCATGACCCTGTTGTTTAGGGATATGCTCATTTGATATTTAAATACATTTTAGTTTATTGTCCCAATACCACCCATGCTGATGGATTTTTAATTATATGACTTGATGATGTCTTCAGGAAGTACTGATTGCAAAAATATCACAAAGGAAATATCCTTAAGGAAACACTAGTTGAGACTACCAGTGATAAGAAAACTTTAACGTGATCACAGAGAAACTTCCAGAAAACTCATAGAACTTGGATTGTGAGTGCTAGGGCCTCCATAAATTGCAGACAGCACTAAGGAAGTCATCACTGTCACCATCTCCATCAATTACCTTCAGCATCACAGCTAATAGACCCCAGAAAGACATGTATCAGAATACTAAAGAATTCATTCTATTAAAACTTAGGACTAGCAGGAATCATTCATTGAACAATTACTATGATATTTTACATTCTTATCATATGTTAATAGGAAAGCTAGTAATATCAGAATATGTTACTCTTATACTTGATGATATTAGAGCTTCTACAAAAAAATATAGATCATGTACCTTAAATGTTCCTTGAAATTAGAATTCCGACTATCTGACCATACTGTATAGTGATAAGGTGATCCCCTGTTCTTCAAATGCCTCTAATCCATGAGAAGTGATTATTGATTTTCCTGTGCAACAAAGTTAAAGTAAGGCCATTTATTTCAAGCAAACAAGAACACAAGGAAATAGAGACACAGAACAGAGTTTATAAGGAAGTCTAAAAACTAGGAAAGACACATAGACAAAATTAAAGATAAACCATGAAGTTACTCAAAATTGAAAAATTGGCATTTGTTAAATGTGCACATGAACACCTGTGATTTTCTTTGGATATTCATGGGTTACTAAATGGTAACCTGACAAATTCTTTCCAAATGATAGCAATATGTCCTCAGTATTTCATATCTGTTTCCATTACATCATTTCTCTTTTCAGATCTTGCTGTTAGTGACTCTCAGAATTTTTACTATTTATATTTCACTAATAGTTTTCTAGAGCATGAACCCCAGAGAGATTTTTGTCTGTTTACCTTTATGAGGTGCTTGATTAATTGTGCATGTTTATTTTGATGAGATTTCAGGACAATGATTATAGTAGAGAAGGAGCAGGGATTAACGTCAATGCTATGAAAGAGAGGAAGACTGAATTTCTTCTTGCTGTATTGTTGTAGCTCCTCATATTTATATACTGTAAAGAATTCTTTATCCAGCAATTTACCTGCAAAAAGGAGAGGTCATTAGGGGTACAATGGACTCATAACTGAGTTTTACAGTAATAGAAAGTCTGTGACAGTAAGGAAATAAGTGTTATCTTATACCCTTCCAAACAGAAAGTGTAGTTAATACTTGTTTTCCCTTTGTCTAGCTTATTACTTGGATGATATCCTAAGCATTGTTTATCTTGATTTTCCTACTAGAAGATAAAATTCCAGATGTTTCCAGTTTGCTCCACAAAGAGAAACCAAGAAGAGAACATATATTGTTGTTTAGAATAATAATATTTAAAACAATAAAAAACAGCATGCAATTATTGAGACATTTGCACAAAGTATACAAAGGATACCATATGGATTGTATCATACAGAAAATTATTGTTCATGATTTTTGCAGTAGAACACAACATCATAGATTATCTGCTTCTAGATGAACACTGATACTCTACTATTATACTTTTTGTGAAAAACTAGATAATTCCTATTTTAGATTCCATATAACAAAATTTTCTAGAATTATTAAGGTTCCCTATTATATATAATACAGTGTATGTATACACTATACATATACTACCAAGAATCAGCGTTAACTTTAACATGAAGAGGAGTTCTGAGGAAGGGGTGTTTGGGAGGGGTGAAAAGGATGACTCAGTTAAATTATGGAGTACAAGTTGACAACCTTGTAGTCTTCTTGAAATGGCCCCCATTAAAACACTCTGTAGATAACTCTTGGCTTTGTAGTCTGCTCATGATAGCTTTCTGCTCGAGACAGTGCTCTGCTCGAGACACCTTTCTCATGCTATTAAAATTTCTAAAAGCTCTCTGGAATGCTCATGGGCTTTCTGATCAAAGTCAGAAACACTGCTAGAATACATTCTTGAAGAACCTTATTTGCTGTCCAAGCAGTCCTTTCTGGGTAGATGCTAGAAATAATCCTAAAAGAGCTGTGTTACCCATCTAGGTAACTCTTGTTTTTTTTCTGACCAATGTCAGAAATCCTATTAGAAAAATTCTAAAAGAGTATTGTTTGCTCTCCAAAGATCTCCAGACAGCTCAGCTCTTGCTACAAAATAATTGTAAAAAAATGAACTGCTATAGCTCTCTGTTAGCTCATCTCATGTAGGCCAAGGCTTAGTCTTTTATTTACATATCAGTTCAGTTGTTTACCCAGGTTTCCCTTTGATTATCCCATGAATTAGCATTTTATAACCTTAGTCCCTTGATTCTTTGGAGAATACAGGAAGTACACTTTTTTAAAGATGGCAAATGAATTTAGAAATCTGCCTGCCTTTGAAAGTACAAACAATAAACTTAGCTGAGTGGGATCTTGTCCTGAGATCATCACCCCCCCAAATCTCTTTATCTCCTTCCTTAATATCTTTCTTTTAGGTCTATGAAGCCTCTCAAATAAATCATATTGCATCCATATATTTTGGATAGTTGAGAGATTATAAATTCTTGAACTCCTGTTTTCAGAGTTATTTCTCACAGCCTTAAGGGTCTTCTTGAAGGTCACAGCATTTACCATACTTACTAAGGACACAGACACACCCTCACATCCCAGACTCATATTGTCTCTGGTTTTCATGGAGTCATTAACATTGGTAGAGAGGACATTCCCCAGTAAACTTGACAGGAATAATTTTTTCCTATAACAGTGTCAGGGAGAATATTTCCAGAAGGAGTAACATGTAACATGAAGTTATATATATATATACATATATATATATACACACATATATATGTATATATGTATATATATACATATATATGTGTATATATATACATATATATATGTATATATATATATATATATATATTCATACAAAGAAGCCTCACTCCCAGCAACTGTCAACACTAGTGGAATGTTGTACTACATATGGAATATATGTATTATATATGATATATGTATATATATATATATATATATATATATATTACACTGATGTGCATCAATAATCATTTTTCATAAGGAAAAATAGAAGAATGTAGATTCAGTAAACATGGTCAAGCAAACTACCATACAACAGATTTTATAGTTGTATACATACATTTTATATATGTGTGTATGTATATATGTATATGCATATGCATAGGTATATGTATATGCATAGATATGTATATTTATATATGTATATATATAGGAATATATATATGTATATACATATACACATACATGTGATGAAGATTTGAAAGAATTAACATGATGAGGACAGCTAAATTATAAGATGTGTGCTTTTACCACTGTTTGAATTCAACATATTAATAGTATCTTCATTTTTCCCCTATAGAATATGGTTATTGATTCATATCAGTATAGTGTATTAATTTAAGTCTCCGAAGTGAACAGAGATAAGAGAACAGGGACTGAGGGAAAGGTCACATGTCAAGTCATGACATAACCTGTAGTCAGTCTGTTCCAATTTACAAGACATCCAAGCCATCATTTAGAATCTTTCAGAATGAGTTGTGTTACTTGTCAAAGAGAATAGTGATGTTTACCTCAGGAATGTACTGTCTGATTTACTTTTCTGTTGTTGTAATAAAATACTCTGAGAAAAGCAACTTAAGAGAGGAATGCTTTATTTGGTTTTCAAGAGGATACAGTCTATCATGGCAGGCAACAAATAACAACAGGTGGAGACAGGAAACTGATGGGAGCATGCAACTGGCTGAGGAAATGATTTGCCTAATTCATGATTGCCTATGTACATATCTACATTACAGTTCCATGAGATGAAAGAAGCAATGAGATTCTCTGGCTAGAATCATTTCTCTACATTCATTTATTATATATGTATACTTTTTTAAAAAAGCAATTAAAGATTAGTTTAATTTGGCTCATAGTTCCAGGGAAGTCCATTCCATCATGGAAGAAAAGATGTGACAGCAGGTAAAGAGAGCATGCTGGCAGAAGCAAGAGACTGGCTAGTTATAATGCACTGAAAGGAAATAGGTGTGAACAAAAATGGAGCCAGGCTATACACTTCAAAGCCTGTGCCCGGTGACCTAATACCTCCAGTGAGAATCTGACCACTGAAGGTTTTACAACTTTCCAAATTAGTGCTACCAGGTAGAAACTAACACTCAAACATATGAGCATGTGGGCAAATTTCACATTGAAATGACAAAGAAGTATGACTTATAAACCTTTTGTAATGTGAAAATCTGTATCCATATACTCACTTGCCAATTTTAAAGTATAAGAACATATAATATTGTCAATTTAAAGTAGCCTACCCTTCTTCTTATAAATGAATATTTGTGAAATTCTACTTTTTGTTCTTAGCTGCTCTTAATGTGATGTTAAAGGTACTTAGAAACTAAAGATATATTTGTAGTCAAATCTGAGGTGATATATACCAAAGTGAATTATCATTTATCTTAGTCAATTTTGTTGGCTACAGCAAAATACTATTAATCTGGATGTTTTATAAACTGTGAATATGTTTTTGTCACAATTATGGGGGCTTTGTAGATTCCAAAGTTAAGACAATGGGAGAATTATTGCCTTCTTAGCATTTAGTTACCTATTCATTTGCACATTCTCAATCTTTTTAATTGTATTCTTTTATGAAGAAAGAGAACCAGTCAGGACTCTTGATTCCCATGTATACGAGCACTGTACTCATTCAGAAAGTTATCACATTGAAGTCAAATCACCTTTGAAGATTACATTTGCTCATATCACAGTGTTCATGATTAGATTCTACGTATGAGTTTGTGAGCACACTGATTTTAAGACACAGCAAGTGACAACCCAATGAAGTTTTTAAGTCTATCACATGCTGCTGGCAACTCTTCCAATCCAAGCATGCAGGGGAAAAATCTTTGAGTTGTTGCTTGTGAGCTAAGACATACTCTGCTAACATTTCATACATTAAAAATTAATTGGATTGGATCAATACATTAACAGACATATCTTTTGCTGTTCAATATGATTGTTGGAACAAACTGAATGATAGTGAAAGAAGCATGATTCAATGTTTCAAACCCACTTTGATCTAATTATTGGGACTAATAACTAGCTTTGTTATAAATAATTATTAAGAATAAACTTCTTGTAATTTAGGACTACATTTCAGATTTCAGTAGAGATAGCTCATTTTCAATAAGAATCATTAAATATTAATAGTCTAAATCAAAATATATTAAAATGAACTGGGTGCTTGAAAGATAGAAGACTGCTGATTTAATACAGGCAAATTTTTAGGATCAGAAATTTGGATGCATTTTTACCATTTAGGTTTCATAGCTTTATTTTGATATGACTCTTTATTAACCAATTGACAAAAGAGGGGTTGTGCTTTTGTGTAGCCCCACGGTTAATGCATAATAAAGGACAGGTTTTAACCTCTGTCTGCATCCAAAGCTGTATGTTAGTCACTACTGGTCTTTCCCTTTTTAATAACGCCTATTATCAGACTAATCAAAACTACTTTGCATAACTAACAGTCTTTTTAATAAAGTAAACTCTAACTTTGAAGTGGTAACAAAGTTTTTATAAGAGAATATATAATCACAAATTTACACATTAGAAAAGGCCTACCAATCATTTTATTTACCATTTTTATTGGTAAAAGAAACACATTTTTAAATCATTCTCTAGTGATAGATGAATTTTAATCCAACAACATGGCTGCTCTGGCAAGGTATCATACCCAAAGACTTTCTATGTCTGTGTGATCACCTGGAATGCAGACATGCCACACACATTAATTCCTCTGGCTGGAATACAGATATGAACTTAGAACACACATTTAAGATGAAATTAGTTTATAGAAGGAAGCTGTCATGTTTGAAAGTCTAATTGAGGGGCAGACAAAGCAACAAATCAGAGAACGATTTGAATCAGAGATAGGACAAATCCCACTCTCATGAGAATAGCCCAGGAAAGAGAAGCTACTGAGGAGCAATAGAGGAAGAATCAGCTGGGAGTGCAGTGACTGAGTGCAGTGGAGTTGAGCTCATTCATGAATTCTTGTAGTTCAGTGCAGGTCAGCAGAGACAGTTGAAGCCAGAGAATAGAATGAATCAGAAGATAAGAAGAAATGACTAGAGTTAGTTTGAGGCCAAGAAGATCAATTCAGTGGGAAGCTGAGAGAAGCCAGATTGAATCAATCAGCTTGGAGAGGAATTTGAGCCAGAACAGCTGAGTTGAACCAGCTAGCCAAAGTTCAGAAAGAATTGGAGAGGGCAAGCTTTTTTAGCAGTAAGCCTCTGAGAGGGTAATTAAATCTAAGGAACTGTAAGTTACATTTACATGTAGTAGTCTTTCTGGTGATGAGAATACTACTAAAAGTCAGTAGGCAAAGGTTAGGGAATTATGTGTAATAAAAATGAATAGTCATCATTGGTGTAACTGAGCTTCCAATCTCTTTTGTCTGTGGCTCCAAACAAAAATTTTCTTCCTAAAGCATAACCACGCAAAACGGTAAAAACTCTCCGTTTTCCTAAATTGCATGTAATAAAATATGCAAAGAAAAAGATACAAAAATTCATGTTGCAATATATTAATTTTGTACATAATTCTTTACTTCCTGCTATCTATAGCAATATAAATTCACCAATATTCTTTTTTCTGAAAAATAAGTAATTTATCATTACCTGATTATCAATAAATTGTTCAAAGGGATCATGCTAGCCTAGGTTGTGCAAAGTTTACATCTTGCTCATCTTGAAAAAAAAGTTTAAAGATTGTTCACTTATGTAACATTTTAATGTTCCTGAAAAAAAACACTGTATGTTAGATACTTTCCTAGGCATGGGAAAATTCAGTTACCAAATCAAGCAAGCCTCAATGACTTTATGGAAATTAACAAGGCATAGATAATTTGAATTGTAGAAAGGTGGAATTTTAATCTTCAAATTGAAAAACCCAGTGCAATTTTAATACATGCCTTGTGTATGTGAGAGGCATAGAATTATGAAGGAATAAAAGTATAACTTAAATGCTGCCCATGAGTATATACATAATCATACTTTAGTTTTCTATTCTCTTTTTATTCTGTTCTTTTTATATTCTGCTTTTATCTATAAATTATCACAGTTGCAGTCATAAGAGCTGTTATTCATAGATCCGTAAGTCTGCTCCACGCATGTGAAACCAATGATGGGCCACCTAGCCTCACAGGACTATCAGATTTCCAGTTACTTAACTCATATACTTTCTTTTGTTTATAGCAAAAAGTCAAAATATTTTGAATCAAGGTATACACAGTATGATGAAAAATAGTATTTGCAATCCTGCTTGAATTAAGATTTAACATTTATTCAAGCCATTAGCATTTCCAAGTGCAATATGCACTAGCCGTGCCTGCTATCGGTCTCCCAGGCTTTATGTTTCCTATGGACTCCTCAGTGAGTAGAAGACAGCTAACACATACACTCTGGTCTCTGGTCCAGAACTCTTTGCTCTTTCCATTCCTATACTTTCAGATCTCCACTGATATTCTGCGTACAGACATTATTGTTTCTTCTAATTCTTCTCATAGTACATGCTATTCTGCTGTCAAATATTTTTCTAAATATGTCTAGCTACTTTCCACCAGAAAAGAAGGGAAACAGATGGTGTCTTCTTCATAATTCTTTAGCTTTAAAACCATGTCAGAGCTATCAGAAAGCAGTAGGTATAACATCTTGTTTCTACATAAAAAATTTCAGTCTGGACAGTTTTTATAATAAAATGCTTTGAGCTTCTAGTTAGTCAAATAACCCATACCAGAAACTACATGATAAAATTCTTTGTAACTCATTATAAATTACTGAAATACGGTGTTTTATATTAAATTTGGGGTACTGGTGATGGTGGGTTTAAGGAAAGGTGTAGGTTTCCAAACTCCAAATGAAAAAGAGCTCTGTTCCATAAAATAAAACTTAAGAAATTTATAATTAATTAATTTAAATCTCAATAGTGTCATGATTATTTCTACAGTGGTCACATTTTAAAACATGATCTTTTTATATCTTTTCTCTTTCTGTTTCATATATGTTACAGCATATTTTTAACATGTGCAATTTTTATGTTTTTATTTATAAAGACTGAAAGCAATTCCAAATAGTTGGAAAGGGTAAAATCAGCTAATGAAATAGCTGTATATGTATTATGATTTGTTAGATAAGTTACAAAAATAATGTTGACAAAGATCCATGCAGATTTCATCAACCAATGCATTTTGTTATTCTAACTCTGTATTGGAGGACAAGTGACCTTTGCAGTCCAGCAGTCAACATCAGGTATTCCTCAGACCCTATTCACTTTGGATTTGGAGATAGTCTCCCACTGACAAATAGACTAGTGCAGCCAACTAGTGAGCTCAGGAAGACTTGTATTTCTCTCTCATCATCACTGGAATTACAAGCATGAATCACTATTTCCAGATTACTTACATGAATTGATCAAACTCAGCTCTTTATCTTTCCAAAGTAAGCAGTTTACTGACTTAATCCGTTCTTCTCTCCCAAGATACCACGCCTTGCAAAGCAAGAAGACAAGTGTCCAAGCAGAACAGTTTCTGTGCTTTATCCTCTCCCTTTCCCTCCCTCCCTCCCTCCCTCCTTCCCTCCCTCCCCCCCCCTTTCTCTCTGTCTCTCTCATATTGAGGTATAAATGAATAGGTTTGAAAGGCAGGAAAAATATGATTTATTCAGAGAAGTTCTGACAGGCTCACATATTTTCAGATTTTGTACTAAAAGAAAATGTAGAAGATAATAATCACCAGAGTAAACTCCCGAACCAGTTAATCCTTCTTCTGACAATTATTTCTATATCCTTAGGTTAGGTGTATTTATTTTATTTTTAGACTGCACATTTAAAAAGAACAAAGTTTGAAAATGTGTTATCAAAAACCAGGAAGCATCATAATAAAATATTGCTATTTACATATAAAAATTCTAAAATGGAGTTACCCTATAATGCAGTCATAATGCCTCTGCTAGACATAACAGGCAAACAATAAATAATTCCCAGTTCCAAGTATAGGTGGCCTCTTTGGGGTTTATTGGTCAAAGTGGTCTTACAGATTCCCCCCAAATAGTCTCATCTATTGGCATTGATATTGTTAACCTCCAGAACAGTGGTTCTCACCCTTCCTAATGCAAGACTCTTTAATACAGTTCTTCATTTTGTGGTGGTGACAACTAACCATAAAATAATGTTGGTTTTTTTTTTTTTACTTCATAACTGTAATTTTGCTATTGTTATGAATTTTTTAAAATTTATTTATTTATTTTAAATTCCAGATTTATTTCCCTTCCTGTCCACCCTCTGTCTGTTCCACATCCCATAACTCTCCCCACCTCCCTGTCTCCACAAGGATGTTCCCAAACCTCACCCACACCCCACCAGACCTCTAAACTCCCTGGGGCCTTCAGTCACTTGAGGGTTATGTGCATCCTCTCTGACTAAACCCAGATCCAGCAGTCCTCTGCAATATATGTGTTGGGGGCCTCATATCAGCTGGTGTATGCTGCCTGGTTGGTGGTTCAGTGTCTGAGAAACCCCGGGGACCAGATTAATTGAGACTGCTGGTCCTCCTACCAGGTGACCCTCTTCCTGAGCTTTTTCCAGCTTTACCCTAATTCAACCACAGTGGTCAGCAGCTATTGGTTGGGTGTAAATATCTGCATCTGACTTTTTCAGCTGCTTGTTGGGTCTTTAGGAGGGTAGTCATGATAGGTCCCTTTTGTGAGTGCTCCATAGCCTCCATAATAGTGTCAGGTCTGGGGGTCTCCCATTAAGCTGGATCCCACTTTGGACCTGTCTCTGGGCCTTCTTTTCCTCAGGATCTTCTCCATTTCCATCTCTGAGGTTCTTTCAGACGGGAACAATTATGGGTCAGAGTTTTGACTGTGGGATGGTAACCCCATTGCTCGCTTGATGCCCTGTCTTCCTGCTGGAAGTGGACTCTACAAGTTGTCTCACCCCAATGTAGGGCATTTCATCTAAGATCCCTCTCTTTGTGTCCTGAGAGTCTCTTACCTCCCAGTTGTCTGGTATATTCTGGAGGGTCCCCCCAACCTCCTATCTCCCGAGGTTGCATGTTTCCCTTCTTTTTTCTGGCCCTCAGAGATTTCAGTCCTTTTCTCCCACCCAATACCAGATCATGTTCCTCTCTCTGTCCCCACCAATCCCCTTTTCTTCCCATGTCTTTCTCTCTCCCCTTGTGGTTGGTTTCTTCTCCCTTCCCAATGGGACTGAGGCATTCTCACTAGAGCCCTTCAGTTTGTTGTTGATCTTTTTGAGTTCTGTGGACTATATCTTGGGTATTTGGCACTTTTTTTGGGGGTAATATCCACTTATTTGTGAGTACATACTATGCATGTCCTTTTGTGTCTGAGTTACTTCTTTCAGGATAGTATTTTCTAGTTCCATCCATTTGCCTGCAAAACTCAGGATGTCCTCCTCCTTAATAGCTGAGTAGTATTCTATTGTGTAAATGAACTACATTTTCTGTATCCATTTTTCTGTCCTGGGACATCTGGGTTGTTTTCAGCTTCTGGTTTCACATACAAGGCTGCTATGAATATAGTGGAACACGTACCCCTGTGGCATAGTGGGGGATCTTTTGGGTATATGTCCAAGAGTGGTATAGCTGGGTCTTCAGGTAGATCTATTTCCAATTTTCTGAGGAAGCTCTAGATTGATTTCCAGAGTGGTTGTACCAATTTTCAGTCCCACCAGCAATGGAGGAGTGTTCTTCTTTCTCCACATTCTCACCAACATGTTCTGTCACCTGAGGTTTTGATCTTAGCCATTCTGATCGGTGAACAATGGAATCTCAGAGTCATTTTGATTTGCATTTCTCTGATCACCAAGGACTTTGAACATTTCTTTAGGTGTTTCTCAGCCATTCAAGATTCATCTGTTGTGAATTCTTGGTTTAGTTCTATACTCCATTTTTGATTGGTTTGTTTGGTTCTTTGGTGGTCATCTTCTTGAGTTCTTTATATATTTTGGATATTAGCCCAAAATATCTGATATGCAACCACTGTGGGGTCAGGATTAAATATTGGGAACCACTGCTCTAGGACTTGATGGTAAAACTATATTGCAGAAGACATCATCCAATTATGTCATAAGACACACAGAAGTCGCTGTTACTTCCTCAGAAGCTGTCTATTTTTCATAGTGCTGGAAGCTTTTATAGATGCTACTGGGGTGTAAGGAGCAGTTAGGATATTCGCCATCACCAGATGGCGCTGACTTCCGCTATTACTTTAAGGAAACTTGTGGATAGCGCGGGGTGGCTCGCCCGAAGCGCCTGCGCATTAAGGGTGTACGTGACTAATCACCGCCCACTCCCGGGGCGAGCCAATCAGTGGAGGACACGCTGCCTCAGGGCTATATAAGCA